>LPNX011225863.1:98531-153953 GCA_001517045.1 Pseudotsuga menziesii | reverse complement strand
TAACCCTCAAATGTGGATTGGTTGTCATGCCTATTATGATTCCCTTCACTGTATGCCACTGATAAGCTTAGTGACAAAGGGGGAGACCCTGATCTAACCTAGAAGGAAAAACCTAAAGCTAAGACACCAGATCAAACTATGGCAATAGAGTACGCTAGGTGATTAGCTGATGAAATCCTGGATCTAAGGTAAATAGCCACTGTTAAAGATACTTTGAGATATCGTGGTTTAAACAGTGGAAAAGTAGCCCAAAGTGATTAAATTCAATGACTGCATAATTACTATATGGATATAGGAAAGTGCTACCACAAATAATCAATGTCACTACCATAGGGGATTGAAGTTGAGAAATGAGGGTGTGCCCAGAGTGATGACTTAGAGGCGATTGAGGACCACTAACACTTGATTAATGTGGCTTGATGATAGATTTAACAATACACAAAAATACAAGCCAATCTGGAACTCGAAACTCATAAAACAACTTCTCTAAAGAGGAGGGTGAACTACCTAAAGATCAGTGCTTGGTTTTGAGAGGGAAATGGAGTCTAAAGATGACACCCTAATAGGTCTAGGGATTTCGAGGTATAGTCACAAATATCCAAATGCCGAAAAATCCAAATTCTAAGTAGACTAAAGAAATACAAATATAAATACCTGGAAATCTTGTAGATTCCAAGTGCAATGGTGTTATACCTCGATTATAGCAATTCCAAGCAAATTCGATGAATTCCAAGCTAAATCGATTTGCCCAAGTTGAGACAATATGCCCCTCTCACTGTAAATGCAAACTATGAAATGTTAGATTTGATCCGCAAGAAAGAAAAATTATGAATGCAAGAGATGAATCAAAGAGTATAACTGATGATTAAAGATACATTAGAAAAAAACCCTAATTGCCAATGTCTTCAAGTGGAGAGAGTTGGATCTCTCACAAAAATTCCCTAAATAGAAGACACCCTATTGCAATCAAACACAACCTCCACAAAATATGTATGGAACTATCATAAATCAATTAGAACATCTCCGGAAATTGTCTCATAATCAAGCACAATAATTATCTATGACAGAGAAGACACAATATCTCTTTAAAATGTTTCTTTACTCCAATAGTCAAGAGCTAAAAGTCCCTTTACAATGAAGGGTCTCCTCTCTTAAATTGAATCAAGAGAGACTAAAACCCTAAGCACTTTTTAAACAAGTGGCTAATATTAAAAGATATAATGTAGATCATCAACGATGGATATCTTTTTACTTTTTACATGCATGGACCATAATGACCAAATCAAAGGGGGGCGTACTTTTGCCCAGCGATGCCTTAGGAAAGGAAAAATATAGATCAAGTAATACAATACAATGATGACACATGAAAGGGGGACGCATTCGGTATATAAATCACCCTAGGTCGCTCAATATACAATGACATAAGATATAATGTAATAACACATCAATTCCTAAGGGGAAATCCGCCCTCTTCAAGGAGATGTCATCCTATGACCAAGATAAGACATGATGAAAGCTCATTTGCAAGGTACAAGGCATGAAACATGCGTGGAAGGTGTCGTCTCATTAGAATATAACATCCCCAAGCCATTTCCTAGACAACATTATCCAAATCCTTTTTTATGGAGTAACCAAGATCATTTCTAATGAATAAAATGCTTGAAATCATTGTTGTAGAATAATTGTGCCATTATTTTCTTTTTGTTTGCCCGGAATGATATTCTTAGTGTACCAAGTGAATCAAAGACCTAAAAAATAGTAATGATGACTACTTATATCACATACATCCCTTTGAATATGCATATGAAGGCCAACATCATGTCCAATAATAAAAATATGACCATAATAATTGTAATAATAAATCATGGTATCTTTGTATAATGGTCAATAATCATCAACTGAGCCTGGAAATGGCATAATGGACATATATGGACAATAAATATACAATATCTAACCTTGCATCCAAACTGCCTCAGTAATTGTGTTAACCAGGTTAAACTAGGTTTGACCAAGTCAAAATACTCAAAATAAAGGCTAAGCAATGATTTGGACGGTCTTGTATGTACAAAGATGAATGAAGCTTACATGATTATGTTAATAGACGAAGTTAAAACATATATATCACAACAATGGCATAACAAAACAAATAAACACATGACATGGATCAGAATAACCATTAAATCCTTCATAAAGCCCCCTATGTAAGCTCACTTACAAACTTAACTAGACTGTTAGGATGGGTGAAGGTGGAAAGACAAGGCTAAGTTTAATGGGATTGACTTGTATGAATTTAACCACGTGATCTCTCAGAAATAAAGGGATATAAAACTCCATAATGACATAATGCATGATAGATAACAATCAGGGAGAATGTGTCTCACAAATAGGTAAGGTGCTAGGGAAATCTCAAGCATACTCTAACAATTATCATTTTTCACAGTTCAATTGATTTTTCTTTCATGAGCATTTTACATTTCACATTTCACAAAATAACTAGCCAACCTCTGAGAGAAAGTGCCCTCGATAGCCTTGCGGGCCCCAAATAATGACTCCTCGGTATATCCCCGTGGCTAATGAGCGTCCATATCCCCGGTGGAGTTGCCACTCTGTTTCCCTATAAGGGCAAATGACCTTACATCAACAAAGGATGAGTTCTCATCCCTTGGCTATTAACTAGTTTATTTACTTTCACTTTCATTAGGCCTAGTGTTAGAAAACACAACTATCCTTGCATAAATTTAGATATAACATTCATGTCTTTCAATGCAATTTATTTCATAAGGAATAAGTTGCTTTGGAGACTAGAATATATATTTTCACACCTTAGAGCCGAGACATAGGGAGACATGGAGGCCATCATGCACAGAGGTCAAAGTGGGGGAAGGCTAGTCAATCTCACAGGTCTAAGTCAAAAGTCAAAATGGAAGAAACTAGATGTACATATACAAGTGGTAGGTGATACCATCATAGCAAGGGAGTGGATAAGTTTGCTTAAGGTAGGCGATACTAATGAGCATACATATTTACCTTACATGAAAGATCCTCATACTAATCATAATACAAGTTACGTTTAACCTGAATAATACCATTGCCAGTTAATCATGTCAAGTCACAACTATTGAGATAAACAAGAACAATCAATAAATACAAATGCAACTTGTATACCTACTCAACCATATACATGTCTCTGGAACCGTGAGCAAAGGAAAGTACAATGTTGCCTGCTCTGCTACTCCACAAATGAACCAGGACTAAACCAAAATCATCCCAATGGGGTCTTGTTGGATAAGTGTTAGTAAGGGGATACTAGATCAATGCTCTGAATAGCTCTAAAAATAGATCTTGTTTGATCATCATGTATGTAGAAGCATCCACCATCATTAAAAGGATTGGCTCATGTCTTTGACAAAAATGATCTCCATCCTGGTAGCTCCAGCTACAATATCTGTGACAACAGATGCTTTTCTTTTGGTTAATATATATTTTTCTTTTTATTTTTAAATGTGCGTCACCAATAATATGATATAGAAAACAATTAAGTTATAAGTGATTTACGATGTATTTTTTTTAACTGAAGTGATTTTTTTGTGTGGCCGAGAGGAACCCTCTAGACCACTCAACAATCTTTGTTAACTACGCCACTTGGAAATAAACATCTCGAGCCGAAGATAACCTTTTTTTTGTAAGCAAGAAGATTATATTAAAATGAAGCCTTAAGTACATCAAAGTCAGGACTTTCAGGTCCTAGTAGCCCCATATATTAGCATGATTATTCATACAAAAATATCACAAAAATATGTTCCCTTTGCCCCTAACTTATACTCCCTTTTCCCCATTACCGTTGAATACATCAGTGACTGTCACCAAAAAACTACATCACTTTGGACTTTCCTACCACTACCGACTTCATAAATAGAGACTAACAACATAGTATATTTAAAAACTAAAATCATTCTGGACCACCAGAGACACAGTAGACAAAACACACCCAACCCCTGAAGCTTCATCGTTTCGACATCTCAGGGATGTTCCAGATCGTCGAGGAACCTCAGCGAGGATCGCCGAGTCTGGAGTTGTTTGCAGCAACATTATAGACCTACGAATCATGAAGAAGACAAGGACCCCTAGAGTGTGTACTATATGAACTTTCACCTGCAGTCGCAGTCCTTGGAGTAATTTCCAGCTTCAAGGCAATGCTATTAATCCTTTTATGCATCACACTGTTCTCATGAAAGTGTTCTTTCCAAGCTTTGATAGGTTCCTCATCTCCCCATGATTTGTCTTCCCTATCCATCAAAACGTGGGAAATCATCTCCTTTGTTACCCAATGGGTGGTAACCATCCGTTCGTATGTAGAGAGATGCCCGACAATGGTACTATGATCAATTACCCATTCCTCTACTTTGGCTTTAACAATGTTCATATCCATGGCTTGTACCCTATTCCACAAATCTCATTCAACCCTCTCAATTTCCTCCCATATCATTAGAGGGATACACTCACAGAAGAAACAGACAACTTGTGCCTCTCTCAACATTTCCAGTGAGGCCTTCTTCCTTCCCCATTACTGACCTTCCTCCCCCCCTCACTTGCCTCTTGGGAGCCATTAAAACAAGGGCTTAAAGCTTCAACGGATAATCTACTCACTTGTGTTTTTTCACAGCAAACCACCTCAGGAAGAGAAGACTCATAATGCAAGGAGGGCTGACCTCAACCGAATAGATAGCCTTAAAGCACATCCTAATTCGGTTAACCTTACTAAAACCTCTATACTTGTTATTTATTAACATGGTACGCAACCAAATCTATCTCCCATCCTCCGAATATCACCATACCTTATCCAGTTGAAGCCCGATCTGGTTAAAATATTTTTGCATTAATGGCACTGAATGGGAATCCCTGAGAGTTCAGATCTCGACGAGATGAGGAGGTACCGATGACAATCCATGATGAAGGGGGGTGATGATTCCCAGAGGTGGGGGAGGGAGATGCCTGAACCTCAAACTGATGACCCGACGCTTGCCTCGTGTGACCCATCATTTCTTTGGATAGCTTAATGTCTTGGGCCGCTAAGTGTGAGCATTAGTGTTTCCACTAGTTACCACCTTCTGTAGGAAGTTGGACTTCCACTAACTGCTCTCCACTCCTTTCACTAGTGTTTACCATCAAATCAACCACCTTATTCTCATCTCGTTTGACATGGGTGAATAGCCATGCATGGCGTCCTCTGATGAGCTCAGTCATCCTTTCCACTCAATACATCATACACTAACTATCCACTGCTTTGGCAACAAATTGACCACATTGGAGTCTTTTGGCCATATGTATGATGATATGGGAGTCACCTACGATTATCAGAGGTTCCCATCATTTGCTGAGGGATAACTTAATGCCCTAAAGTAAGCCTTCTAGCTCCACAGTATTGCTGGTCTCTTGTCGTAAGCTCCCATGGAAGAGTTGGATAACAATTCCTTCACTATTCCTGACCACTCCTCTGAACCCAGTCGATCCCAGATTGCCTTTGGAGGCACCATCAAAATTTAACTTGAAGTGGCAGCTTGGTGGATGGGACCAGGTGCTCGGACTTGTTGGGAGCATTTTCTTTACCTTAACCCTTTTCTAGCCCTGAGGGGAGAGGTCCATACCCCAATTGTTCATTATCATTTTTTCATTATCATCCATTTCCTAGTCTTTCTTGTTCCACTGGGTGATTTTGATTGTTTCTTGAAAATGTTTGACAACTTGGTTCCATACTAATTGGGTCTAGTTTTTCTGTTCGTCGAAGACTCAACCATTTCTTTCTTTCCAAACTGCCCACAATAGGGTTCCAGGGAACATGAGACAAATTTTACAAATGACCAAGTTTTTGAAAGCTTCTCTGTCCCATGCTTTTATCGTTTGGTGAGGTTGGCCTCTCACTCGATTCGTCCCACGGAAAATTGTTGTGCCCGAGTCCCATAAGGAGGAAACCATAGGGCATGAGTCCAAGAAGTGATTCATAGTTTCCTCCTCATGTTCACATAGGGCGCACCAAAATGGACCATTCATGCCTCTTCTCATTAAATTCTCTCCTGTCAGGATTTGTCTGTGAGTGACCAGCCAGATAAAGGTAGCAATTTTAGGCCAAGGATTAAATTGCCAAATCACATTCCATGCATCCTTATGTTGTATTTGTCCTCGGTTAAACATGAGGTTATAAGCCTCTCTTGTGTAATAGGTTCCTTTAGATAGATATCCCAACCTCGATTTATCAGGTCCACTTTGGATATGAAAGCACCTTCCTGATGGGCCTCCATAATACTATGGGAGTCTTAAGCTGTGAATCTTTGATTCCACCACTCATGTGGGTGCCATTCATAGAATTCTTCAATGTTATGCTCTTCTCTCCAAAATTGGTGGAATTTGATTATCCTCATTCCTTAGCTCTGGTCCGACTAGCCAGGATATCAATATGAGAAACGACATTTGGCATTTGTTGCCATGAATCATCCCAAAAATTTGCATCATCTCCCTCCCTTATCTCCTAAAAGCTATGGTCTTGGATTATCCCTCTGTTCAGATAATCATAACTCCATATATCGGATCCTTGTATGCCCTTATTGAACCTTATAAGATCTTGTTTTGGTTTCCCTTGTGCATACTTGCTATGCCATAATTTTTCCGAGGGCTCGTCCTTATGTGACACTCAATGCCACCAGATTTTTGCTCCTAGAACTTGATTGTTTTTCTTCAGGTCTCTCAGTCCCAGACCACCCTGATCTTTTGGTTTACACACTGTGTCCCAACTTACCAGAGCCCAACCATGATTGCCATGATTGCCTCCCCACAAGAATTCTCTCTGAATTTCCCTAATATGTTTAAGAAACAATTTTGGGGCAACCAGGGTAGAGAAGAGGTATATGGGCATGGCTTGAAGTACAACATTCACTAATACATCTATGCTAGCCATATTTAGGGGTCTAAAAGCCCAATTTTCCATTTTCCTTCTCATTCGACCCAACAAATCTTCCCAAGGACTTTCCTGATCACACCTTCAGCAAGCGAAGTGCCGAGATATTTGGACGGAAGGGAGCTTGCTTGAAATCCCAGGATACACACTATTTTGTTGGTGGCTCATGGGGGTGTTAAAAAGAAGACTTGGGACTTTGTATTATTTACCTCCAGCCCGGATGCCTTTGAAAAGGAGTTCAAGCATTTTTTTAGAACCCGCACCTCTTGCACCGAAGTGTGTCCCATGAGCATTTTATCATCCACAAATTGTTGATGGGACATAGTTTCAAAACCAGTGTGTAGTTTTAGTCCCCTGGGATCTCTATTAGCAATCTTATCTTTAACAACCCTGCTCAATCCTTCCGCCATGAGGGTAAATAGAAAGGGAGATAGAGGGTCTCTTTGTCTTAGGCCTCTAGAAGGTTTGAACATTTTGGTTGGAGCGCCATTTAGTAAGATAGAAAATAAAGATGTTGAAGTGATATTCATTATACATCGAACCCATTCCTGGTGAAAACCATAGGACCCAAGCATTTCTTTCATAAATTGACAACTTAATTTGTCATAGGCTTTTGAGATATCAAGCTTCAACAACATGCCTGGTTTTTTTGAAACTTTCAGAGAGTGGATGACATCATGGACTAAGATAATTCCGTCCAGAATCTGTCGTCCTTCCACAAACCCTGATTTTTCTTGGGCTACAAGATTTGGGAGGATAGGATTCAACCTATTAACCATCACCTTTGTTATTATTTTGTAAATAGCATTACATAGAGATATGGGTCTAAACTTACAAGGAGAATCAGCCCCATCCTCCTTGGAGATGAGAGTTAAAAGGGTGGATTTGAAAGCTCTTAGAACTCCCTTATCCTTCCTGGAGTCCTCTACTATTTTCCAAACTTTGTCTTTGATCATATCCCATAAATGGTGGAAGAAGTTGGTTGTCAAACCATCAAGTCTTGGGGATTTTCCATTCGACATTTGGATAATGGCCTCCTCTACTTCATGGAGTTCCACCGCTTTCAATAAGACCTCATTTTGGTATGTCAAAACCTGCCTTGGGATATGTCGGGTTATCTTTCTGATGTCTTCGTGCCTATCCAACAGGTCCTCCTTCATGATGGTTCCAAATTACTGAACTAGCTCTGTTTCCATGTCTTCCCTAGTCTCTACATACTACCCATTATCTTTCTTTAACTTCATTAGTTTTCCCGTTTGGCAGTTCTGGACCATTATGTGATGAAAGAATTTTATATTTCTCTCTCCTTCCTGCAACCATTGGTTCCTAGATTGTTGTTTCCAGTAGATTTCCTCCTATCGTTCCTAAGCATTCAACTGGTCTAGGATGGCATGTTCTCTATGTTTCAGGTCGTTAGTGTACCCATTGTCCATGCCTTCCCATTGAAGCTCCTATAGTTTGTCCTTGAGAAGCTTCTTTTTTTGGAAGATGTCCCCAAATTCCTCCTTATTTCGAGTACATAGTTTTGCTTTTAACTTTCTCATCTTTTGTTGGAATTGGTACATCAAAGTTCCCTTGATATGCACCATTTATTCCCACCATTTGCTGACAAGTTCCTTAAAATTCCCGTGTACAAGCCAAAATTGTTCAAATTAGAAAGGGTGGCTTATGGGTGCCCCCCCTCCTCCCAGACCAAACTAACAAGCCAATGATCAGATCCTATAGAGGGAAGGACTTGGGTGGTTGCCTCCCTGTCTCCATGAATCATTGCCTTAGATAGAATGAATCAATCTAACTGAGAAGCCACGAGATGTTCCCCTCCTCGCATGTTATTCCATGTATACCATCTGTTCCTAGTTTCTATGTCAACCAAACGTCTCTTCTATATAAAGTCTTTGAAGGAGATATTTGGCTCTTCCAACGATCTTCTTCCTCCCTTCTCCTCCTCCAGGGAAGTAATCAAATTGAAATCACCTCCCATAATCCATAATTGGTGTTCTATTTCTTGCGCTTCCTTGTCCAAGAGTGATAAGAAAGCGAGTTTCTGAGCTATAATGCTTGGCCCGTATACATTGGCGAGTGTCCATCTTACCTCATAATTGCAAACGTGGAATCCCACAGTTATAGAGAATTGAGTCGCCCTAAAATTATTGAGGTGAAGTGTCTCAGGTTTCCATAGAATACCTAGTCCGCTAACCACTCCTCTTGCATCAGTAGCTATCCCTGGACATCCACGCCATAGTTTACTCCTAATTGTTTGCATATTATCTGATCTACATTTTGTTTCCTATAGAAATAACACATTGAGTTTCTCCTTTCTTAACTTGTTTCAAAGGGTCTTCACTTTCCTAGGGTTGTTGACCCCTCAGATATTCTAGGTTATTATGTTCATCGGGTATTTTGTTAACTTCTGTGAATGCCACTTTTATCGTTTGAAAGTAGCTTGACTCTATCAACCTTGTGCCAATCTATGCTATTCTCGGCATATTCGCCTTTCCACTGCTTTTTTTCCCATCCTCAGATTGTTTCCATTTACTACCCTTTAATGGATCCTTACTAATGCCCAATTAAGGGGAAGCCTAAGTTTTCAGGATTGCTTGCTGTAGGAGTTCTAATTGCCTCCTGGAGACATACCCTTATCCTTTCTTACTGCATTCCTTCTCTATTTCATCCAGTTCTAGTTCACCTAAGTCCATATCCTTCGTTTTCTCTAGCAAATCTTCTTTCATATCCTCCGTTAACTCTTCTGTCTATATCATTTATGACTTAGATGGGGATTTAGGCCCCTCCTCGATTTGAGGTTTATGGTTATCCTTACTGAGTTCCTCCTCCTTGGAATCCAACATTCACAGGGTCTTAATTCTATTCCGAGAATGCTCCTTTTTCTCCATAGTCTGCTTTGGTTGAAGCATGTTGGTGGTCTTTTTACCTTGTCTTTATGATGCTGGACTTGAGTAAACCCTTCACTCTCCTTCTCTTTTTCCTTTTCCTTCCACTCCTGGGTTGGTATGGCCTCAAATTTGAGGGTTGGGAAGTCCCTGCTCAGGTTCCCATACTCATGGGATTACCTGCACCAGAATGGGAGCTGTTCATAATCCAGGGGCTGGACCCATTCCTCATCTTCCTACATTAAATTGATTGCCTCTGGGAGTTCTTGCGAGAGGTTCATACAGACACAAATCCGAGCATAAGCGGTATACCTTTGGGAATTTGTCTGTTAAGAAGGCTTCAGAAATTTCCCTAGGGTATTCTCGATAGCCTCCAGAATTTCTGGTTCCCAATATTCACAAGGGAGCGAATAAAGAATGATCCAGATGGGGGCAATACTCAGATCTTTTGTTTTAGGGTTAAACCTCTCCCTCTAGGGCCTGAGGAATAAACCAACTGAATAGAAGAAGTAAGGTCCCCCCATCCGGATCTGATATTGAGCCTCTTGATTGAAGAAAATGATGGTGAAGAAACTCTTAACTCCCAGATGTAGATCATAGTGCCCTTTCGGGTTCCATGTTCCTTTTGATCCATCAAAGTAGGTCTTTCTCTTTTGGCCAACTGCCAATGAACTTTCTAATTAGGTTTTTTTTCCTTCCATTGCTCCACTCGATCCCTCCACTTCTCAGACGTGATTTGCAGAGATGGGTTTTCTGCAGACCGGGGTAAGCAACCCCCCCTCGTCTTCTTTCTATTCGTTTCCTTCATCCTCTCCCTAGTTAAATCCTGATCCGATTGATTTGTGGCATTGCCCTAAGAATATCCAGGATGGATCTGAGAAAGCGAGGGGGTTTATCCCCCTCCAAATGGCGCCATCCCTTTGTGTCCAAGCTCGCCGGCCTCAGATCTTCCCTGGCGGATTTTTGTTTTGGGCCAGACCCCTCAGTGCGCTCATGCTGGGTCTTGATCGGCTCCCCTTCCTTCGCTCCGTCCAGTTTTCTCCCAGCACCCAAAGAGAAAAATCGTAAAATTTCAAGCCGAAACTAGCTTTAATGTTGGACATAAGACTTTTTTTTAATTGAAGTAATTTACAATACAATATCTATACTAATTTTTGTATCACTTTACCAATATTTAAAGTACAAATCCTTCAATTGATGTTTACCATCTTTTTTGTCTTTGATAATTATTATTGTGTAATTAAATATGAAGTATCTTTCAAAACAATATATTGAAAGTTACGTCATATGTATATTTTTTGACTTTGTAATTGTTATATATGTGATATTGGTAATTGCAATGACACATCATTATGGTGAGATTTTACTTCGCATTAATATTATTTTTTCTAACTTTTTGTGTTTTCTAATTTTTGGTGTGTACATTGATATGTGTTGTGAATAATATGATATAGATAACAATTATAAGTCAAAAGTAGTTTACGATGCAATATCACACCAAAGTCTTTATCACTCTAAAACCAATATTTAAAGTACAAATCCTTAAGTTTATGTTTTAACATCCTTCTTCTCTTTGATTATTGTTATTCGAGTAACTTAATATGTGCAATAACTTTTAAAATGACCCATTGAGAGTTATGTCATGTGTTATCCTTTTTGGCTTTGTATTTGTTATGTATGTGATGTTGGTAATTGCAATAGCACACCATTACGATGAGGTTTTATTTCACATTAATATCATTTTTCTCATTTTTAGTGTTTTTTAATTTTTCGTGTATCGTGTATACTTTAGGTGTCGTGAAGAATAATATGATATAGATAATAATTTTGAGTCATAAGTAGTTTACACTACATTATCCACACTGAAATCTTATCACTATATAACCAATCTTTAAAATACACATCCTTAAGTGGATATGTTAACATCCTCCTTCTATTTAATAATTGTTATTGAAGTAACTTAATATGTAGACAAACTCAACTCTTACTTTATATGGAGTTATAGATCTACCTCCTTAGAACTTCATCCTATGAAATTAGGTTGTAACTTAATATGTAGACAAACTCAACTCTTACTTTATATGGAGTTATAGATCTACCTCCTTAGAACTTCATCCTATGAAATTAGGTTGGTTTTGGTCCATTATAAGATGACTTCAAATCTCAAAAATTTAAAAATAAATAGAAATAGATAAAAAAAATACTAGATAATGAAAAAATGGTAAACTTGTGTATAAATTAATAAACTCTTTTAACTAAAAATGGTAGACATGTGTATGAATTAAAGAACTTTAATTGTTCTTTTTCAATAAAAATCTCTTGGGGTTCCATCTTCCTTGAATAGAAGGAAGCCAACCCCAACAATGGTTGATGATCTCGAGGAATTCAATTAAAATTAATTGTTTTTATATTGACAAATATTTAAAACTAGTTAAACTAATCCTTAAAACTAATAAACTTTATTTATCATTTATAATAAAATTATGATTAAAAACAATCTTATTACAATCACATATCCTTATAATAAAATATCTTTTTTATTATCATTACATAGTAACGTTTTTTTCTTACTTTTTTATTTTTATTTTAAGATTTTACATTATTCAACATTTTATAAGATGATTTAACTATATCAAAGCATAAAAATGCAACTAAGTAAAATTATAAATATTTTTGATAAAAAGATGGTAAATAGTGAACGTAAAACCTTTGCAAAAAGATGGTAAATAGTGAACGTAAACCTTTGCAATTAAGATAAACATTGAGATGTCTTTTTACACAAGTGTCACGTTTGAACCCCACGTCCAACTCATAAACACCACCCCAACCTATTGCATTTTATGCGAAGTTTTTTTTTTGGTTTTTTCAAAATAAAAAAAGGCACAACATAAAAAGCCAAAAAATCTCCACTCCTACCACCGGCATGCCTTCCACATAGGACAGCCAATTCCCGGTCAAGCCCCCTAGTCCTTCACGGACCAGCCGGTGGCCACCCGTGGCCGCGGATCTGAAATATCTACCGCCGGTAGCCCGTGACAAGCGCCCAATTATGTAAGAGACCGACCTCCCGAGCCGGTGGAAGGAGGGGAGTGGAGTCCCCCATATATTGGCACAGGCATTTTTAAGCCGTGGCCTGTAAAAACCCCTTTGTAATACAAGGAAGGGACCGAAAACCCTCCTCAATCCATATACATACATAAACAGAAAGCTCTTTCTCTATTTCCCTTTGGGCCGCCGGGACTTCTAGCTTTTCTGGAACTCGGAGGCTTCAGACCCATACTTACCAGCTCGGGTTTTGCCGGATTTAGCAGCTCTAGGGCCAAATCTAAAGGCGTTTCAGCGGAAGAAATGTCGGCCAGATATATGAACTTCTCGCCATCAGCGACGCACTCTCCGCAGATCCCTGGCATGCGCTCTGCAAGCATTGCCATAGCCGAGCATGACAAGTGAGTCCCTTCTTTCTTCCAGCAGAAATTTCGAAAAATATAATTTTAAAACCGCAAATCTCAATGGGTTTAAATTTCAGTGCATCGATTGATCTATGGATCTCTTCGTAATGTGCGGCATGAATGACTCTTGTGAAAATCTCAACCACACGCATATCTTCTCATTTCAGAAAACTTGATTGTGAATAAAATGCCCTCTATTTTAGTGGGTTTTCATTAAAACAAAAAACCTTTTTCAATTTATTTTCTTTAGCATGAATCCCATTGTCTGATTTGCAATCGGATTTGTTCACTTCTTGTGTTATTCTTGGGTAAACTTATGAGTTTTCTTTTCGGTATTTTGGCGAAAATATATCTTGAAATAGAGTTTGATTGTAATGTCGAGGGTATTGGTCATCGTTTTGTGATGCTTAATGCATTATTGTTATTATTATTATCGTTGTCGGTTTTGTAGGGGTTTCGATATTGGCTCATTGAGTATTGCACGATTTGGAGAGTCTATTTCATTTATAGTGTTCACTAAGTTGGCTTTTGACTTGTTATTGGTCTATGGTTTTAATTTTGTTTTTCGTTTTTTAATTGCTTCATTTGAACTTTGGACTCAGCAGAAGAATTGCCTGTTAGGCTATGGTTTTGGGAGTTCACCTCAACTGGCCCAAGTTTGAATCCCAGCTTTTTGGTGTTTGCACCCTCTCATATCTTACCTGGGAACTGGGACACTGGCTCCACTCTGGTACACAATTTGGGTGTTTATGTGAAAATAAATCTTAGTTGAACTATTGCAATTTGCCCAAAGAGGTTGGTCCCTACAAATGGGCTGCTTGTGCAAACAAACTGGCTTTTGAGGGGCAAACCATTAACACAAGCAGTTCCATTTGCCTATAAGGTGCTGTGACATGGGGGCACTATTCCGTGAATGTAACCTAGGACATGCCCCTGGTCCCATCTTTCATATTCGGCATTGAACTTTGGTGGGTGGCATGACATGCCGCCATCTTGACTGCTGAACCCTGACTGCATTGAATTCGTTTGTATTTTAGTATTGATTTGAAAAAAATAGTATGCAATTAATTGGTGGAAGCACTGTTGAGAATTTTACAAGATTCATAATAATTCTAGGACAATACTGTGATCCTCAAACCCGTTCCAAGATTATACTTAATTCTGTGATAAAGTCTTAACTGCACATCACAAACTATTTCTTTTTCATTTTTGAAGTTGCTTCAAGAAACAAGTACCGAAGGCAGGGTGCCTGACTTCACTGCATGACATGGACTTCTTTTGGCTTAGGTGCCTGGTCTGATGAGTCTTTATTCTGTCAAAGTCTCTTGGGACTGGCACCCACTGTCATCCTCTTTTGAGACATGCCATTTGGGTAGGGTAAACCACAGCTAGATTGGAACCTGGTGTGTCATGGAAGAAATGTCTCAACGATCTAATGCAAAGTGATTAATTGCTTAAACTTAATTGGCTAATAGATACTCACTACATTCAAGTTGGATTTCGAGGCATAGATGAAGATATATGAACCAAGCCAGAGTAACCATCAATGCAGCACATATGGTTGCTGAAGGTATTACCAGAGGTATTGCAACATTACTGGGAAATTGAAACAAAATTTTATTGTATAGGAAAGTTCCCATGCAGTCACAGATAAACTCATGCCTATGCTAATGATGGGAAGCTGGTGGGATGAGATACCTTCGATTGTTTGGGGGTGTTTGACAAGGAATCTTGGAGAATAACTTTTGGATATATGAATGTAAACCAGGAGCTGATATCTGGATTCTGAAGTTAATGAATGATTCATGAAACAGGAACAGTCAAGTCTGATCACTGAAACATCTAGGATAAACTTCCTTGCCTTCTAACAAATACTTGTTGCAGCTTTGTATTGTCTTATCATGAATGTACTGATTCCACCAATCAATGCAGTCACTACAGAGAGCTCTCAACCACAAACAAGACCAGATGCTATTTGCTGTAATACCCAAAAATAAAGTATTTGGCCCACCCTAGTCATTTACAGTCAAATTATCCACTATCCAGATTCTCTTTTGTCATCTGTGTTAGATTTGTAGTGTCCTCTTAATGGCAACTGCAAGTAGAGGTGACACACTGACATGTGTAGAGGTCTGTACAGCAGCAAGGCAACCCTCCTCCAACAGAGTTCTCTACAGCTCTCCTTCTGCAATTCCGTAGCATTGAGGGAAAATATTGTCATGTTACGAGTAGCATGAGGGGGATTGAGATAGAAAGATGTGTGCATGCGAAAAAGCATTCTTGCACCATACTTAGTTTATATCCAGTTTAGATTCCCTTTATGTTTAGCAATTCAGATCTATCTATGGTATTGCTATAGTTAGGATTGGCATGCATTAAATTTTCATACATCAGTTAGGTAAGGCGCATGAAGCCTAGCTCAGTTTAGTGAAGTGCATCCAGCCTAGTAGTTAAGGCACAAATTTCAAGGAGGTTGCATGTGTCTAGATTGATTGTAACTACTCATCTTTTCAATCTATAAAAGATAATCCAGGGTTATAGGTTTGCTATTTCACTTTTGAAAGTAGGAAGCAGTGGGTGAAGGGTAGAGTTTGTAGCTTTCAGTGTAATTTCAGTTTTCAATATAAAAACAGTGATGTGATTTAACTTTCTGTTCTGTGTGCTTGTTGCTACTTTCTTCAGCTTGAGTGTTTCATTTCCTAGTAAAAATCAGATTGCAGTTTTAAGTTTGAATCTTGATAGAGATTAGGTAGGTTAGAAATCATCCTAGGAAATTCCTCAGAACATGGTATCAGAGTGGTTTGCTGAAATCTTTTAGGAATCCTTGAATAGATAGCATGGCTTCTATCTATGTGAGGGAGTCGTTGGGAGGCTTTATGGACGAGAAGCCTGTCATCTGTGCTGGAGAAAAATGAAGTGGACCTGTGATGAGGTTGCTGTTTTTTTTAAGTTGTCGATCTGTTTTGTTGAGCAGAATATCCCAGTGCAGCAGTATGACTACATTTAGTCTCAGATATGAAGATAGATTGGAAGGTCCCTTTAACTTTGTTGTGTTAAATTGCTGGGTTAAGATGTTGGAGGAGCATGATCTGTGGGACTTTGTTGAGAAAGTAGCTGTAGAGCCTACTGATACCGCAATGTTGGCATTCATAACAAGATGGCCAAGCTCAAGCGAGTCATCCTTGACATTGTGAAAGATCATTTGATCCTTCACGTTGTTGAGAATACCACATCAATGGACATGTTTTATGCTTTAGTCACTCTATATCAAAGTGAGAACTTCAGCTGGAAGTTGTTGAGGAATAAGCTTAGAGCCACACGGATGAGCAAGATAGATACCTAGAAGCCTACTTGATGAAGATTGTTATACTCTGTGATCAACTTGCAATAGTTGGAGAGAAGGTTAAGGGTGAAGAGTTAGTACCCATTGCATTAAATGAGTTCTCTTCTTCCATGGCAACCTTTTGTCCATGGGGTTTGTGCCTGGAAAAACCCTTCCACTTTTGGGAGGCTATAGGGTGACTTCATCTAGGAGTATACAAGATTGTATACTATTGCAGGTATGTGGGAGGAGGAGTAGAATCTTGTCCTCATCAACGAGATTAGGATGAGAGATAGGAAAGGAGGACCTATGAGAGTTCAAAAGAGCAAGGAGGAAGAATCAGATTCTTCATGTGAGAGGAATAAAGACTTGGGCCTTATCTAGTGCTTCAGGTGCAACAAATACAGTTGCTATGCTTCTCAATGCTCTGAGAGGGAGAAGGGTAAGCAGTAGCAACAGGAGTTCGCAAGAAGTGCAAAAGCTTTAGGTGTAAACAAGTTGATGGAGGGCATGTGGATAGTGGAGATTTCAAACATATAACTTATGGCAGCAAGTTTCAAGAGCAAGAGGGAAGGACTATGTGTGGAGCTGGGTAAAGATGCCATGTATCTTGTTAAGGGATTGGGCTCCATATCTTTCCAGATTCCTTCAGGTGATGTTCTTGAGCTAGATTCTGTTTTATATGTTACTCAGTTAACTAAGAGTCTTCTTTCAGTTCATTGCATGACAGATTTACAATGTTTGATCGAGTTTGATGGTCAGCAAGTCACCATTAGACCACAACCATGGATCTAGTCTAGTTTTGGCTAGAGGAGTGAGAGAAGGTGGCCTTTATAGGCTACTTGCAGATGTAGTTGAGCAGGTATGACAAGGAACCATGAAGAGGGAGTTGACCTTGATGAGGCTCTTACTCCAGTTGTTGGGGGATCTTCCCAAGAGTTTTCCTGGATGAGCTGATGCCTGCACCGCCAGTTTTGGATTTTAGTATCAATGAGTTTGTACTCATGTTTGGCCTTTCTGAGTTTAGTTCAGATTTCAATTCGTTATTTCATAGATTTGATACACATGTCTTGGTCCTGTCTACAGATGACTTCATTATTGCAGGAAATTTGAAACAGTTCATAATGTGGTGTGAGAAGATGCTAACCAGTGAAGATGGCATAGAGCACAGAGGATTGCAGGTTGCTGAAGCTGTGTTACTTGTACAGAGGATTTTACCTTGAAGATTCTGAAGAGAGTTCAGAGCTTTTTCTTCAGGTTCGTTGATGGTCAGCTGTTTGACCAATCCTCTGGCAGAGGGGAGATTCCAGATGCAGAGGGAGTATCTTGTGTTTGGCAGAGAATACTTTCTTCAGGAAGAGGGAGTGTTGGACTTTTAGTACCTCAGAAAGTGTATGGCAGAGTGCCATTAATAGCAGTAGCCAGTAAAGGTGACATGTGTGCAGGTCTGTGCAGCAGAGGCAACCCTCCTCCAGCAGAGTTCTGAACAGCATTATAGCAGTTCCCTATATCCCTCCTGCAATTCCGTGTAGCAGTAATGAGGGGCCAGGAGCATTATGGACAGAGAGATAGAGGGTGCATGTTTAGCATGCATGTGCATCCTCAATTTAGATCCAGTTTAGATGATTTCTGGTTTTGCTTTTGATAGAATTTGCATGCCTTAGTTAGGTAAGGCACATGCAGTGTTGCTCGGTTTAGTGAAGTGCACACATCCTAGGAGATAAGGCACATATTTTAAGGAGGACGCATGTTTGCATGCATCAGATTTTCTATTATTTGAGGCATTGTTGTGTTTGTCTCCAGATTCATAGCACCTACTCTTCTCAACTTATAAAAGAGAAGGCAGAGGTATACATTTATTTTTTCAGTTTCGAAAGTAGGAAGCAGTGGTTGAAGGATAGAGTTTGAACCATCGAGTGTAATTTCTATTTTCAAGATTAATAAACAGTGATGTGATTTGAATTTCAGATCTGTGTGCTTGCTGCTACTTTCTTCAGCTTGAGTGTTTCAGTTCCTAGTAAAAATCGGATTGCAGTTTTGATAGAGATTTCAGTATTCTGTTTTCTTAAGTAGGTAGGTTAGAAATCATCATAGGAAATTCTTCAAAACTAAGTTGCATGAAATGGGGAAATGTCTAGAAGTTTCCGAAACGAGGACGGCAGGAAATGCGACCCACCAAAAATGGAAATGTTGGGGGAAACGTAGAGGGAAACACCATATATAAAAACACATTATCTTGCAAGAAAAAAATAATGACACATGTAAATGACATTTTAGAAGGAAAACTGTCTATATCATTAATTACATATAACTGTGTATCTTTCTAAAACTGGAAAAAAACCAAATTTTGAGCCCATTTGAGCTTAAGTAAGTTACCAAGATACGGATACGGATTTGCTAGATTTTTTAAAACCCAGGATCTGGATACGGAGGGGAAACGGCAAGTACAAACAAATATAAAAATATTTTTATAATAAATAGAAAAATAGAAAGAAGAAACAAAACTATTTAGGAAACACAAGAGTAGAACTATAAGTTATTGCCAAAAAAGAGAGTTCATGTACCATAACTGATCATTTGATAAGTTGTGATATTGATAATTTTAAAAACCATTTCAGCATGAACTTGAAGCAGGTCATAATAGTGTTTTTGTGACCCACATCCACATGTCCCTATCAGCAGGGAAAAAAGTGGTTTCCTTGAACGTTATGGCAAGACAACAGAACAATGTAGGTGAAGTGAGCAACAACATAGTACATAAAGATAGATCAGCCCTTGACAGCAGACCTTGACCATAAAGATATATCAAATAAAAATGTTGAGAGCAGACCTTGATATTGATATATCAGAGTTCAAGAGCATATCTTGACATAAGGATAGATCAAACCTTGAGCAAGAATGGGGTTTACACTTTTAGCCATTAGGTGTTTAGGGTTTTTTAAGTTTTTCTTTAAAAAATATTTTTTTGGGGGGATCAATGGGTCGTAGAAGCACTGGAAGTTGCAGGATCCATTTGAAAATTTCAGGAATTGTTTGATTTTTCACAGGATCCATTTGAAAATTTCAGGATTTTTTTGATTTTTCACAGGATCCGTTTCATTGGGACCAGGATACGTTTCCTTCTGCAGTGGATATGTGTCCATAGTGGATCCAATCCGGATACATATCGGATCCGTGGATCCGCTGATCCTACACACTGGGGTGGTGGATCCAGTAACACAGCCTTTGAGGGACCTGTGGCCCTCTTGGCCGCCTGTATGAGACCCACAAAAGGAAGAAATGTTGCCGAAACGCCACCCATACGGGTCAAAACTCGCCGAAACATCAGCGGCCGTACCGTACGGTGTTTCACAATCACGAAACGTTGTATGGTACGACCATCTGTGGAGTTTCATACCGATTTCGGTGTTTCTGGAAGTTTCTGGGATGGTTGCAACATAGCTTCAAAACGTTTTTTTTTGTAACTCAAATTCCATCAATTAACGTAATCATTATAGAGAGCTTCCAACCACAAACAAGACCAGATACTATTTGTTGAAATACCCAAAAATAAAGTCTTTCACCAACCCTAGTCGTCTGTGCTTCGATCAGGATTGTGGTCAAGCTCCTTGTGGCAAGGCTGTCTCTCACAAGTAGCTTCACTTGGTTGTATTCAATTCAAAGAAACCCCAGGGAATAAAGTGTTAGCTTTTGAGGGTTGTGTTAGAAACTCTGTCCATTCATTCAGTTGTATTTGGTGTAATATTTCCACTCATTTGCTATTTCTCAATACAAAAGGGCTTCTGTTAAAGGAGGGCAAGATGAACTATGCATGCATACAGGATAGGTAGAAGCTGCAATGCATATATTTAACATAAATTTATATATGTAGACACAAGGGTGAGGAAGGGTGTGATGTGCTTTTTTAACTGCGACAACATGAATTTCTGGCATGCAGATTTGCCTTTTGTCACATGCTGTAGTCAAGCTTGCAAGCTCCCTTGTTCCATGAATTTTCCATTCTAAATTTTTTTATTTTTAATGAATGTATTGAAAGGTTTTGTGGATAATATTGGTTCTACTGCATTATTTTTAATATTTTTGTATTACAGATGCAGACTTTACTTTTTTCTTGAATATTTATATTTGCATTCAGATAGTACATGTTTTCTAGTGGGTGAATACTAACGGGGATTTGTGGATGTGAGGCTTGCTACACATCCCCTTACAAGTCCATGTATTTTTTTTTAAATTGCGAGATTACTTTGTTTCGTAGGTAATTTGTTAATTAATGTATAAGCACTGTTAAGATAGCTTATAAAGTGTTTTCTTTTAGCAGGTATCTTACTGAGCTGCTAGCTGAACGTCAAAAACTCAGTCCTTTTATGCAAGTGTTGCCACAGTGCTGTCGGCTGCTGAACCAGGGTAAGTTCTGGGCTAATTTATCAACGTCTTTATTGTGAAAAACATACTGATGTCAATAACTGTGTCAACATTTTTGGTACATTTCATTGTTTATTACATGATTTTTTTGTCCATGTTTTCCAATGTTACTAACAGTAAACATATTTTAATTTAATTTTCCTTGTATTATGGATATTGTTTCATGGTGTAATTTACTAACATCTCTAACCTTTTTGAACTGTTTTGTGAAGTTTATATCAGCCCATTGAAAGATTGAAAATAGCACGGGGAAGCTTTTGGCAATTTAGAAGGTGTCAATTGCAGCAAATAGTTACTAACTTTATAGCCATGATGTTGTGGACAGTTTGAATATTAGAGTTAGAGATTCAATGCGGAATTCAAGTTGTATTGTTTTATTTGGAGCTTTGGTAAAGTTTTCACATTCAGAATAATATGTGCACAACTCGGGAGTGCATTGCCCTAATTATTAATATCTACAATTAACATTCAACATCCTTTGCCAATATTCTGGATCCAAGGTGGTTGTAGGGTCCAGCACTATAAGAACTACTAGTGGCTAATTCCATTAGAAACAGGTTGAGAAATCATTAGCATCTTTTTCCATGGATAACAGGTGGTGATGAATTAGTGTAGGGTGTTATTGTCAGGAAGACACAGGATGTTTGTTGTTCACTCTCCGCTAGAGACTGCTTGTAATTCTTGCCTCTTGTGGTCCTTTAAAGAGCAGACATTTAGTATATTATTCCTTTCAGTTCGATATCCATTATGCAATCGTTGCAACAGAGAGCTAATAGCAAGTATTTATCATTGTGGAATCAATAATTTGGTTACGTTAATGGATGATTTCGATCTAAAATAGTCATATATTTGTCAAATTTTCTAAAATAAAACTGTAGTAGGGAACAATATCTTGGTTTAAATAGCCTAGGTACTAGAGAATGCCTTTACTGAATTTGTATTCAGTGTGGCATGATAATAATTTTTGTCTATGATTGTGAAGATTGACTTCTCATCGGATCTTTTTCTGCTATTTGTGCCTATAGGTCCTTTAGGTATTGAGGTTCCAATTTGCTCATAAATCTAGTATTGACACAAGCAAAAACTGATGAAGCATTGATGGAATATTTTAACAGAAAACCGCATTGCTTCTTGACTTCTGTATTGATCCATAACTGCCATGGTTTGGTGCCAAAATGTGAAGCATTGATCTAAAGCTTCTATGAGTTGGGGAAGAAACAACTTTGGTTTGGTTAAGTTTAGAATTAGAACATTTTAGCAGTTTTGTAAGCATAGACATAGGGGGTTATCAGTTGAGAGCAGGATTGAAATGAAACAGGTGAGAAGATGTACAGAAGCATTTGAAAAGGAATACACTTCAATAAGATATGCTTATGAGGGTCAAAGTCATGCTCCAAATGATTGAGAAAACCTACAGATATTTTATAACTATGTTAAGAAAAATGTCCCAACTGAGTAAGACCCATTGAAATTTGTAAAAAAACTATTTTTCCATGGACAAGTTACTAGAAATTCTTCTTTTGAAACATAGATGTGAAAAGAATGCACATAGAGCCAGAAACCCAAATGATCGCTGTTATAAGAGCTCTTGTAACTATAGTCGCTGCGCGAGCACATTACATCATATGCACGAGTTGGGAAATATACCCAGTTTTGGAAAAAGAAGTTAAAGATATTGACTATTTCTGACATGTTTCTATTACAAGTGATTTAGAGATTTAGCAGTGTATGAGTGATGGCTTGGAGTTGCATTATCCAATAATTTTTTTAAAAAGTTCATGTGATCTAGCTTTTGGAGCAAAGAATGTAGCACAGATGAAAAGTGTATTTTTGTACTTAAAAGCATCATCTAATTGATATCCAGCACTATATGGAGATAACTCAAATAGTTGGAGATTGTTTGGGTTGCTTTCCATGTACAACCATATTGATGTTCTTTTGTTAACAGCAGTAAAGGAAAATCGGCAGCCAAGTTATCAGACGTTGCAAATGGATGAAAGTTTTCTGTATAGCTTACGGATTGAAGTATTGGAATGACACATCGCAACAAATTGTTCTTTCATTTTGTGTTCAAATGAAAGCAAAGAGAAATATATATATACCTTTGGTGCAGTTACATCAAATGTGTGAGGGAGGTGAAATGAGTTTCATTTGTCAGAAACTATGAACCTGTGAGCACATTAATAGTATTAATCAGAGCATAGTCTGTTATGTGAAAAGTGTTTCTATGAAAATGTATGTTAGATGACTGTCAATTATTTTCTGCAGGTGCATCCACTTCTCCATCAAGATGTGATATTTGTCTAGGGGAATTTTGCCATATGATGTTTAGAAGTCTTACACTTCAGCCATACACGGTGGAAGGCAATCAATGGAAAGTTAAGTGACAGCATATTAAGACTTTTGTTTTGAAGTTAGGCAGATAAATTGATTCAGCCTATTGCACAATGGTAATTGGTGGAGATTTCTACTCAGTAGTCACGGTATTGAATCATGTAACCTGACTTTTGTTCATAACACAGGGCGAGATGCTGTAGGTGGATTATCCTGGCTTTTATTGAACCTGAGCTGGTTATCACTTCAGTGTGTTTTTAAACTTCTACTACGATCCCTTGTGGCAGCTAGACAATAAATGTATTAAATAGCTTCTGCAAATGCAGATCATGAGATTGGGAATAAACTATTTGGTCATTGGGTAGTGAGCAAATGCAAAGCCAACAAATATTTTTACAGTTCGGAGTTGAGAGAGGATCGATTTGTACTCAAGTTTGAATCTCTGCTGGAAAAAGAGATTTCTTAAAGGAAGTTAAGGCCGATGGGTTTTTGTTGCACCTCAAGATTTTTAAAAACTTGGAGGTATTTTATAATCTTTAAAAAAATCCCTATTTTGCACTGGTCAAGAGTAGTTGACTAGCAGTTGGTTAATTAGCTTTTTAATGGAACTTTTCATAGGATATGAGCTGTACATTACTGAGGACTCGATGAGAAGAATGTAATGGATAAAGCTCACAAGAACACAATAACTGAAATTGCATGGAGTGCAGTCGTGCATGAATCTACCCTAATTTTATTTTAGAACTAATTCAAACAGTTATTACATTTGTCTAATCATTTCTATTGTCTCCCAAAAAATGTTTCAGAAATGCTATTCAATGTGTTTTTGGCTGCTTTTGTTTATGGGTGTACTAATGTTTACAAGGAATAGTATAATTTTCGAAATTCAGCATGTTTGAAGAGACATTGACGTGTTGAAGTCTATTCACTGTTGAATTCTTTTCCTGTTTGTGTGGGTGTTATGAATGATTCCTGGCACATGACTAACATGACAGAAGTGCACATCATAGAATTATGAATTCAGCTCATGTCTTCCAGCCCAAGATATCAGTTTATGTGGTGGTAGATTGAAAAGTTTGACTCGTGTGAATCTTGATAAGATATTGTAAATGTTTTGCATAATTGACCCAGAATTTGGAACAATTATTCTGATTAATAAAGTATGTTTAAAGTTGCGTTATATATATGTGCGTGTTTTATTGTGTCATGGGAATCAGACTTTGCAACAATACCCATCTTTCTCGGCAGGTGAGATTCTCCTACAGAATTTTTAAAACTGGATTGTTGAAAAAACTGAAGTAACAGTTCAAAGGAGTGGAGTTGATTGAGGAATGGAATCTCACAAGCAGGTAAGCTAGCGGAAGCAGTAGCTATTGGTTTGGAATCAATGTTAGATCAACATGTCTTAATTGCGTGCAATGCATAGATTCTCACTGATTTAATGGAATTGAAGTTCAACAACTGATGTGTTAATGGTATGCATTGCATGGGTCCACACAAATTTTACCAAACTTGAGACTTGGTTAAGTTTTTTAAAGGTGTCGGTATGTCTTAGTTGGTGGTACAACCCAAGTCTGCCTGTTTCTGTGGATCCAGAGGAAAATTCAAAATAGGCATCTGTTTTGATTTTTTCTGGTTCAAATGCCTAATATGCTTTGGAGCCTACAATAGAGAGGTTGCAAGACTAAAGTGCAAAGGAAGCTTTTAGCAATGAAAGCTGGCAAGCCAGCTTAAGTTGTAGCTAGGGATTGTGAATCAACAGCAGATGTGTTGCTGGCATGCTTTCTGACTGATTTAATGAATTTGAAACTTGGATAAGTACTGTAAAGACATGTGAATCCAGAGACTGGTGGTGAGAACAATACTGTTAAGACTAAAGTTAGGTAGAACATAGGATTCTAATTCACAGCAAGTTAATTTTTTTTGTATTTATAGAAATGCCTCTGGCCGCCTTGTGTTTTTATTTGTCTATCTGATATGCTTTGTAGCCCAATGGAGGGCTGTCTGCACAGTTGTAAGATTCGAATTGTGTGTATGCTGTAAGTTGCTTCATAGTGCAGTCTGAAATTGAATACCTGGGCGTTTATTTTCATCAACATATATTATTCCATGGCCAGGTGCACAGGTGTCATGCAAGCTGACCTCTCTGACATAGTTCCTTTTCTTCACCGGAGTGAGCATTACTTTATATCTATAGGTCATCATCCTGAATATTTCGTCATTAACCATATTTAACATTATAATGTTGCTGGTTCCTTCAAGTTGAATTTCATGGTCTCATCCTGTATAAGAAACATCTGGAAGCTAATCACTGCATAATTGTTGTATCCAATCAATGTTGCCATGTTTATACCTTTTTTCCAGTTGTAACTCCTGTAAACATTTATGGAGCTGGATCTACATGTCAAAGTGCCTTCATAATGAGGAATAGGAGAAATTGACTCTATTAGAGGTTCTAATTTAATCTGTTTTGGAGGCTATATATATTGTAAAGTGCTACTGTGCTTGAGCCATAGCATTGCCTTGATTGGCATATAACGCTATCCTATCTCTTATCCATTTCAGACTAACTAATTACTTAGTGAATGCTCGACCATCTCTCTTATCCATTTTAGATTGACTAATTTCTTAGTGAATGCTCCAGCATCTGATTTAACAGGTACACATTCTTATTTTTGAAGGTGGGTTGTGAAACAGAAATAGTGCGGGTAACTGCATTGTTGGGGAATTCATCTTTTTTAGACCACAACGGGCCTGAGCATGGTAGCCCGTTGACTCACGGAGGATTACTTTCAAATGGAGGAGTGGACATGAATGGATGGGCTGCTTACCAATCAGAAGTACGGATACTAACCATTAACATGTATTTTTTTGGTGTGTCTTGTTTGTTTTGTAAAACTGTTGCTGACTTAATTTTGCATAGGTTCTTGAAAGTTCAAAGTGTGATGAGTCTATACATGTGTATTGCAAAATGTTCTGACAAATTGAATTATAGTTTGAAATCATCTTTCCATAACTATTTTATTTGCTGTGCTTTTAGATTTGATGGAAAATCACTTTAATTTCAATCCATTTGGCCAAAGATAGTTATCTCATATATTTCATGGATTCCATCAAATTGAACCTTTGTTGAAATATTTTTCCTATGGTTAAATTCTGGCCTGTTAATTGGAATAGTAATCAAGAATAGATGTCTATGTTGGGCATGAGAATGTAGTTGACATGATCCTGTGGAATTTGCTATTGGTGGTTCCACAAATTTGATAATTGATTTAACTTGCCAATATCAATCACGTCTGAAGTGACTAATGTGTTGCTAAAAACCAATGGGGCATTGCATGGGCTTGCATGTGAGGTTTGTGATGGTTGATGGATATGCATGTGACATAATATCAGACTGACAACTTTAGTCACTCTTTCTAGATTTGTTATCTTCTATTAGTTTCTTGGTCAGCAAATAAAAAGTGTATCTTGGCCTGCCAGTATTTGGTAGTATTTTTGTATTAGCCTGTTGTAAGTATTGCAGCATCCTTTGAGGCAAAATTTTATTTGGTTAGGTATGACTGACTTTGTCTACATGTTTGTATCTTAGAATTTGCATGTCTCAACCAAGTTACTAATTTGAAATCATCATGCAATCTTTTCTTTTCCCAAAATCAGCTTTAGTGTGCAACTAGATGAAATAAATTATGAAATTCTCTATTTTGTAAGGTCATCTCTTTTTGGAAAATATTATAATTTTTATTCCCAGTAACAATGAAAATTACATATTATATGTGCTTATAGCATTCATACAACTTCTGCGGATTCTGTCTCCTGACAAGAGGCTTTGCAGCACTTTTGGTATTTGTGGTGGATTAACTTTTGAACAAGTACAGGACAGATTTTATGTTAAGCCATTATTGTGGTTTCCATTTTTATGTCCTCATCAGTAGTGATTTTCCGTCACTCAGTAGCATCTCATGGGGTTTAATACTGATTTTTTCCATGCAATTTATAGTTCTTCTGTAGTCTCTTGGAAATGCTTTAGCATCCCCAATGGTTTACTCATCTTTGTATGTTTTACAGTCCCAGTTGCTGACTTTGGCCACCAGAGGATATTATAATTTAAATTAAATTAGAGTGATGACAAGTTTGTATGTATATTCATCAGCTGCCTTTGTTATTGCTATTTTACTATCTTGTTAAATTGTGATGAATCATTATGTTTTCAGTGAAGCAGAGGATGGTTTTAAAATTTTCATCCTGCAGCCAGAAATCAACTTATAAATTTTGTATTAACCCAAGTTTCCCGTATTGCAGAGGATGAGCATGTTACAGGCATCCCCTCATGGTTGGCATGGAGCACCAAGTGGAGGTTCTAGCGGAATTTTTGTAAAAAAGACCATCAGAGTTGAAGTTCCAGTTGACAAATATCCTAACGTAAGAAAATCAGCCTTTTTGAGATGATCTAAATTGATCCCTATCCTGTTTGACAAATTTATGTAGAGTGTGTCGGTTGTGAAGGCATTTCTGAATGTGTTCGTTTGTTTCAATTGCAGTTTAACTTTGTTGGGCGTCTCCTTGGTCCTAGAGGCAACTCACTGAAAAGAGTTGAAGCTGCTACTGAATGTAGAGTTCTAATAAGAGGACGGGGTTCAATTAAAGACCCTTCAAGGGTAATTTCAATATCCCCGGTATTGTTTTCTGTCTCGTCTCCTATTTATTGCAGTGTCTCAGTTGCTTTTAAAAAGTTAAGTGTCTAACAATCTTTGTGTGGTGGCAGGAGGACATGATGAGGGATAAGCCAGGGTATGAGCATCTTAATGAGCCTCTGCATATTCTTGTGGAGGCAGAGTTGCCTGCAAATATTATAGATGCTCGCTTGATGCAAGCACGAGAGATACTAGAAGAATTGCTGAAACCCGTAGTATGTGTTGATCTTGGACAAGCAGGCAATTGTTTTGTTATGATTTGTGCAGTTAACTTGTGATTTGTTAGTTCTCTCATCTGAGTCATTTTTTGGACTCAATGCAGGATGAGTCGCAAGATTTTTTCAAGAAGCAGCAATTAAGAGAGCTGGCCATTCTGAATGGGACATTGAGAGAAGATGGTTCCTCCATGGCTGGTTCAGTATCTCCGTTCAACAGCAGTAATCTGGGAATGAAAAGGGCTAAAACCAGGGGGTAGATACCTGATGTATTGGCTTCTGCCACACTCATTTTTTTGGACTTCCCAGTTGTCTGGAAGAATTCCATTATTTTGTTGTTAGATCCTATCCAAGTGGTCCGGTAGTATAGTCTTAATGAGTATATTGATAGTCTTTCCAGATGTATACCTCGATATAAAGATGTATGCTGCTGGTAGGTTATGAGGGGGTTTTAGGAACTGTTGTTTCTGAGGTGTGGGTTTTACCCTTTTTCCCGTACAAGTCAAATGTGTAATATTTATTACTCTTGTATTATTATATCAAGAAGGCAGAGTGCAAGAAATTTTTTGTGATAAGCACTGGAGGAGTGGGATAGTTGACTGTACAAATTTGGGATCATAATTTTCTTGAGAAGCAGTTTCTGAACCTTAATATTGTATTTCATGCTGCATTCTATTGGCAGTTGTCCAGTATGCTTCTATGATGGGAAAGGATTCCAATAATGTACCCACCCATTCGACCAGTTACTCTATTTAGTTGATATGCATTTTAAATAAAATGTAAGGATAATTTATCCTAGTGTATAGATTATATGTTTAGATTTAATATCTGATTACCTGGCATAATAATTTGGTTACTTTTGTTAGCATTGTTGTCGGTCCATCTGGTCCAGACATTCCAAGGAGAGTTGCAATGTGTTGGTTGGCGGACTCTCTGAAGTGTACAAGTAACTTACTATGTGCATTTCATTTGTGGTCTTTGGAAATTTGAGGCAGTAAGCCAAGCTCCCATAATTTTTATGGTGTGGCTCTTTTACTAGGATGTACCCGTTGTTGCTATTGTGGCATCTTATGTTCAAGTTGGTTTCTTAATGGAGTTGGACCTGTAAATACAGGTTGGCAAGCTTGCAAATTAAGTGGGAGGACAGCAGTTCATATCTTGCTGGGTTTTTGTGTTTACAGCCTCTAGTTTATTGATGAATTCAGCACCATTTTATTTTGCTGCTTTTAAATGTCTCTTCGCATATTTTTCTATGATGTCCAGATTTGTTTTCTGGTCACCGGGATTAGTTTCAGGTTGGGTATTGGGTGTTATAATTTAAATATTTTTCTGTATGATTTTTATCAGATGAACACGACTCTTCTGACAGTTCTGGAAGCATCAGCTATCCGGAGGTATTCCAACACCTGTTTTGACAGTGTACTAGAAGCAAGAACTATCAATTATGTAATGTGAATTTTCATAATGATTACCAGTCATTTTGTTTCATAGTTGCATAAACAGCAAATCCCTACATGAAAAACCTGCGGATTTGTTTCTGTTACAAAACTGAACCTGCAGATTTGTTTTTGTTACAAAACTGAACCTTGCAGATTTATATTTACCGGTTAAACAAGGTGAATATTACTGCCTTTTTTTGTAACATCCTCTAAAATCTGGTGAAACACTTTCAAAAAATTCAGACTACTACCGTTATACATTTGGCTAGATCATGTGATAAAAGTTCCATGAATTTTCTCTGAAGGTACCAAAACTTCTTATAATTTTGTACATTGAGGACAGCCAGCCATCACTAGCTATTTTCCGAGAATGCTGGGCTGACTCATCATACATATTTCTATGAATTTTATAAGAGAAAACATTTGCGTAAGGGAAAACATTTCAGAATAGTTCTATGAAAATATTGTTCAATTATTTTCAAATGTTGGGCTATGCGTGGGCTGCTCGTTGAAAATAATTCCACGTATGGACGAGCTGATAAAGAAATAATTTCCTGGGTGTCTTCCTGATCATGTTCTGGAGTCGGATGAAATTATGACAAGGGACAGCAGGTTGAAACACTGGCAAGCATGGTCTTGATTCATTATTATGTTTCAACAAATTTTTTAATCAGTTTATCTTAGTGACATATTTCCGATAATTTCCCCTGGTGCATGTGATGGGGCATTTTCCTTTTGTGATTTACTGTTGTTTTCTTCTCAGAATAGTATCTATTCATCTGTCGAGCACAATTAGTGTAGTTATTGTTTTTACAGTTCTCTGCAGCAGACAATTGAAAAAAAAGGGTCCCAGTATATTGCAATCCAAATTGCATTCAGCATGGAAAAGAACTTGGTATATACATTTAACTGTATGTACTCGATTCATTTTAATATTACATTGTGCAAGGATCAACTTCTTATTCTCTGTTAAATGGAAGACTGTTTAAGAACATGTTTTTAATGATGAATGCTATTATTATTACTTCGTCAAAGAATTTGTTTCTTTGACTTTTATATCGGTGGCTTGCATGTTTCTCAGTTTATAGAAGTTAGCCTGCCTGAGCGTTCTTAGATAACAAACAAGTGTTTGTTGGGTAACTTGTATTGGTTTGTGGACTACTTCCACGAAATTCCTTGTGATGTTAAATGTAGGGAATGGATCATGGATAACATCAAGCCTGTTTCAGAGAAGGGATATAAAGCACCGCACCTCGAATTTTAAAAGCTTATGGAGCTAACACAAGAAAACAGTATGGATCGTAAACTACGGAGCTTGTTATTTTGAAAGGTTAATGTTGACGGGAAGAATATACTTGGGCCTTGTTTATTTGGGTTTGTTTTGTACATGTTTTTTCACTTTATCAAGCATTTCACTTGCTTTTCTATTTTTATGAGGGACATGGTTGATGGTTGCAGATTTCTTTGATTTATCAAGTTTGCTTTGCTTTTTGATCTTATTGGATTTTATTTTGCATATGTATTTTAACCTACAATTTCTTCTTATACTGACAATACTGTTTATTTAGTACATGATATGATTACTTTTTTGTAAGTCACAAGTATTTTAATTTCTAAATTTGGCTATTTACTAACAATACTGTTTATTGAGTACCTGATATGATATGATTACTATTTTTATTTTTTTGTGAGACACAAGTTCTAAATTCAGTGACTTTTATGCTCTCATTGGATTTACAGGTCAACCTAGCTTGAACTTTTACACTAATAATATGTGATATATACAGTGCATGATGTGTTTCTTTTTTTTGAGGGTTAATACTTTGATCTATTTGTTTTGAAAATAATTGTGCCATTGTTTTATTAGGTTCAACTGTGTTTTATTTATGATTAGTTTGTGATCTAAATTATTTGTATCGAAAATGATTGTGCCATTGTTTTATTAGGTTCAACTGTGTTTTATTTATGATTAGTTTGAGATTTAAATTATTTGTATCGAAAATGATTGTGCCATCTTTTTATTAAGTTTAACTTTCGTTGTTTTATTAGGTTTAACTTTTGAGTGTTTTATTTATGATTAGTTTGAGATTTAAATTGTTTTATGAGTAAATAATAAGATCTTTAAAAAGATGTTAGTTTATCATTAGTTTATTATCAGGTTTTTATACGGTGAAGTTATATTATTATATAAAATTCATTTGGCAAGTATTTTTTGGGTTTCTTAATAAGCTATATTATTATATAAAATTTTGGCAAGTATTTTTTTGGGTTTCTTTACAAGATTATTTTTGAAAAAAAGAGAAAAATAATAAATAAATATTATTGAAATCTGGATTCGCACATATACTTTAACTGGAATTATTATATAAAATTAATTTGGTAAGTCTTTTTTTGGTTTTCTTTACGAGATTATTATTTTTGAAAAAAAAGATAAATAATAAATCAATATAATTGAAATCTGGATTCGTACATATACTTTAACTGGAATTATTATGATGGAAAAAATATTGAAAATATACATTGATTGTATGTTATTTTATATTTTTTCAATAAATTCATGTGATCTTATATTATGCTTTATACTTTTTATCAATAAATTTATATATTTTGATATTATGCTTTTTAAAAAGATGTCTTATTATGATTTTAACACAGACATTGTTGATAGTTAAGTTGCAAAATTACAAATTTATTTTTGATATTATGTTTGGAATTATTATGGAAAAAATATTGAAAATATACATTGATTGTATGTTATTTTATATTTTTTCAATAAATTCATGTGATCTTATATTATGCTTTATACTTTTTATCAATAAATTTATATATTTTGATATTATGCTTTTTAAAGAGATGTCTTATTATGATTTTAACAGACATTGTTGATAGTTAAGTTGCAAAATTACAAATTTATTTTTGATATTATGTTTTTTTTTAAAGAGACGTCAGTTTCTTATTATGATTTTTATAGACATTGTTGATAGTTAAGTTACAAAATTACTTTGTAGATACTTTTTACACTTTTATCTACAATTAATGTAGAATCACTTTATCAAATATGTTATTCATTTAGTATATGATACGATTCCTTTTAAAGGATAATGTTAATAAGAAATGGTTTATTCAATTGCAAAAAATCTAATTTGTAAACTTGGTTACCTTGTAGTCTCTGGATGTTTTTGCTACCTTGTGTTTTCAATGGACGCTTTTACATTTGTAGATCAACTTAGATTTAGATTCACTTTTTACAGTAGTAATATGTGATTTATTTATTGTATTTTTTTTATGGATAAATATTACTCTTTTTTATATTAACAATATGTGATATTATCTAGTGTATAATATGGTTCTAATTTAAAGGATAAATGCTATCACCTATTCGTATGGTTCTAATTTAAAGGATAAATGCTATCACCTATTTGTATGGATTGTACTTTTGTTTAGAATCAATATTGTTATGCTAATTCTACCAAGTGAAGATTTATATTTAAATTTTATGATAATTTGTTTGAGATTTAAATTGTTTGATATGAGTGTGTATGTATAATACGACACCTACAAAGATGTGTATATTTAATGATTTTACATTGACTATAACTATAAGATGAGTGGTGTTTGAAGTATTAAAGGTAGTGAACTTTTGCCAATTTATAAATTAACATTAGGGTGTAAATTCTTGGGTTGATGTAATAAAATTGTCCTTTACTTTGGTACATGCATCGTTTGAGTCATCTTGCTCTTTTTTGTTTTGTTTGTAATTGTTCTTGTGATACATTTTTAAAACAGGGTTACTAAATCATGGTATGGAATTATTTATTGATGAATAAGTTTTATACGTTGCTTGTAATTTTTATATTACTTGATGATTTTGGTTTATTGTGGTATATTCTTGAATGTTTGAGATGCCCTTTACAATTACAATGGGATGAGGGGTTTATGAAGTATGCGAAACACCAAAAGCTTTGCCCATTTGAAAAACAACTTTGTGGTTTGTCTTTGGAGTGATGTGATAACATCCTATTATGACATTAACATTATTAAAGGTGTTTGTGCTTTTTGGACCCCTTTCCTTTTAATTAGTTTTAGTGATGTCCTCTTAAAATGTGAACTTATGACATGGTCTTATTGAGGTCTTTGTGTATGCTAATATCATTGCAACACTTGCATATCCAATTTGATTTGAATAAAATATGCATACATAAGTTCATTTAATTAGAAGTAACCTTAATTACCCCAAAATATTGAATAGTGATGGATTTTGCAATCATCAGGAACTCAATGGCAAATTGTCACAACACATGTTGAATGTAATCTTCACAAAGAGAATTGATTCTAATTCATATCTTATTTTTATGTAACTTTTTGTTTCCAAAGAATATTGTAACTTCTATTCAAATGGAGAATGGAAGTTACATGGCTAAGGTGTTATTGCAGTTTTGGATTAAAAAATAGAGCTTACTTACACATTAGTACCTTGTTATCCAAAGTAAAAGTTCTTAAAAAAGGAGATTTTTATGATATATATATTTTGTTTTGTTTTCAAAACAAAATCAAAACTTCTATTCTCCAATTTAATGATATTTTTTTGTTTCCAAAACAAAATTAAATTTTTTTTTTTCAATGTGGTTCACGCGCCGGCTTGACCGACGGGCTACATCCATGGAATAATTTCTGGCGGACCCACCCGAAGGGGCCTCACACCCGCGGCCGCTGCGTGTCTAACCCCAAGAGAGTCGATGAGAATGGATCCCGCGACCTCACATGCTGGGAGGCCTAACTACGAGTACTCGACCGATTGAGCTAACTCTTGGGGCTAAAATTAAAACTTCTATTCATATGGATAATGGATATTACATTGCTAATGTGTTGTTGCACTTTTGGATTCAAAACTAGAGTTTACTTGTACACTAGTACCTTGTTATCCAAAGAAGTTCTAAAAAAGAGATCCAAAACTATAATACTTGATATTCTAAACCATTCATTATCCATAATGTCCACATATATTATTCATGAGCTTCAGGGTGATTTTGCCCCTTGGAGGATCAGGGGCTGTCCTCTATTTATATGAGGATTTCAAATTTAGAATTAGATTTGCTCCATATCATTGTTTTAACATCAAAGCTAAACTGACACCTTTATGGGAAGTCCTAAAGGTTGCAGTAAGCAAGAATGTCTCTCAACTTAAAGTATTTGGAGACTCCAAAATGGTTAATAGATTGAGAAATTTCTAAAATTCAAATCAATGCTCTGCATCAACAACTCCTCTCTGCAATTTGTGCTCTTCTTCTAGGCTTCGAATACACTTCCTTTGCACATGTTTTCAAAGAGTTGAACTTTGAAGCCTATAAGCTTTCAAAGTTTGTGCTAGCAGTGGAGCTTGGGATGTTGGCAATCCAAGAGATGAGAAACGATGTAGTTAGAGAAACAACTTTAATATCTTGAATGGAGATTGCTGCTGGAAATATGTATGACAATTTTTGTAATTAAGATTCCTTTTTGTTGCTGTAATGGCACAACTTTAATATCTTGAATGGAGATTGATGCTAAAAATATGCATGAGAATTTTTGTAATTAAGATTCCTTTTTGTTGTTGTAATGGTAGAACTGTTATGATGACATGAGAACAGAGAAAATATAGAGGCCTAGTATAGGCATAATTGTATTTTCTCTTGGAGCTCTTGATGCAAGTCCCTAGTGGACAATTCATGTTTATTCGATATGATTAAAGTGATTTTTTTGTGGAAAAAAATTATTATTCATGAGCTAGAATAAAACAATGTATAATTGGTCCAACATTATCTACATAACAACCTTGTAGTAAGAAAACTAGAAAGAGTAAGAAAAGATTTGTAGAGTAAATGAAAAAATAATTAGAAAGCTATTAGGTAATTGATTCATAAACTGATTAAAGAAGTATTCCATATTTGTTTCTTCCACCACCAAAAACCCTTTTGTTATTTGCTTCCCTTATTATGAAAGTTAATCTACTACTACATTTAGTGTTCAAAAAACACGTGCAAAGTTGATCTCCCAAAGGAAAGTGTAATGAATATAAAATAAGTTATTAAAATAGGCAGAAGAATACTTCGACATTTACAACATTCATTCTGACGAGGAGAAGGTGAAATATGCGTCAATGCATATGGAAGGGTACGCCTATAATTGGTACTTATGGTGGAAGAGAGATAATTTTACCTACACCTGGAACTTGTTCAAAAATGATTTTTTTAATAGGTTTCAAGGAATCAAAGAAGATGAATTTTTCAGTAAACTTACCAGACTACAACAAGTCGGAAACGTTGAGGAATTCACTCATCAATGGGAATCCTTATGAACACGAGTATTTGGGTTGTCTGACAGGCAAAGACTCTAAACCTATTTAGGAGGTCTTAAACTACACCTCCAAAAAGATTTAAAGTTACATGACATACCTAATGTAGAAGTAGCAAGACGTAAAGCAAAAGCCGCAGAACGCAAATTGGAAGGAATAAAAACAAAAGGTGATAGCCATTATCGACAAGAAAAAGAGACACAATGTAGGTACTGTGCAGATACTTGGTTTCCTGGCCATCAATGCCACAAACCTCAATCATACACCTACGAAATGGAAAATAGATCAAAGTCATATAACGGTTACTCTGATAATAAAAAGAAAAAGAAGAAAAACATATGTCGTCGATGCGGTGATGATTGGACCCCTGGCCACAAATGTAGGAACAATGAGACAATACAGTGCAAAATCATCAATGGAAATGAAGTGCAAGTCTCTGCACAAGAGACCTCGTCTGATTCTAATACCGACACCGAGTCAGAATGAAGAACCACATTAGGAAAATACTTAAGCTTTGAGGACAAAGCTTCCTTAAAGGGAGTGGCAATGTAATGAATATAAAATAAATTATTAAAATAGATTAGTTAATTATATGAAAGGGTGTAACCCTTCACGCTCAAGCCTATAAAAGGTGAGCTTATTGTACATTTTACCCATCATCCAATATATTATTTACTATTCATATTCGTTATTACAATGATAGTCGGATTCGACTAACGGACAACCAGATTCGGTTGCTCCAGAAAGAGACTCATATTATGTATTTGGGCCTTTTGTGCCATCGAATTAATAACTGAGGAAGATAACAAAAAATGAATATATGTTACATTCCTATCTCCAACCACTGTGAGTAGTGACTCTCAAAGCCATAAACTCAACAAATTTATTGGAACCTTCTCGAAATCCATCCCTAAACTTTCTAGTTAATAAAAATAAATAAAGGATACCTCTAATATTATTGAAATCAAGGGTTGTATATGACTCCATTAAAAAAACCCCAAGTTTTTTTATTTATCAATTGGTAATTCTTTCAAAACATGAGGAGCCCTTTGAGAAATAAGTACTTTAATGCACAAGACCACAGCCTTGACTTGTGAAAGAACATGGAAAGTGGGGATATGTCTTTCTTAAAAAAGTTGGGAGTTTTTACCAATACACATGCCTTAGATGATAAGACGTGGCATAAACCTTTTCTTCTAGTTCTTTTTAATGAACCCTTGCCTCAAACATTCTTCACCGATCTCCTCTTTCCAAACATTTGTACTAGTAAGATGCTATGTCTCCTAGAGCTAAACTGCACAAGGACATTTAATAAATGACAGTGAAATGTTTTCATAATTAATTTTCCATAACATGCAAATCCTCGAACATTTTTTTAATAATAATAATTATTATAATAATCTATTTTTAAGGTCACCGCCAAGCGAGACACCAATTTGGTATATGAAGCCCCCTTGTTTGTGGGACAAGGTACCCCCTCTACGCAGTGATTTAACTGCTAAAGTCTATAGAGGTGTACATACACTACCCCTCTCTGGATTTGAACCTGTGACCTCCTAAGAGGAAACACATGCTCTTAAGAAGAACCTCGCATGTCAGGGCCCTGTTCATTGGAATTAACCAAATAATATTTGAGTCTTCCTTGGTACCTTAAAATTCTCAATCTTACCCCTCCAAACCCACTCTTGATGGCCAACTCCAAATATTTGCTTTATATCTAATTTGAGTTGAATACTCTCCTTGGATCTTGTTTTTTGCCCAAATAATTGAATCTAATCATCCTTTAGCCTTACATGAGTATTTTTCAAACAACCTATATATTTAAACCACAAAATTCCATTCTCATCTTTCAATCCACTCTTGTTCCCAAATATCTATATTAAGAGGGTCCCTCGCATCACGAACAATATAATTGCCTTTCTCCTGTAAAATTCCAATTAGCTTTGCTAGCAATATAATTCCCCTATAAATGATGCAAGATGGAATTTGTTCCTACTCTAACATGATCACCCGTTCCTACCTTCCATTCCAAATGGTTCCTTATCAATGGAAATGCTTGAACTAATTCCTTTCATTAAATTGATACGTTTTTTGTATTTTTTTGGGATTCCTAATCCATCATGGAAAATTTATATATGATCATAGATGCTAATAAATAAATCTTGTATGTAAGAATATAGTGGAAAGAAAGATTTTATGTGATGGATATTCAATACGAAATGACCACAACACACATAGAATGAAATCTTCACAAAGATACAAAGAAGAATTTCTCATTTGAGATTTTATAGAGTTATGGAAATGAGATCATTTGAGCAAGAGTTCAGTCTTAAAAAATACGCAAGTATTATGTTGACCTTGAGTTCCTCTTACACCCATGAATTCCAATCTATAGGTGCACCACAATAGCCAAAAACTCATTCAAAATGAAGACAAGTTCTTTTTTTTAAGTTCTAATCATTTTGTGGAAATCACCCAAGTTTGTGAAAGTAATTTGTATAGTATGCCATAATGGGATTGCATGACACAAGTGTATTTCAGTTTACCCCAAGGAGCACCCTGTGCAAGATTGTAAATTGTGCATTAGATGACCATTGGAATCTAAGAGAGGTTAACTTGGGGCTTCAATGCAAATTTGTGTGGTTAGAGGGTCTCTTTGTGTGGCTTCAAGGTGATTTATGTGTACAAAAGAGTGAATTTGAAATGGTGCAAGGGCATAAACTCCAAGAAGCTACTACTTATCTAAATGAAAGAGTAGGATGAAAGGGGATTGTCAAGAATGATGCATGTCAACAATAGAATTTAAGCTTGGTGGAGATCGATATTTGATATGGGATTTAAAATGTGTATTACATGGAAAGTGGAAATTTCCATTGTTACCTTTGCCCCTCTTCACACAAGAAACTTGAATGTGTGTAATGTTGTAGATAAGGATTCTTTAAACCACAACGTAGTGTAAATAAATGAAAGAGAAGCCCGTGCAACCAGAGAAAAACATTGTGTTCAAATAAATACTCGAGGAACCAGAACAAAATGTGTATGTGCAAGAAAAAATTGTGAAAAGGTACATAATAAAAAAATTTACTAGCTGTATCCAATATGAGATCAAGCATCATTGAATGCGTTAGACTTGGAATTTTTCTTATTTTGAGCTGGCGTTATCATTGCTAATGCATGTATGAATTACTTTTTGTAATGATGTGAATGACTTAGGTCTCGATCCCATTATTAAACGTGAGAACGACATTAAATCAAGTAGTATGAAAGGAGAAACTTATGACTTGGATATGAAGCTCTATTTCTAGTAAGATAAGACACAGGGTTAACAAATAACCACTGGACTTGTGCAACGGCTTACTCATTGTTTTATTCCAACGGATTACTCATTGTTTTACTGCTAGATTACATAAGGATATTTTGAATGCCAATTCCAACGGATTACTGATTGTTTTACTGCTAGATTACATAAGGATATTTTGAATGCCAATTGATTCCTTGGGAGGGTCATGTATGTTCATGAGCGTGTCATTTACAATGAAAGATGACATATTTTGAATCTATCATGAGACCTGAATATCGGACAATTATAGTGATTAGAATTAATTATTATGCGAAGAAAACAAATTGCATTTCATAGCTTCAATGGCTCTAAGGATCGAGACTCACTATGTTGTATGTGCTATTGTGAGTGGTCAAGAGCACACTATACCATGTAGTTTTGTCTTCCAAATTTTGTGTAACGAAGTCCACCTATGTGTTTTGATCTTTGAAGTCATTTGGTTCAAATGAATAGAGTCTTGATATGGCCTAATATGCATTTTATTAAGTGATAAAAAATAGAGTATGTTCATAACTACAAGTTCCTCAAAGAAACTTTCTTTAAAATTCAACACCAAGTTTAAATTGAACAACAATCAATTCAATTTTTTTTTGCTAAGTTTTGGAGGTTGATCTATTCAATAAGTCTTTATTTAGTTGACTTTATTCTTTATTAAAAATTGCATGTGTGATATGAAAGCAATTCTATCCTGGTGAGTGAAATAAGTTTCACTTTACACACCTTTAGAGTCCCTCATTAAGATGAAATTCAAATATTTGCTTTAGTGTGATATTGATGAAGAGGTCATTTGAGTGTGTAATGTTTCATCTACTTAGGCCACACGTTAAGAACCGCAAAATGTCAGTTATCCATGCCTTAGCTACTAATATTGCATGCTAGATATTTTCTACTGTAGGATGGGGATTTCCCATATCTCACATGTAAATTGAGATATTTTTGATATATATATATATATAATTGTTTGTCTCGAATTTGGAACAACCATAAAATAAATCTTGACAATACACTTATCTCATCTTCTTGAAATGTAGGAAGAGGACCCTTCCTAATCCACCCTAAATTGTAAAATATAAACACATATTAGCGTAAATATTGCATGTTAGAGATATTTTCTACTATAGGATGGGAATTTCCCACTATCGACGTAGGATAATTAAGTACTAGGATGTAACTGGAATAGGTGAGAGAACACCATACAGAAGGGGAGATTGGGAAATATGGTTGCACCAACAACCACCACACCTCCCCATACCCATTATACAAGGGTACACTACCCTTTCCCACACCTAAACATTCCCACAAACATAGACTCTCTCAATGGCAGGTGCCACATGACACACTTCCACCCATTGGTTTCTTACAACCAAACCAACCATGATTGATTACTTCCTACGTACTGAGGAATGCTCACTTGATATATCCATCCTTTCTAACACACAACCCATCATGACTTTTTACTACCCATGGGAAGCTATGCTTCTAGCAACATATGAGTTGCACAACGAACTTGGGATTGGATTGATCCTACTATTGAAGGCTATGCTAAATAACAAGTTGTAGATGGAATGAATTCCCTTGACATAGGGGAAAATGAATCCAAGGGAGATGAAACCAGAGAAAATACATTAACTACTAGTCAAAGATAGGGCAACTACTAATAGGGATTAAGAGATAGGAAAAATGCGAATGGATTGAGAGATTTAAGGATACTACCGAGGGAAATACATAGAATGAATACAAATGAGAAGATATAAAAACATCTATGATCTGTGCACAAAGGGGTTTCAAATCATTATTACTTAAGCACAACATTTGTTGATTATTAAATGCTTACAAAGAATAAGGGGAGTCATTAAATGTTTGATCTCATAAGGTTCATGGGATTTTGTATGAGAAAATAATTCATTGTATTTAAAAGAGTTTTCATATAAGAGTAGTTGAGGTGCATAGGAAATACCACCATTCAACAAAATGAGGGATCTCCTTACCCCATAGGAACCCTTAGGTTTGACTAATTTTTATTACAAGTCGTTGAATATAGTATCAACGAATTGCTGACCATATTGGAGAGGCCTTTGAATTGAGATTTTAAAGTAGTTGAACACCTATAATTTTGGAAGACCACATAGGAGTTCATGTGTGCATAGGATATATCTTTATTATTTGGGAAAAAGATTCTATTGAAAGGGGAAGTGCATTGATTGACGACTCCACTGGGTTTTTAAATTTGTCTCCACCTTCTAGAATATACATTTAATACTTTGTTTGCTTTTTAATCCTATCGCTATGATGGAATGGATATCTAACCCATTCTAGCAAATAAAAAGAAGAGTTCCATTAGAGTTTATACTGATTTTCGTGATTTGAATAAAGTTTGTCCTAAGTGTTGATGTAATTGTAACTTCGGAAGATATTTTGATGTGTATTATCAATGTATGTTGTTGTACTCCCATTGGGGATGCGTGTTACCCCTTTATGGGATGTATAAATTGTGTCTAGACCTTGAGGTACAACCTTTGTTGTAAGTCGGGGAAATAGTTCCCAATGTAACATAAAGTAATATGTACTTGTAATCTCTCTAGGAGAAGTGGGCCCCATGTGAGATGACATGTAGGCTCGAATGTTATATTTGGTCAGTGACTTGAAAGGGTATAAATAGGGAGGTGCTCTCCCTCACTTATACACACACCTCACACACTCTCATGTGCACATGAGAGAAAGAGACAGTCAGAGGAGGAGATATAGATAGCTGTTGAATACTTCTTATTATTGACTTTGATAAGCTTACTATTTTGAAGAAGTTTGCGGGGGTTTTGTCCTTTATGGTTTCCCCGATGAAAATATTTGTGTCTAATGTATCTTTTATATCTTATGCATCTTGCTGTACTTTTTATTCTTTCAGATAAAGATCCTAGATAATCTAATAAGATCTTAAGACAAACTAACATGGTACTAGAGCCTCTTTGAAAGAAGGCACTATGCAGCTGCGGGAACTAGGGCTTCCTAGTTGAAGGTGTTCTCTCCACAGATAATCAAGCAAAGAGGGATAGGATAACTCGCCTCACTAGGGGGCATCTTTTGGTGGTAGTAGTTTCTGAATCGAAGAAGTTTCAATTTTTAGCTGTAACTGCTGCTGGGAGGAACTAGGGCATCAAGTATCAGAGGCTTCCCACCTAAGTTTTCAAAAAGTGGCCTAGATGATCAACTGGCCTCAAGTAGGCACATCTTTTTGTCCAAACATAATTCCCAAACTCCAAGTTTGGAAAATTATGGTTTCTCTGACAAACCCTAGGTCAGCCTGCTCCGAAACCTGGTCAGACTCCTCAAATCGATAAAATCCAAATCTTCACTATTTCCATTTGAGGTTCTCATTTTGAAAAGATGACTCACCATACTCAGCTTGAGGACAAGCTTGGAGGGGATGATAAATTCTGGGCATGGAAGTACATGATCTCCCTGATCCTTGCAGAAAATGACTTGGATCAGTTTTTCTCTGGAGATGTTCCAGAACCAGAGGGAGATGAGGCAAAGGCTTCTCATAAGAGAAGCATGGATAATGCTAAGAGAATCATTGCAGATTCTATCAAGGATCACGTCATCCACCATGTGTTTGCATTCAAGACACCGAAGGAAGTATATGATGCCTTGACAAAGATGTTCAAATGAAAGAACATCAATCAGAAGATGAATTTGAGGAACCAACTGAAGAATGTGAAGATACGGAACTCCGAGACTATACAGTCCTACTTCACAAGGGTTGCTCAACTCAAAGAACAACTTGAAGTAGTTGAAGAAAATTTCGAAGAAGGATAAATTGTAATGACTACCCTGAATGGTCTCCCTAGATCATGGGACTCATTCATTCAAGGGATTTGTGCAAGGAGGAAGCTGATCTCTTTCAATAGATTTTGAGAAGAATGTGCACAAGAAGAAGCTAGACTTGTGAAAAGAGAAGAAAAAATGGGATCAACTGACGATCAAGCCCTTGCAGTCTACACCAGGAAGAACTTCAAGAAGAAGGAGAACTTTCATCACAACAAGAAGAAAGATAAGAAACCGAAGAAGACCAAAAGAGATATTTCGAATGTTCGATGTTATACTCCTGATGAGAAGGGACACTTGGCAAGAGATTGTCCCATCCAAAAAAGGAGACACCATGCTCATATTGTCGAAGATGATGAACCAACAAACAAAACATTCAAAGGAGAAAATAATGATTTAGATGAACAATATGTGCTAATCTCAGCACTTACTGACACTATCACACACGGAAGCAATGATTGGCTCGTGGATTGTGGAGATTCCAAACATATGGTAGGATACAAGGAATCATTCGTCAATATTTCTGAACATGAGTCACGTCACAAGGTGAAACTTGGGGATGATTATAAATACCCCATAAAAGGGAGTGGCGAAGCTTCATACAAGATTGACTCTGGGAAATCCTTAAAGATGAAGGATGTACTATATGTTCTAGGATTGGATAAGAATCTTCTTTCCATATCTGCACTAGATGTAAAAGGAATTAGGGTTACATTTGTTGATGGCCAAGTTCTGATGTGTCCCAGAGGAAAGACAACAGAGGAAGCAACAATGATTGGAGAAGAAGACTGAGGCTTGTACAAGTTGAAGGGACAACTTGAACAAGCATTGGTTCATGAGTCAATTAAACCAAATGAACTATGGCACAGAAGGCTTACACATGTGCACTAGAGAGAACTACCGATGGTAAGCAAAGTAGTTTCAAGATTGCTAGAGATCCAAGAAAAGCATGAGGGAATTTTCAAAGGGCATGCAAAAGGAAAGAATGCAAAGAAGAAAGTTTCCCAGTAGTGAGAGCAAGGCTAAATGAATATTGGATATAGTACACTTGGATGTATGTGGACCCATGTCTTCTAGCTCATTAAGCGGGTATGTGTACTATGTGTCCTTTATAGATGATTTTTCACAAAAGAATTGGATATATTTCTTGAAAGAGAAAACTGAAGTTTTCAGAAAGTTTAAGGAATATAAATCCTTGGTCGAGAACCAGACAGATATGAAGATTAAGATTCTACAGTCAGATAATGGCGGTGATTTCACTTCAGAAGAATTCAAGGAAATCTGCAGAGAATCTGGGATTAAGAGGGAGTTGAGCACTCCATACAATCCTCAACAAAATGGGGTTGCGGAATGAAAGAACCGAACGATAATGGGAGCAACGAAAGCAATGTTGCTTGACTAGGATCTTCCCATGCACCTTTGGGTGGAGGCAGCAAGAATAACTGTACTCCTCATCGAGTACTTGAAAATAAGACTCCTGAAGAATCTTTCTCAGGAGTGAAAGCTGAAGTCAACCATTTGTGAATATTTTGTTTCCCGGTGTACATACATGTCCCAAAGGAGAAAAGGACCAAGCTCGATCCTTTTGGGAGGAAGGGTGCATTCGTAGGATACAGTGATACATTAAAGGCATACCGAATATACATCCCAGGATTCAAGAAGATCATCATTAGTAGAGATGTAACCTTTGCTGAAGACTTGACATACTTTAGATCCAGGAGGACTCCTACCTAGGAAGTCGAGGAACCTGAAGAGACGAGAGTCTGAGACATGGAAATCGGAGAAGCAATTCCAGAAGACCTTGAAGATCATGACATGATAGAACCACAAGAATCGGTAGAGACAATCCTTGAGAATGAATCCCACAAGAGGAAACCAGCATGGGCACGAGAAATCTTACGAGAAACTGAAAGGTATGGCACTCCAGAAGGAATACATAGAGAGAGAAAGAGGGAAAAGCCCTACAATAGCTATGTGGCCCTGTTGTGTGACATCATTTATAAATAACCTTCCACCTATGAAGAGGCTACAGAAAATAAATAATGGAAGGATGCGATGATCGAGGAATATCAGTCAATCATGAAGAATAATGTTTAAGAGGTTGTTCCGAGGCCGAAAAAGAAGTCTCTCGTGACTTAAAAATGGATCTACATGATCAAGCATACTGTAGTGGAGCATCGAGAAACACAAGGAAATATTCGTAGCATGAGGATTCTCACAGAAAGAAGGCATAGACTATGAAGAGACATTTGCACCCATGGCGAGGTACACTTCTATAAGGACCGTACTTGCTTTGGAAATGGTTATGAAATGGAAGGTACACTAGATGGATGTCAAGACAACCTTCTTGAATGGTGTAGTCAAAGAGGAAGCGTATGTGGAATAACCACTGGGATTTGAGACACATGATAGGAAGACCCATGTGTGCAAATTGAATAAGGCCTTGTATGGTTTGAAACAAGCACTGAGGACATGGTACGACAGGATGGATAGCTTCCTGATGAGCTTGGGAATTACCAAGAGTAAAGCAGATTCCAACATATACTTCAAGGTGGAAGACAAAATACCAATGATACTCCTGCTATATGTCGATGACTTGTTTCTAACAGACGATGGAGAACTCATTGTAGAGACAAGAAGGAGACTTGCTACAAAGTTTGAGATGAAATACCTAGGTATTATGCACTACTTCTTAGGCATGGAGATGTGGCAGAGTGAAGGTGGAATCTTCCTTGGGCAAGGGAAGTATGTAGTGTATATTCTGAAGAGATTCAAAATATTGGACTGTAAGGTTATGGCCACACCTATGGCATCTAACTTGAAGCTACTGAGTGATGCTGCATTCGAGAAGGTCAATGCCATGATGTATTGTCTCATGATTGGCTCATTGATGTATCTGATGAATACAAGACCATACATATGCTTTGTGGTGAACACCCTGAGCCAGTTCCTGATGGATCCAAGACAGGTTCACCTGATAGCGGTAAAGAATGTTCTAAGGTACCTAAAAGGTACAGTGGATTATGGGCTCAAATATGATACAAATCAAAAGATCAACCTACACGGTTATGTTGATTCAGACTGGGCAGGTAGCGCCACTGACAGGAAGAGGACCTCAGGTTGTTGGTTCAGTTTGGGATCTGGCATCATCTCTTGGTTCATCAGGAAGCAATCATGTGTGGCGCTGAGTATAGTCGAGGCAGAGTATGTTTCCACTTGCTCGGATAGTTGCGAGGCAGTGTGGCTACGAAAGATACTGTCTGACTTATTTGATCTCCAGTTGGATGTGACTTGCATCTTCTATGACAATCAGAGTTGTGAGAAGCTGACGAAAAACCCATTGTTCCATGAAAAGTCAAAGAACATCGAGATCAAGTTCCACTATATCAGGGATATGGTGCAGAGAGGAGTAGTGAAGCTCCAGTACATGGCAACAGAGGAGCACATAGCCAATGTGTTGACCAAGCCTCTTGTGAGAGTGAAGTTCGAGTACTTTAGAGAAAGACTTGGTGTGATCCATATTGAGATCCCTCGAAAGAGGGAGTGATGTGTTCTAGCATATCTAGAAAGACAAGTTGTTTGAGCGTAACATCTTGGAAAAGTTCATGGGTTGCTAAAACATAATCAGTCCTATAGGTTATCTTTGGATGTAACATCCTAGCGAAGCTCACAGGTTATCCTTGGATGTAATCAGTCCTGATACAAAGCATATTATCTCACATGGGAAATGAGACGAGTTATCTGAATGTAAATACTGAGCCCTGACGTGGTACATAGGTTATTCAGATGTAATATGTCCCATGGGTTATCTGAGTGTAAATCATGATCCCTAGTGTGGTACACAGGTTACTCAAACGTAATATGTCTCGAAGGTTTTCTGAACGGAAAAGATCCTAGATGCAGGTTGTTCAGATGTAATTCCTTGAGGTTGACCAGAAGAACGTAAAAAGGTCCTGGTGTAGAAGGTTGTTGGGTCTTAATTAGTCCTCCAATATATATGAGATATTTGAAGTTCCCATGCTGATATGATAAGGTCATGAAGCACAAGAGGTGCACCTAGGCGGTTCTTTTAATAGAATGTGGGTTGACCGTAAATGCTTTGGTTGTTTGTTGTTTTGTCTTGTGCACAAAAAAAGAGATGATCTAGATACGATGAGATGAAGGTATAAGAGGCAAGATATTGCCATGGAAATGTAAAGAAGATCCTAGACATATTCTACGAGAAGGATTGCTCGAGATGAGATGAAGACCTGGAAAAGGACTAGGCCTACATCCAACATGAAAAAGTGTTAACACTGTAGAAACTTCTGATGACAGATACTATGGTACGATGATCAAATTATAAGAATATGATGGCAGTAGCTATGATGAAGACTCTATGACTCCGTGATAATGATGATGCGATGAAGACCCGACCAGATGTGTTGATGATCGTGTAAAGAGAGAATACCTTCCTAGTTAAGAGGGAGTGTTGAAGTATTTGTAACTTTGGAAGATATTCTCATGTATATTATCATTGTATGTTGTCTTACCCCCATTGGGGATGTCTGTTACCCCTTTACGGGATGTCTAAATTGTGTCTATACCTTGAGGTACAACCTCCATTGTAAGTCAGGGCAATAGTCCCAAGTGTAACATCATGTAATATGTACTTGTAGTCTCTCTAGGAGAAGTGGGCCCCATGTGAGATGACATGTAGGCTCGAATGTTATATTTGGTCAGTGACTTGAAAGGGTATAAATATGGAGTTGCTCTTCCTCATTTATACACACACCTCACACACTCTCAAGTGCGCATGAGAGAAAGAGACAGTTAGAGGGGGAGAGATAGATAGCTGTTGAATACTTCTTATTACTGCTTTTGATCATCTTACTATTCTGAAGAAGATTACGGGGTTTTCTCCTTTATCGTTTTCCTGGTGAAAATATTTGTGTCTCATGTATCTTTTATATCTTATGCATCTCGATGTACTTGTTATTCTTTCAGATAAAGATCCTATATAATCTAATCAGATCTTAAGAAAAATTAACACTAAGAACAATTTCCCCACACCCTTCATTGACCAGATTATCAATGAGTGTGCAGGAAGTGAAATATTTTCATTTATGGATGGATTTTTATGCTATAATAAAATCCAAATCAAACTCGAGGATCAACATAAAATTGCATTTATTTGTTCTTGCGGTACCTTTGTTTATAGGAAAATGTCGTTTGATTTGAACAAACACTAGAGCTATATTCCAACATGCTGTGAGTTTTGCTTTCCAAGATCTACTTGATTGATCTTAAAAGAAATGAGACCATCCCAATCATTTGCACATTATGTTTGAATGATGTAGACATTATAAGATTCGTTTGAATATGAAATAATGTATTTTATGCATTGAGTCTCAACAACTGTTAGGTTAGATTGTTTCCAATAAAGGAATCATGGTCAATCCTTTTAAAGTAAAAGCCATTGTAAATATTCCTCCTCCTCGTACCATCTGTCAACTTCATAGTCTATTGTCAACTTCATAGTCTATAGGGGAAAGCCGATTTTCTTAGACATTTTATTGTAAAATATGCTGAGATAACTAAAGGATTCATTCATTTGCTTAAGAAGGATGTTCCATTTATGAGGGATGATGTTGCCCAAGATTAATTCGAATCCCTTAAAAAGGAATTATTTTCAAACCCTTTGCTTATCCCATTGTATTACACAAGATATTTTCTCTTGTATATGGATGCATATGATTCCACAATCAGTATAGTCTTAGTTCAAGAAGATGACTAGCTCCAAGAGCATGTTATCTATTATCTTAGTTGCATGTTACTAGGTCCTTATCTTCGATACTCTCATGTCAAGAAATTAGCTTTGGTATATGTTTATGTTGTTGAGAGATTTCAAAATTATATATTATTGCAAACTACCACGGTAGTTGTCGATGTCAATCCTTTTCAGTTCATTTTGACCCGATGGATAATAGGGGGAAAATTCAATAAGTGGATTGTCATACTACAAGAATTCGATTTGGATTTCTAATCCACCAAATAAAAAAAGTCTTTGTTTTTCGCTGAACTCATTTCAGAGTTTCCAAATTGAAAAAATGCCACTGATTAAGAAGACTCATTCCCTGATGAGCACATCTTGTTTTCTTCATCCAAACCTTGGTATGGATAGATTTTTATATATCTCCAAACTTTGAACTGTCCTTCTACTTTTTCAAGGGATGATCGACGACGTTTATGTCATAATGCAAAGCATTACCTCATCATCAGTGACCCTTTATACCATAGAAGAGTTGATTCCATTTTGCGTTTTTGTTTAATCCACACAGAAGCAGAGAATGTTTTGAATTATGCCCATGTTGGATCATGTGGGGGTCATTTGTCTGGGTTGGAGACAACCCAAAAAATTTTACGAGCCGATTATTTTTGTCCCACAATCTTCAAATATTGTGTACAAGCAGTTAAAAATATCTATCCATGTCAATTGTTGACCAAAAATATGCAGGCACATCCAACTCCACTTTTTGTTGTCATTATTATAGGTACCTTCACTGAGTAGCGATTGATTTCATGACATGAAACCCAGTTTCAACTGGGGGGCATAAACACATCATAGTGTCCGTTGATTCTTCACTAAATGGGAAGAAGCTATGCCTATAGTTAAGGATGACAGGGAAACTGCAACTTATTTCATTTTCAATAATATAATATCAAGTTTTGGTATCCTCAAAGAGATTGTCACTCATCATGGAAGTCATTTTCAAAACTACATGATGTTTGACTTAACTACTATGTTGGGTTGTAAGCAGGAGCATTCATCTCCTTTTTATCCACAAGCAAATGGTTAGGTTAAAGTAGTGAACAAAACACTCAAGTCCATTCTCCAATGCATTGCTAATTTTAGCAATTCTAACTGGACCATTATGTTGTATCCCGCTCTATGGGCTTATTGAACCACTGTCAAAACTACCACAAGGTTTGCTCCCTTCCAACTTGTTCACGGAGTGGAAGCAGTAAATATGATTGAATGCAAAATTCCTTCTCTAAAGTTATCTGTACAACTCTTACCCAAGACTTGTGCTTTGGAAGAATGGTTTATTCACCTAGAACATCACAACAAGCAACGTCAAGATGTAGCCATGACAAATGAGACACACAAAAAGAGGGCCAAGAATCAATATTATAAATTTGTCTGACCTCGAGCCTTTTTTGAAAGTCTATGATCAAGGCAAAGAACCTTGGGGGCAGGAAAATTTAATTCTATGTGGCTTGGCCCATTTATTGTAATATATGTCTTAGAGAAGGGGGATTATGAGTTAAATGAGTATGCATAAAACAAGTCGTCAGAGACTAGAAATGGGCTCTATATGAAGAAGTATTATGCTTAGTTCATATTCCTTATATTGTACATAGTTGTATAGTTGTAGAGTTTTGTCTTGGTTTTCCATTCATTTAGGTTTGTTGCTTATATTTTCAGATGTTGAGTGGGATATATATAGGATTTGCGGATGGCGCTAGTCACATTACTTACGTTCTTGCTACAACCACATGGGTAATTTATTCTCGTACATGTCAATTGGTTGTATCAGGAGGCGCTTGTTTAGGGCCAACCACCAATAACCTGGTTGAGTATAGTGCCATGATCTAACTTGTTAGTAATGTTATTTTGAACAGAATCCTATATTTAGAATTTTGTTTTGACTCACATTTAGTTGTTTCTCAAATTAACGGCGAGTATAAGATCTGTGATCCCACATTTCTTTGTTAGTATTCATGAATTTGGTAACTTGAACAACATTTTATCTATATCACTTACATCCACATCCCAAGAAATCAAAATTAATAAATGATGCATATGCTAACTATGTTTTAGATTGGCATTTTTATCATTTGTTAATTTACATATAAAATCAACATGTATATAAAAAACACCTGTGACATATTGTAAATATGCTAAAATAAAAATTTTCAAATAGATAAACCAAGGCCAAAGATCATATATATAGATAGATTATAAGTCTCAAAATATAAAAAGTTTATACATCACAAAATGTGAATCCAAAACATGTCCATATTAGGGGAATTTTGAGGTCTAAAATGAGCCTCATAAGAGATATAATAAAATATTATGAGTTAGGCATTTTGTGGGGAAGGTATATTTACAACTCATCTTTTACACTATAACCAATGCAACTATGGTTAAGTTAAATTGAAATGATGTCTAAAATAAAACCATTAAAAAAATCATCTTTGATATGACTAAAAGTAAAGTACTTTTGAGTACATAAATTATTTTTAAATATAATATGATGAATGTGTTTATAAAGTAATGTACTCATAAATAAAATATATTAATTTTGAAATTTGAAACATAAGTTACTTCTTCAATATTCAAAATATGTTTATAAACCGTGTATTTATAATTTTGAATTTTAAACATAAAGTTAAATTTAATTAAATAAATTGTCATTTCTTATATATATATATATTAAAAATAAAAATTAATTTTAAAATATGAATATAAAACTTTTTATATAAAACTATAAATTAAAATAAAAACATTTTTTAAAATTTATTTTTCATCTTTTTAATACACCTTCAAAATCAAGAGTAACTTGTGATATATATTATGTATATTATATTTCATTTTTAATGCAATAATTAATAACATCATTAAATAAATTTAAAAAAGTGTTAATATCAAGATGAGAGAATAATACATAAATTTCTACCACGAAAAAGTTGTGTTAATATTAAGCAAATGAGATTATATGTAATAAACATTATTATTATATGTAATAAAAATTATAATAATATAATATTTTATTATGATATAATAGTTCATTCAAATTGTTACATTAAGATTTTATGCATGTATTTAGTTTTGTAATTTGAATATACATGTCTAATTCATGTTGGTATAGATGTAGGTGTTTTAAAGGTTAAAAGATGAAAGTAAAATATGAACCTTGAATAATACTTAATTTTTTTTTAAATGTATTAATATTAAAATTCAACGGGATGAGAATATATATAGTAATTTATTATAATATAATATTTTATTTTTATAAAATAAATAAAAATATATTTTGTATATTTAAATAATAATATAATAGATTATTATATATAGTAAGTATTTAAAAAACAAAAGCTATTAATCATCAAATTGTTTTTATTATAAGATGTTAAGTGATTTTGATATTAAATAAAGATTTGACATATATATTTTAAATATTGAAAAAATAATTACATAATTTTAGTTTTAAATAGAGCATTTACTTTTTTTTAATTTGTAATTTATTTTATATTGAAATATAAAAAAATAATTACATTTTAATAAAACATTTAGTTTTTTTGGTATTTGTAATTTATTTTATATTGAAATGTAAATAGTACTTTTCTTTCTAAGTACTTTACGAGTACTTTAATACATTTATATTATATTCAAAAATAATATATGAGTGCTATTTTCATAATGAGTACTTTATTTACAACGTTGATATAGTTAACTATGGGTTTTCACTCATCATTCACAATTTGACAAATAAATATCATTAACTCAACCAATGCCACCTCAACTATTACAGATGATGTCATCCTCTAGAATGTGATCGATTTTTTTAAAGTGAATTTTGATAGTACATTTTTTGTTTGGAGGCCCATTTTTTACCTCGAAATTCCCTTAATTGAAAAATAGGGCACTATAATCCTCATAGATATGCAACTAATACTACTCCTTTGGGTCACCTAAACTATGACACCTATGAAATTACGTGACCATAGTAGCCATTGTGTAGAAGTACCAGACTCAGGATCCTCTCACTCTCACGACCTGTCACTGTAATGCCTTCGATATCCTAGTAGCAGGGCCGCCATTAGTCATCCCACTCAAGTTCTTCCAGATACTCTAAAGTAGTTGCAACATCAATGCCATCCCCTTTCCGTAACCTCTGTCGGTAATGGGAAAACCCAATTGGATGGATAGGTGTTGTATATGTAAAGGTTATTTATGTAGAAATTGCATCTCTAATACCATGTAGAAATAAAGCCTTGATGCAAAGAAGAAGAACATGAGGTAGTTCTTGCTACAAGATAATTCTCACAAGTATGCACACAGAAAATAGAGAGAATAATAAAGAGATCGAATCGCATGAAGAAGTGATGAATGGATAATTGATTAATGATCAATACTGAATTGATTGATGAATCGATAACTTGATTGATTATTACAATACTAATATATCCTTATAAAGGAAAATTTAGTTGGTGGAATACAACTCATGCTAGCTCATAAACCAGGCTTACTAAATATGATAAACCCCCATAAGTGGCTAAAGCTCTTTCCGAATCTGTTAAGGACCTCACGAATTAGCTAAAGCATGAGTGAGTTTTCAAGAGTGATGGAAAAACATGCTAATCTTGGAATCTGGAGAGAAAATCATTGAGGATGGGTTGGCAACAAAAGATAGTAGTTTCCTAGTTGACTAGCTTTACCTTATCCACTGAAAAGATGAAATAAAGCAAAATAAAGACAAAATATGCAGGAAGGTGCAATTACTAATTATGGTAGTCAATCAAGTGGATATTATCAAACCAAAATTAGGATAAAGACTCTTCTGGGGTATACATGGCAAGTGTTGACCAAATCGTGCAAGTGGATGCCAACTATCTAGGCTAGTAGGTAGGAAATTAATAAAAAATGATTAAATATTTTATCCTAAGTTTGAAGTGGGTTTTAGCCTGTATAGAGGTCAGAATGCATCTGACTTAGTGTTTCCACCCTTGGAATCCGCCTGCGGAAGGCAGAAGGCGGAAACCGAAAAAGGGAAAGTTGTACAAGGCAGATTATGGTGTTTCTACACCTTGGGATCCGTAGCGGAAGGCGCAATGCGGGAGGCAGGAGAAAGAAGTTTAAATCCAACCAAAATGTGGGATTTTCGACTTCCAGGATCCGCCTGCGGAATGCGGAAGGTGGAAATTTGGAAAAAAGGTTAAGGTAAAGATCTGGTCTTTCGATTCCCGAGATCCGCACTAGAGGGTGGAAAGGTGGAATGCGAAAGGCAGAAACGAGGATAGAGGTTCCGTCATTTGATAGTTTTTCGACTTCCAAGTTTCGAAGTGCGGAAGGTGGGACGGTGGTTGAAAGACTCCGTCGAAGAGTTATGTTTTCAATTTTCGAGTTCCGAAGTGAGGAAGGTGAAAAGGCCGTTGAATGTTTTGTCGCACATTTGAGTTTTCGATTTTTGAGTTTCGAAGTGCGAAAGGAGGAAAGCGGAAGTGTGGGAGGCGGAAGGCGAAAAGGCCGATGACATCCTTGCACATGAAGTTTTTGATTTTCGAGTTCCGAAGTGCGGAAGGCAGAAAGCAGAAGTGCGGGAGGCGAAAGTGGAAGAGAGATTAAGTATTGTCCGTAGAACTTTATATTTTCGATTTTTGATTTACGAGGTCGGAAGGGCGGAAGTGCGAAATGCAGACTACGGAAAGATAGGTTCAGTGTAGAAGAATTCATTTCGGTCATAGAAGGGATCTGTATAGGACAGAACGACTGTTACTTCGATGTGCAGGGGTTCCTAAGATTGGAAATGAAGGTGGAAGTGTGAGTTGACGTCCATGCCCGGTGTTTGAAAAGAGAACAAGGGTTCTTGAGGCAAAAGTTTAATAATCTGCATTATGGGGACGTTACATTTTGGTATCAGAGTAAAGGTTGCAGCACTAGGGCCTAAAGGGGACAAGTTGAACGGTTAAAATGGAAAAGAACACCCAGGTTGTGGTTTAATAGAGCTACTGGTTACAGCATTGGTATAAATGTGCCAAGGTAATTAGTGGCAGAAAGAAAACTACAGTGAGAAAGAGTGCTATTTATTAGAATTGATAAACTTAGCCAACCCAATGAAATGCACCGTGACTGTAGATCTNACCTGAAAAAACGAAATGATGATGTCATCATTCCGTTTTTTCAGGTATTTCTTGTTTTTGGGGTAGCGGGGTCCGTCAAAAGTATGCCGAGTGGGTACTCGTTGGATGCAGAATTTAATTTCACATCCAATGAGCTCTCTCNCATTAGAGGAAATTTCAATTCAAAATGGGCCTCCTAAAATGAACTAATAAAATAATAGTTAAAATAATAAAATAATATTTATTAATTTTGGAGGAAGAAAAGCAAAAAACTACTTTTCTGTTTGTATTTTTGACATATCTCCCAGTGTTTTTACTCAAATTTCGATCA
>LPNX011225863.1:0-98490 GCA_001517045.1 Pseudotsuga menziesii | reverse complement strand
TATTTCAAATTTAAAGCAATTTCATTGGCTAACACATGATGACATGGAATTTGAATAAAATTTAAAAGGCCCATTTTGAGTTGAAATTTCCTCTAATGATTCTACTACGATCTTGACCGTCGATGCCTGCAATAAGCAGTTGGTAAGTAATTTTTGAATTTACGAGGTTGTCTAACAAATGACGTTTTTAACACATTTTGTAGAGTCATAGTGCAGATTGAAAAGTTGGTCTTGGTCCAACCAAGAAGGTCAAAGAAGATCAGCTCCAAGAATATTAACAACATGGATGATGCACAGGATCCCTGTGGACACGAGGAAGATGCTATGGGGGAAAAGCTAAGAGATCCACAAGAGAACATAAATCCACTCCAATGCTGGAGATGTGGAGGACCCCATTTGCACGGGAGTTGTCCACATGGGGAAGGGTATGTAAGGCTAGCTTACAATATCCAAGAAACTGGAACTGAAACCGATGGGAAGAAGGAATAAGGGATTTCCCCAGATGTTGCAGCTACCATAAGAAGCCTGAGGGTAGAGTTGCAGGGTCACAAAGAAGAAAATAAAAGGATGATCAAGGCGCTGGTAGAGAAAAACCAGTTGACTACAGTCATGCTACAGAGTTTGGCAGGCCTACAAAGGCAGATAAACTCTGGGTGTTAGTTAACAGAGATAGAAGGGAGTATGATAAATTCCCACAAGAAGAATGAGAAGCTTAACCCAAGGAAGAAAGGTTTTAAACCCTCTCACCTCCTAAAGCAGCAAAGGCAGTCATCACAATCTGTGATTGAGCCAGCTAGAATGATGAGGAAAAATCCAAGGAAACCACTCAAATGTTGGGGGTGTGAAGGACCCCATCTGCGCAGGAATTGTCCACTTGAGAATGGGAAGGAAGGTCAAGTCCCCAGCACCCAAGAAGCTGAAACTGTGGGTCAGGAAGCAGGGACCGTTCCTAAAATTTATGCAGTGTTAGAAGACCACCAGGCAGGTCATAAATCAACTGTGGTGGAAGTTGAGGGTGAGATTACTGAACATACCGTTTCTGTTTTGATTGACCCTGGATCCACTCACAACTATATCACCCCTAGACTTGTTGAGATGTGCACTTTGAAGAAGTCAAAGCATATAAGATCATGGTTAGTCCAACTAACCACTGGAACCAAGAAGAAGGTTAGTGAGGTGGTAAGGAAATGCCCATTTTTCATGGATGGGTTAGTCACTTGTGCAGATCTGAATGTTCTTCCACTTAGTTCCTATTATGTTCTCATTGGAATGGATTGGTTGGAAGCACATAGAGAAAAACTTGATTGCTACAACAAGACTTTTGAGTGCTTAGATGAAGAAGGGAAACTAAAGGTGGTGAAAGGCATTCCAAAAGTGATCTCTAGAAGGCAGGATTCACCAATGCAAAGGAAGAAGTTCCTTGGGAAAGGTTGCATAGTATATGTATCTCATGTTTTGGAGGCAATAGAGAATGATACTCCTAGGTTGGAGGGATTTCATGTGTTGCAAGAATTCAGGAATGTTTTTCCTGATAGAAATCCAGGGCTTCCTTTGAAAGAGGGACATTAATTTTACCTTTGAACTTGTGCCAGGAGCAACACCAGTGTCCTAGACACCCTGCAAAATGAGTACACCAGAGATGCTAGAATTGCAGATTCAGCTGCAAAAGTTGTTGTGTACATCAAGCCAAGTGTGTCTCCTTGGGGAGAACCAAAAACTTTCAGATTTTAAATTTTGTTGTTGATAGCTAATTCATTGTTTGGCTGATCTAAAATGGTTTCAAGATGACATGTTCTATGCGAATTTCCAGGTTTGGGCGGTATGAGTAAGTAGAGGATAAGTGCTCCCACTTGCAAAAGCCAAACAATATGAGGATGGCCTCATGGTTGCAAAAATCTGATTTTCTGTAGGAAGAAGAACTGTGAATCCATATTTTGATTTCAATATCAATGTTATTGATTGTTTGATATTTGGAAATTTATCTATCCATAAGATAGATTTGAAAATCTATGATTGAAATTTTCATGATGACATCTCATGTGAATCGCATGCTAGTATGTAACACGGGTGAGATGATGGTAGTACGCCCTTGGAGTTCATATATTCTCAGAAGGATGTGTTTGTGATAGATGGCTCCTCTAGAAGGATGTGTTTGGGATAGATGGCTCCTCTAGAAGGATGTACTTGGGTACATAGATTCACCCCCCAGCTAGCTAGGAACCGATATGCATCACTGGGGACGCCCAGGGTGTAAGACATCCGGTTAGACTTCTTTCTGCACACATTCACACTGTAAGGGAGCTGTCACGAGAGTGGGGGCTCTGTGAAGAGAATAACCCCTAGGTATTATGGTGTCTGGTAAGGAAGTACCTGAACATTGTAAGAACTGGGAGGAGGTGTTGAGCCCTTAAGCAGAGTTTCCATTAAGAACCCAAAGAGGTGTTAGGCTCTGGATCAGGGCTACCGGATCTCGGTTGAGAGATTCTACACAGATAAGTATTTGGTTTACCTAGCAACTTTTGTTGTTGTTGATTTTCTATAAATACACATGAGAATATAATGCAGTGATGGTTTTGAAAATCTTGTTATAGATTACATCCTAAGGGAATGAATCTGACATGTGAATTAATTCGTTGTGGTGTCCGGAACGGAAGCACCTGAGCTTGGTGAACACCTAGAGGAAGTGTTAGGTTCTGAAGCAGAGCTGTCAGACCTCGGTTAAGAGATTTTTTCAGGTGATTTGAGGCTTGCAGAAACTTGGATACCTTTTAATGCACACCCTTGCGAGGGGTGGGGCAGGTTTTGTGGGTGCATGGTTGTATACAGCCAAGTCAGATACATGTGGAGCCAAAAGAAGACACTTATGCAAATAAGTATCTGAATTACTTGTTGATTTTATGTCAATATATATGTGCATGTGATTCATCCATGATTTTTGAAAAATATTGTGAATCTGACATGAGAATTGACTCATTGCTTGGGGCTTAAGCATAGGTATTGCTAGATTCCAAATACATTGGAGATGTTCCAAGCTGTGGAAAAGGATTCTCCAAGATCGGAAAGAGACTGGTGGTATGGACTGATGCAGGAAATTAAGGACCTGGAAGAGTTACAGATCATGCCATTGGACAGATAAAGGCACAGAAGGAGCACTGCAACCTTGAAGAGGCTACATCGGAGTTGGAGGAATTCCATGTGGTTGGCGAATCCATTTTTGTTAAATTTTGCAGAGCACTGAGGATGGTGACGATGTAGCATTTTGTTTAAGATGGTAAAGCACCGAGGACAACATTGTTGAAGGGGGAGGGGATTGCAATACCCCAGTTTTGACCCCATGGTATGCAATTGTACATGATGTAAATATTGTAATTAAATCATGGTGAGGAGCTCAAGGCCAAGGCCCTTCCAGTGATTGATGTTTTGTGGATAGGTGATCAAGGCTGATACCTATGGTGATAGTTCTAAGATAAGCATAGTATATATTTTGATATATCATGTAAATGTACAAATTAATAAAATACCACAGCTAGCTATGGGATTGCAACATGAAAGAGATGGGGGTATGATTCCACAAGGGATAGGGTGAAAAGTTGGTCAAAATCTTGAGCCAATAGGGTGTGACCAGGTGTCAATGGGGAAGACCGTGAACCTCAAGTACTTTTGTCCTCCGTCCTCAATCATCAATTTCTTCCAGAAGTTGGCTGAGGCAGTTAATGCCTTGGGCAGAGCAAGGCATGGAAGTCTGATGCTTGACTAAGAAAGTCTGCAGATCTATAGGTTTGCAGTCTTGGAGGCCGCGTTATTGCTTCTGGAGCAAGAAAACCTGCGTGGGAATGCACGCCCGTTCCCTCATCCCCTGGGTCACGCTGAACGCTGGGGGAATTCATTCATTCACATTGTTGGTAGAGCCGGCTGGAGGGATTCATGTTCTCTATTCGTAGTTGTTCATTATTCTATCATTCATTCACTCCTGGGCCGTTCATTTTTATCTGGAGACATGCAGTGTGGTGGTTCAACTACCTTGCGTGCAGAAGTATAGATCCGCAGTGTTTTGCCTGAGTCACATTCCAGGCATTTGGGTCAGGAAGAAGGCATTATGTTCATTATTGTTCAAGATCATTATGCACGAGGGACGCATGAGTCATTCGCTCATGATGGTGCATTGTTCTGTTAACCAAAACCGTAGGCAAGTGGTTTCGCAGTGATTCTCTGTGTTACAGAGTGAAGCCTGTATGGTTGTGTTTTATTTGAGGATTGTTGTGTAGTGCATCCCTGTTTGGTTTGAAGGCCTAGGAGTGGAGTAGGGCTAGAATTGGCTGATAATCCTAGTAAAAAGAGAAACCACACGAAAAGATCGAAGGGGTTGGTAAATCCGACCTGCACACTTGCTTGAGCACTAGAGGGAAGGTATGGCCTGAAGGACTGTATAAGCAGAGAAAGGAATACTTCCTTGTGTAGGGTGGGGTGGAGTTGTGGAGACCAAGCCAGATCTAGTGTAGGTATCCTTAGCTCTGGGGTTGTGTTCACTAGCCCGACGCTTCTACCTATCCATTTCCTTAGCAGCCTGATAAGCCCAATTGTTAGATGGTTTGGTTGTGTCCTGTTGTGTTTTGGCTTGTGGCCTTAGTAGCCTGTGAATCCCAATTGCTTATTGGCATGGCTGGACAGTTTCTAAAACCCAAATGTTAGTTGGTTGACTGTGTTTTGATGTGTGTTGGTTGTGTGTAAGCCTATTGTTCCCTAGTTCCTTGCGGAAATCATGCCCAGCTCGGGGGTGGTAGTGTGTTGAGAGATTAATGAGCACACTGGCCTATGGTTGGGTGGAACGTTGCAGTGACATATCTAGTTACGAGGCAACTTAATCATCAAGATAAGTATCTGTTACTCTGTTTATACTTATGATTATGATGAATTTCTATGTTCATGTTGAATTCTTATTGATGATCAAGTAGAGGTTACTTTTGTATGACTGTCCCTGTAATTGCTTGTTTATGCATTGTATGTTTTATGCATTTTACTTCTGTATATGCCTTATGTTTTGGTAATGTAATTACTTAAGTTCATGGAGGCTAGAATCCTGTACAGAGGCCATAATGCATTTGACTTAGTGTTTCCTCCCTTGGAATCCGCCTGTGAAAGGTCGGAAGGTTGAAACCAGAAAAGGGAAAGTTGGACAAGGCAGATTATGGTGTTTCCGCACCCCAAGATCCGCAGTGGAAGTCAGAATGCAGGAGAAAGAAGTTTAAATCCAAGCTAAATGTGGGATTTACGACTTCTGGGATCCACCTGTGGAAGGCGGAAGGTTGAAGGTGGAAATCCGAAAAAAAGGTTAAGGTAAAGATTTGGTCTTCTGATTCCCGAGTTCTGCACTGGAGGGAGGAAAGGAAGAATGCGGAAGGTACAAACGAGGATAGAGGTTCTGTCATTTGATAGTTTTCTGACTTCCGAGTTCTGAAGTGCAGAAGGCAGATGGGCGGAAGGTGGAACAATGGTTGAAAGACTCTGTCGAAGAGTTATGTTTCTGATTTCTGAGTTCCGAAGTGCGGAAGGCAGAAAGCGAAAGTGTGGAAGGCGGAAAGGCCGTTGAATCTTCCGTCACACATTTGAGTTTTCGATTTCTGATTTCTAAGTTCTGAAGTGCGGAAGGCAGAAAGCGGAAGTGTGGGAGGAAGAAAGCGGAAAGGCCTTTGAACGTTCCTTGCACATGGAGTTTTCGATTTCCAAGTTCCAAATTGCGGAAGGCGAAAAGCAGAAGTGTAGGAGGCGGAAGCAGACGAGAGAATAAGTATTGTCCATCAAACTTTATATTTTCGATTTCCGAGGTCGGAAGGGTGGAAGTGTAGAATGCAGATTGCGGAAAGACAGGTTCAGTGCGGAAGAAGTCATTCCAGTTGCTGAAGGGATCTGTCCAGGGCGAAACGACTGTTACAATGATGTGCAGGGGTTCCTAAGTCTGGAAATGAAGGTGGAAGTGTGAGTTAACGTCCATGCCTGGTGTTTGAAAAGAGAACAAGGGTTCTTGAGGAATTTTTTTTAATAATCCACATTATGGGATATGGGGACGTTACAATAACATTGAACCCCTACTAAGCATCGCCCATAATTTGCAAACCCTATAACTTGTAACCTTTATAATGTGTAACCTATAAAATTACCTTGACTAACTACCCATATAATGTCACCCTTATAACCCTTGACCCATATAAACACTAACTCTTATAACCCTTAACCATAACTCATATAACTCATCATTCTTTACTAATATAACCACAAAATCTTAGCCCCTAACCCTCAACTACTACAAATATTTCATTTAGTATATATCATCCCTAACCCCTATGTTATCACATGAATTAAGTCCTCTTGAAACGCTTAAAGGCAACCCCAAACAATATTAATCGTACGTGTTACTCTCAAAACATGGAATTTGTGCAAGTCGCACATCTCAAACCCTATTCAAACTATAAGTTGACCATTAGAAGGTTGCTTGACTTTCCCTTTATTCGTCATGTGACTAGTATGAGATTTCTCTCAATAATCATGTGATCACTATATTGGCGTGATTTGAGAAATTTCATGTCCCCATTATACAAGAGTATTTAGGTGGGTAAATCACCCATGTCAACCACAAGTGCTTACTCAACCAAATGACCCAAGTGGACCTTCCTTTGTTGAAATGGAAATCTCTTTGGTTATGGCCTGATTGCCAAATGTAAGGTAAAATGTTATTTTAATAGATTCCAATATAAATGCATAAATGAATATGAAAACTAATCTAACTCACATAAATACAAGACACTAAAGAATCCAATGACAGGCTACTGATTTTCCTTGGGTTTCTTTGATGGTGCGTGGCAAGGACCTCCACGTAGGTGTGGGGTTGGAATCATTCTTCATATTTATTCCTTCATTTTTTTTCACTAAAATGTGCTTGATTTTTTTTCATTAAAATGTGCATATGGTATAGGAAGAAACAATAGATCCGAGTTATTGGTGTTGTGGACATTATTGAAAATAGTTGTAGATAAATGAAATAAGAAGCTTCAAGTGCTATGATATTCTAAATTACTGATGGATTTGGAAAATGACAAGTGTCATCTGACAAATTTAGCTCCAGGACTTATTATACATAGAGTTTTAGAGATAAATCAATTATTTTATTTTATTTATTTTCTTATATTTATAGGGAATTTAAAACAAAGGTAGACACATTATTAAAGGTTTCTCTTTCCTTGCAAGAAGATACCTTGAATACTAAGGAGTTTAGAGATGCCAAACTTTTGTCTATCATTTTAATCTTTTAATTTGATTAGAAAAGCAACTTGTTGAAAAGGTTTTGATGGGATAAGATCCAATTTCCTTTTGGGACTCTTGTATAACGTTGAAATTTCTTTGACTAGTCCCTTAGATAGACTACTAATGGATTTAGGATGATTCTAATAAGTAGAAGAAGTGATAGTACATATTCTATTTTTTTTATTTGGAATCCATGAGTCTTAAACAATGTTTATTTTGATTTCTTCCTAGAAATATTAAATATGTAGATTATTTTTCTTCAGAAAAACTAATATAAAAACAAAAATAGGAACAGAGATGAAATGGATATGGACAATGTAATACAAGAATTCAATATGAAAATAACTAAATCCTAAATATAGGAGCAAGAACATGTTTTAAAATGCAAGTGATAGCAGTAAGAATAGACCAATGTTATTATGAAAAATCAACCCTAATCAAGCCACCTTCAACTCTTCCTTTAAGGGACAAAATCCAATTTCAAAGCACACTTCCTTGTCAAAAAATTGGCTAATGACTGACATGAGATGAAATATTTCCATACACCAATAGAGAATATAGATTTTACACACACACATGTATGTATGTATGCATGTATCTATGTATACATATGTATATGTATATGTATACATAAATACATACATACATACATAAATACATGTGTGTGTGTGTGAGATCAACGTTTATGAGCAACCTAGAATAATATACAAGATAGAGATAAACTCCTTTCCACATACAAACAAAGAGATGAAATGAAACAAGATTAGTCATATGACAAAATAGATAATAATCCAATACATATGTATATGAATCATTGGAGTTGTAGAATATTATAGAAAAGTCCATTGCCACTAAGAAACTCTATGTTTTAGTTCAAGAGTTAGAAGGAGAATAGGTAGTAGTCGAAATAATATTCTGTGACACATTATATCAATGTCCACAAGCACTAAGAAGATTGTATAAGAAGAGAATAGTCCAAATACAAACACAAAATCCAAGAGTATGAAGCAACTTGCTAAAATAAATCCCTTTAATAACACATGAAGACAACTTACAATGACAAAAAAAAAAGAGAACCGTTTACTTAACAATAAGGGTCTATTTATAAGAAAAGTCTTGGATCTTGAATTTCACTATCTTATCTATTCATCTACCTTATTGATCCTCTTAATTGTTTTGAAGTCCAACACATTTACAATTTGTCATTTTTCCGCTTTGAATATCATAAATGGGTTTGTGAGAATAACAATTTATTGCAATAAGTTTTATTACAATAGGATTGCTCACAAAGCGTAACTTGGTCATTGACTATTCAAAGGAAATACTTTTCTTCCTCACTATCTATATCACATAATTTTCATCCTCTTGCAAATAAAAGAGTTTATGCTGAAAACATCACTTAGGAGCATCTACCAACGCATTGGAGCATATGAAGCATAAAAACGTGATAAATACATTAGTTATCTATGGAGAACCAACATATGAAGTTGACCAAAGATATGACTATATGGAACCTTAGTTTATGGGCCACACAAACTAAGATAATAATCCTTTGATACTTGAGCAGGGTTCATGTACATCACTAGTGCATTAAAGTATGTAATGTAGCAATTGCCACATTGTTCCCATTCAAACTCTTAGCTTGGAAATTCCTAATGCATATGATTTCCACCAGTTATGATGAGGTATCGAAGAAGGGGAATTTCATGATCTAAGTAAGGAAACATCTTCATTTTCAATGCATGGTATTATCCAATTAAACTTGTGATTACAGGGATATCTCATGTGATAAGAGAGTTTAATGAATACAAGGTCATGTTACACAATTGTAACTTGAGTTTATAAGTAATTTTCTATAATTATTTCATTGCACCTCATTGGTGTTGGTGTTAATCATTTCATTCCTCATTAAGGAGAGAGTTTACTCTATCTATTGCTAAGGTCAACGAGAAAGCCTCAAAGAGGATAGAACCCTCCTAACAAACAAGCTTGAATGTGATCTTCACAACTCACTCTAGGTGACATTGTTTCTATTTGCAATCTTCTTTTCCACTTTAAATCATATAAAGCAACAAGTTATATTCCCACCATTAAATATGCATTTAGATATTTTATATATCTTCTCATTGGATTTAATTCCAACTCACTAATATTCTTGAAAAAATTGTAGTGAAGGTCATTTGATTGTGATTTTGTATAAATTCACAAAGAAGTTGCTATCCCTTTGTATACACCTTCTCTCACTCCACACAAACAACCAATTCACAAAGGGGATCTTTCAAAGTTTGGCTTCACTTGTTTCTCTGAATGTATCTCATTTGCAAATAGGAGAGTATTTGACTTGGATTTTTTCAATTACACATTGCATCTTCACTATTTTATTTCAGGTCTACACCAATAGTTGCAGCCCATTGATTGAGTTCACTTAGTGCATCCTTGCACCAAATAACCCACAACATCCATCAAGATAAAGAGTATACAGGTCCAAGAAATTAATCAAGGCATGGAATTGTCGAAAGATTGTAACAAATCATAAAGGGAGATTGTTAAAGGAAAAAGGAAATGATTTAATCAAAGGTTCAATTCTCTATTTCCCTCAATGGTCATGATCTAGCTTAGTTTTATTTGAAGAAATAGAAACTGGAACAAGATAAATGTTGTGTTGAAAATGAGGAGTTTTTACGAAATAAATTCCAGCCAAAACAAATGTCGGCCTAATCCATAGCCAATGGATAATCAAATCTAAAGCTAGTGCCAAATTAGCCAAGATTTGAGAGAGACAAATCTAACAGCTAAGAGATAAGAGACATGAGCCTAATATAAGGTATAACCAAATGTTAAAAAGCATAGGGTTGGCTAACAACAAGAAGTCTGTAAGTGGAATTGGAAAAACATATAATACCATCTAAGAACCCAGAAAAATCTCTAAATGCATTTGATATAATTACCTATTTATATGAAGAATTACGTATGTAATGAAGCATATTATAGAAGTAAAAGCAAATTGCAAGCATTTATGTATAATTAGATTTATTAATTAATCTATAGTACAATAAAATTTATAATAAAAAACAATATCAAAAGCGGTGAATCATTACTTTCCAACATATAAAACCTTAATCCTCCAAAAACTTGGAATAAATTATATTGACTTGTCCCCCTAGATCATCAATGACATATTTTATTAGCTAGTCTAAAATGTTCACATGATTGTAGGATTTGAATTAATTGTGCTAACTTTCTAGAATGCTCTTCTTGACCTAGAATATTGATCATCTTGATCAACCCTCAATAATCAGATGAGGAAATTATAAATCCTAAATAGGTCGTTTCTATCCATGGAAAATATTATAAGGTACTTTGTCAATTTTATCAAGTTTTATTCCCCATGCTTTGTCCTTCATGTACTTAAAACTATTCCTTGACTCCAATATCTTCATTTGCTTCTTTTAGTTGAGCTTTATTCCAATATCGGTTACAATATTGACCTTGTTAGGATACTTAGATACTTAGGAGTTAGTTAAGTTCAACTTGGTTGAAAATTACTTTAATAAGTAAGAGGTATTGGGTTCAAGTCATTTTGTTAATTTTTGCAAAAGTTCATGTAAGCTTAATTTATAAAGTAACTACATTGTAAAAGTGCTTCCCACTTGTTTTATAAAAGTGGTCATGTATTTTAAAGGAACTTATTTGTAAAAGTGGATTATATGAAAAATTAGTAAGGGGGGTAATTATTTATTACATTTCTTGAACCTGTGACCACCACATTTAACCTCTACTTGTAATGTGGCTCCCTCGTTCCATTTTATGCCCTTCTTCAAAAAGGCATAACTTTGTCATATAGAGTCCATTTTTAGTGTCGTTTTTTAAAACTGCCTATTTTTTCTAGATCTTTGCATCTAGACCATCACTTTATGTTTTAAAATCCATATTACCTGCATATTATAATATGTTTAGTCCAAGTGATATTCTAATTACCAGTACGAACTAATTCTCATGGAGATCTCATACAGAGGATGTCCTATGGAGTAGGGGACTTTACCAAGTTACCTTGGGGGAAGAGACTACCCCCATTGATGTAAATAAAGAAAATGAGATGAGACTATAAAGTGATGAAGCTCGTGGATTAATTGGGATATCCATCTCTAATGAATTAGGATTTCACCTTCAAGGAATTGATGCTCCTAATGCGGCTTGGGAAAAGTTGGAAAAAATATTTGGTAAACACAATGAGGTTTGAGGTCACCAGCTTGAAAATGAGTTGGTTTCTTTAAATTCAAGTTATATTTTTTGCATATAAGACTATCTACATAAATTCTAAACCCTTACACTTACTTGACGAATGGAAGATATGTAATCCAAAAAAGAAATGTATTTATGCTATTCTATCTAAGCTTGCTCCTGTGTATTATGTTTTTTTATCTACAATTTACTCCATCAAAGAAAAACTAGGAAAAAATTATAAAGAACTATATCTTATAGATTTTTGGATGATTTGATTACAGAGCAAGATAAGCTTTTGCATCTTGGAGTAATCAACACTCTAGGTACGTCTAAAAAAACCTTAGTGGAACAATAGAAGGATAAAACCAAGCATCCCAAGAAGCAACATCCTCACAAAAATAAGCAAAATAAGGGTCACAAACCCTCTCATCCAACTCATCCTTAAAATGGTGGAAAGGGAACCAAATCAAAAGGTAAGAAGACTGACTGCCATAGAAAAAAAATTCGAAGATGGTCATGTGGAATCTAATTGTTTTAAGAAGACGGAAGCCTTGGAAGTGGAAATGAAGAAGCACAACATCGACCTTGATTATTCTTATATCTCTACTTCTCATGGACATGCACTTGATGATTCCGGTTTTCCCTTAAATCCTTCTTCTTCTTCTTCTTCTTCTTCTTCTTCTTCTAATGAGTAGCTCATTGATTTTATGGAATATCTTTTTATATGGGTAAGGACAAAGCCATTTTTTCACTTCAAGAAAATATTTCTTAGTGATGATAGAGCTATTAATGTTGTAGGATTCAGAACAGATCAGCTAATGGTGGTCAGTTCAAAGATGTATTATGTGTTCCAAATATTTCCTGCAATTAATTCTCAATCTATTAAATCACTCAATTTATTGAAGGTAATACTATAGATTTTACACCTCACTAGGTTGTAATTAAGGATTTCAAATATCCTAAGCATGCCCTAGCAACTAGAATTATTAATGGTATTATCAAGTTGTACAGATTCAAAAAATATGGGTCATCACCTTTTCCCTTAATTTTTATTTCTCGTAGTGATGACTTAAGCAAAATTTCGCATGAGCGATTTGGTCATTCAAACAATCGCTTGTTGCAACATTTATGTAATAAAAAAATGGCGATTGGTCTTCATCTCATTTCTTGTAGAGATGATGTTTGTTGTGGTGTGTTCTCGACAAACATCATTGGGAAAGTTTTGACAAATGCGTCTGTTGGCACACCTTGACCCCCTTGCACCTAGTTCATTTTGATTTTTTTGGTTTACTTCCTTCCACTTAATTTTATGGTTTCAAGTACTTCTTAACTTTCATTAATTACTTCTCTAAATGCACTTGGGTTTACTTATTAAAACTTAAGAGTGAATTTTTTTACATGTTTTTGGCCTACATGGACCTTGTAGAACAACAATTTGGACATCTACAAATACAAAAGTTAAGAACATATAATGGAGGAAAATATGTAAATAATAATTTTACAAATTACTACACTAGATAGGGAATTCAAATGCAACATACTATTCCATATACACCACAACAAAATGATGTGAATGATAGAAAGAATCACAAAGTAAAAAAAATGACTAATAGTATGACCCAAGCTAAGGGATTAAGTCTTAAATTTTGGGCTAAATCCATTAATTGTGTCAATTACATAGTTGATTGCATTCCCACCGAGGCTCTAAAATATATAACACCAGAAGAAGCATGGATAAACATTAAATTGGATGTAATCCACTTTTTGTGTTTGGAAGTGAAGCATGGGCTCACATTCCCAATGAAAAATGGAATGAATTACGACCTAAGAGTGAGAAGCACATATTGTTGGATATTCTGGAGATGTAAAAGGTTAAAATATTCTTTAACCAAAATCAAATGAAATTATTATTAGAATAGATGTTATATTTGATGAAAATGTCTTGGCCTATGAGCCTAATTTGGCATCTATGCCATCTTTGCCTTCTGACCCATCTTTGGTGATTATGCCACCTTCTATTCCCAACTTTTCTTCTTATGATCCTAGTATAGTTTATTCTTTAGATCATGACAGTGAGTATACAAAACCACCTACACCTACTCACGATCCTATAGTTGGTTCCATTGAACATGAATTTGCAATGAACAACCATTTCTTATATGGGTCTCTACAACATGTGAAGTAGTTGTTGATCCCAACTTTCAAAGACTCATGATCCAAATATATTTGCATAAAATTTTGGCCATCTAGATTGGGATGCAACTATAAATTAAAGATACCATTCCTTAATGGCGAATAAATCTTGGGATCTTATACATCTTATGAAACAAAGAAAACTTGTCATATGTAAATGGGTCTATAGAAATCAATATGCATCTAATGGAAGTGTTGAAAGAGTTAAGGAGGTTAGTTTCAAAATGGTTTCCCAAGTTGAAGGAGTTGACTACAATGAAACATTTGTGCCTATCACCAAAATGAACTTCATCCACCTTGTTCATCCCCTTGTTAATTCACATAAATGGGAGGTCCATAAAATGTATGTTCAATCTACTTTCTTGCATGGGGATTAAAAAGAATTGATTTACATGGAACAACCTCCAAGTTATATTTAGGATGGCTCCAACCTGTTTTTCACCCTAAGTAATCTCTTAATTATGGCCTTGAGCAAGCTCCTCGAGCTTGGTTTTCCAAAATGGATAGATTTCTCCTTGACACTGTTTTTTCTAGATATCATTCCAACCCCAATGTCAGAACCAGGAAATAGGAAACCATCTCATAATCTTTTTTCTTTATTTTGATGCCCTTATTATTAATGGTATCAACCCAAAACTTTTAACCCATGAGAAATCAAGCCATAGTAAAAAATTTGAAATGATTGACTTAGCAAATTTGCATTATTTTCTTGGCCTCCAAGTCTTGCAAATGAAATAAGGAATTTTTATTTCCCAATCTAAGTATGTTTGTGATCTTCTTCATCGCTTTCACATGGATGATTGTAAATCATCCCCTTCTCCCTTCTAGTCTATAGTCAAATTTTCGGTCACCTATAGTACACCCGAAATAGATGCTACCTTGTATTGTTAGTTGTTGGCAATATTTTGTACTTGACTCATACCCATCCCAATATTTCCTTTAATGTTGGTCTTGTTTTCTGGTATATTAAAATTCCCCATGATAATCATTGGAAAGTAAAAAAACAGATACTTTGGTATATTTAGGGTATAGTTCAGTTTGGGATTCATTATATTTCAGGAGGAACTCCTTTATTGACTTGTTCTAAAGTGTGTTTCTTTAGTAAGCATTAGTATGCATCTGTACTTATGTAATATGATGGTCATGATATGATCTAGACATAGAGTGATCTAATGGTTCATATTCACCTCGATATTAACATTTATTAATCTATTCTTAACACCCAATTGGTCCATGATCTCTATATAAAGAGCATAGAGAGTCATTTGCTTGATGATCAATTATGAGAAACTCATATGTAAAATGTGTGTTCCTTTGCATTATTTTATTTCCTTAAGTATCTATTTGGTTGGGTTCGTGGACTATTTCCCTCTTTGAGAGTTTTAACCATGTAAATCATTGGTGTGTTGATATGTGATATGTCTGCGTGAGGAGTTTCTTAAGGTGTTCAACCTTGTGGAAATACCTTGTTTTAAGCAAACACGCTTTATAACTCATAATCAATATCTTAAATTAGGCTACTCATTTTATTGATTGGTTATCTTTAGGCTATCTCTTTAGCTTTCCCAAATCCTTTAGGGTGTACACAAGTAGCAAATAAAGATTGTTTATTATCTAGAATCCTAAAGTTGGTACAAGCCATGCAATTTTCTATGAACACCAAAATAATGTTGCAAGAATTTATTTGAATTGCTCCTATAATATTTGATCATTCTACAAATTTTGGTATACAGGGACAACAAAATGACACATTGATACTTTGAGGATAACTTAGATGTAGTTCTAGGATATGTTTCCTTACATCCATTACAAATAACATATGTTGCTTACATGTTTCCATGTAACTTCATAATATTATTTATGGTTGTGCATTCTACATACAATAAAAACTTTAGGAATTTTATATTTCAAAATTGAAAATGATTTTAGAGGGACCATGGTATATGATGATGGGGAATATGGTTTCACTATGACCATATGCACAAACTACAAATTTTGTTGGTACTAGTTATGTGCCTTTCAAGCTTCTTACCTATAGTTTATAGTTCATTGGTTTATTAGTGCAATTAAACAAACCATGCTTATGCATTCTATGCTTATTACTACAATTAAAAACCATTTTAAATTCAGTCCACTTGAAATATTCAATTCCCAAACATCATGCAAGCCAAAGTGAATCTAGAGTAATCGAATTGTGATTAACATTATTGGTGTTGATTTTGAATTGTAATTAACATTATTGGTGTTAATTATTACTAGTTTTATTAATGGGTTAGTATAATCTCATTGCAATGTGTTTGAAGAACCCTTGGTGTATTATTAAACATTATGGTACCTTTCATTTTTTAATTATCATTTCGATTCCTTCTTTTTCATATGAAGTATCTTCAGGTATAGTGTTCCTAACTTATTCTCATTAGATTATGGCACTACTTGGAAACACACTTTTAGGAAAGAGTTATTAATTATTAATTTATCATAAAAATATTAATAACTAGTGAATATTCTTAATAATTGCACAAATTTATCCCTTGACGAGACATAAGTTTGATCGCTCCTTGTATTTATTTTCTCCATCGTCTCGTGCATGCTTCGTCCATTAACCCTCTTAGTGCTTACTTTGAACTTATGACACTTGTTGCTTGGTGACCTAAACATTAATTTTGAAGGAATATATTGTATCTCTTGTGGCCATGTTAGCTTGTTTGTTTTCCATAGCATTAATCTCTCTTAGAATGTGGAACGAGAATAGGGTTTGGAATGCAGGAATGCAGCGCCCTCATGGGTAATCCTTTGGAAAATTTCCTTAAGCTTCATGTCTTTAGGCCACAATTTATTTCTCATATAGCTTATGATTAGAATTCACTTTCCGAAAATAGTTAGCTTATCCATTCCATATTGTCTAACTAGTTGGAGCCCTTTGAGGAGGGCATAGGCTTCCACTTGGTTGTTGGAGGCTATTCCTCTACTCCATGAAAATTTTGATAAAATCTTTCCCCTTATGGAAAGGATAACCCCACCCGCTCTTAGCACCTTGAGGTTGGTTAGGTTGTTATTATGCTAATTGATTATCGTTTCATGAGGATAAAGCTCGAGACTTTAACTTATCACTTGGCTAAAGGATGACAAAGAGAGATATATTTGTATTCATTGAAATACCACTTCAAGGTATATAAGAATCATGTGTTTAGTAATTTGAAGATTAATAATGTCAAAACTAAATGTAGTTAAAATTTAGGTTGGTATGGTAGTTCCATGGTGTGGAAAGAAATGTAACTTCATAAGATATTCTATTGTATTTTTATTGTATTCCTCCTTCGTAGATGTTATTCCTCCATTCAGAGATATACTTGATGTAATTGGTCATGTAAAAGTCATGAGGTAAAACCTATGTTGTAAGTCAGGGCAATAATACCCACAAAGGTATTATACAAATGTTATTTTTAGTCTTCCTAGGTAGGTTGACCCCAATTAGAGAACCTATCCAACCTAGTTAGGTAATTGAGTCACTCACTTGATGAATGTAAATAGTTGAGGTGTCTCCCTCATTTACATACACTTCTCAGTCAAGCATTGCAGAAGAGAGAAAGAGAGAGAGAAGTAATATACTGTGAAAAGGGAGATTCTATTCTTCTTCTTGGGTCTTACATTGTACTTGGTTGAATTATAAATCGAGGAAGTTTTTCTGGGTTTTCTCCCCCATGAGGGTTTCCTATGATCAATCTTTGTGTTCTTTTGCGTGGTTGTGCTTGTCTTTATTTCAGTGATCCTTTTTTCACATGTTTATGATGTTATAATACTAAATGTTTTAAGATATTGGATAACCATTAAAATTATCACATGGTATCAAAGACACCTTGAAAGAATTCTTTGTGCAGTCGAAACACTCCTACTACTGCAACTGATGAAGATTAAGGTTTCATACTTGAAAACCCTAGAAGGCGAAATCTAATCATTTTGGAATTTTCTCTATAACTCAATTTTGATGAAGTATCGGGAGCTAAAACTTGGACAGGGAAAAAATTAAATGGAGATGTACCTTGTGTGCAAGTTTTAGCTTCGTATTCATTGTAATTCAGGAGATATGATCCCTCCAAATTAGGGTTCCAACCTCTTCCAGAATTCAGTATTAAACATTTTACTTAGGAATAATTGCTATACCTCGAGCTAGGAAGGTTCAAATTGAATTTGTCAAGATGTTGCATATAGGGCATAGACTATAGTTTCTTTGGTGCAGGTTTCATACCCCAAAGTTGAAACAATGACACGTGGAAGTCCATAAAAGTTCGTTATACTAAACCAGTCCATAAACAGTCCACCTCGAGAAACTTAACATAAGTTTCACTTGGTGAATCCATCTTTCTCTAACCTATGGGATTGGAAAGAAGATATATAAGGTTATCTCATGACGAAGTTTCATACCCTGAGGATTAGGAATTGGGAGATACATCAGAATTAAGACTAGACAATTATGTAGGAGGACCAAATTGAAGAAACTAGGGCTTCCTATTTCGATCTCTTCCCTAGATAGATCATTTGAAAAAGGAGGACCATATAACTCGCCCTAGGAGGGTGCATATTTCTATGGAAGAAGTATCTAGTTCTGTGTATTTTCAATTTTTAACCTAACACTACTGTCGGGAAAACTAGGACAACAAATATTTTCCAATTTTGTCCACAGTTTTGGGAAAAGGAGTATACTGCTCAGCTTACCATGAAGAGGTGCATCCTTCTATTTAGTCATTTCTGAAAGTCACCTAAGTTGAAAAAATAGGGTTTCTATGTTAAAACCTAGGTCCTCCAGAAGTAGTCTTCCAAAAAAACATTGAAGCAAGCATCAAGTTGAAGCAATCTCATTGGTAAGTTATATTCTCTCTATTTCCATTTGAGGTTCTTATTTGTATCATGATGAGAAACAATACTAAGCTTGAGGACAAGCTTGAAGGAGTCGAAAACTTCTGGTCATGGAAGTATAGAGTGCTTCTCATACTTAAAGAGCATAACTTGGAGAACTATGCCAAAGAAGAAGTTGTAGTTCCAGAGGGAGATGAGGACAAAGCCATGCATAAGAACAACTTAGTTAAAGCCAAGAGGATTATTTTTGTCTCCATCGAATACCATTTGATCTCACATGTATCCTCCTTGAATATTCCCAAGGATATGTTTGATGTATTGACCAGCTCATATGAAGAAAGGAATGTCAACATGAAGACGACCCTGAGGACTCAACTCAAGGGTGTGAAGATGTAGATGTTAGAAAGTATTCAATATTACTTCACAAGGGTATCCTAGATCAAGAAATAACTAGAAGATATTGGAGACAATGTCAAAGCATAGGTGGAGATGAAAACCTTGAATGGTCTCCCAAGATCATGGGAATCATTCATTCAAGGAATTTGTGCTAAAAGAAGCCTCACCAAATTCGGTAGACTATGGGAGGAATGCACACGAGAAGAATCTCGATTGATAGCAAGAGAAGACAAGATGGGTGAAGATTACAATCAAGACCTAACAATGCATGCCAATAAGAGAAAGAACAATAAGGAAGAACATTCTCACAAGAATAAAAGATTTTAGGAAAAAGACCTCTCATAGCTCAGATGTTTCACTTGTGATGAGAAAGGACACTTTCCAAAAGAATGTCCCAAAAAGAAAGAAAGGAAGGATGTTATGATCAAGGAGTACCAATTGATAATGTTTGGGATGTAATTCTGAGACCTGAAGGGAAGTATGTAGTGTCTTCCAAGTGGATCTACAAAATCAAACATGCAGCAGATGGCAACATGAGAAATAAAAAGCAAGGTTCGTTGTTTCTCTCGAAAGGTGGCAATCGATTATAAAGAGATATTGCTCTAGTGTCTAGACACACCTATTTAGTGGTGGATATTATACTGCATAGTTAGTGTAATCAAAGTAGAAGGGAAGATCGAGCAATCTCTAGGATTTAGGACTCTCCACTTAAAAACACACATGCACATAAGGCTTTGTATAGGATTAGAAGGCACCCATGGAATAGTACATATAGTTACATGAGGAGCTTGAGGATCACCTAGAGTGATGGAGATATCAACCTTTGCTACAAGGTTGAAGATGGAAGTCTAGAAATGATGAGAAGCTCATAGATGGGTGCAAGAAGAACTTGCAACAAAGTTCAAGATGGAGGATATTGATATCTAGTGACCTTGAGAGATGACATGGATGGATACACAGAAAATCAACAACGGAGGGGGATACCTGTCACTTGGTGAAGAATATCTCGATACAGAGAGTAAAATATATAGAGGGAGGACAGTTCTCTGCTTCAGAGGGAGTGATTACATTACATCTCATAGTTCAAGAATCTTGACATGATTCTTGAGATTAGAGGTGTGACAAAATACAGGGGAAATTTTCCTTAGCCAAGGAAAATATGTAGTCAATATTTTTAAGAGGTTCAAGAAGTTGGGATATAGCTACACTGATTACATCAAAATTAAAGTTGCTATGTGATCCTACTTTAGAGGTAGTTGATTCCACAATCTATAGGCAGATGATTGGTTCATTGAGGCTCTTAACGAACATGAGGCCAGATACTTGCTCTTATGGTGAACACTTTTGAACCAGGACATGGTCACATGATTGTGGAAAAACATGTGATTAGGTACTTAAAGGGTACATTGGATTATGACCTCAGATATACATCTGATAATGAGATCAGATTACACGGTAATGCAGATTCAGATTGGGCAGACAATTTTGAAGACAAAAATAGCACTTCAGGATGTTGTTTTAGTTTGGGATCAGGTGTGATCTCATGGATGAGAATAAAGCAAGGGAAGATTCCTCAAGTGATGAGGAATATGTACTTTGATCCAAAATGATTCAACCCATGAATACAAATATCATGCTCGTATCCATTTCAACATTGGATAAGAAGGGGTGCATTTGTGAATAAAGAAAAAGAGACACTCGGATTCAACACGAGTACATTGTCCTATGTGATATGTGGTGTAGAAGACTTGCTCAACATTTGAAATCATGAGAAATATAGGCACAAATCAGACGATGAAGAAGAGCACGTTGTCAAAGACTCTAGTAACTCCTGGAAGGAGACAAAAGATAAAAAGGGAGTCTGTCAAACAAACAAAAGACAAGTATTTGAATTATCATTTCCTGTATATCCAGTTGCTTAAATGATATTGTTCAGATGTGTACATACTTATGCTCCTAGATTTAGGAAATTTTTAATGCATGATACAGTGTTTGCATTGATGAACAATATACTACTATTATGCATGCGATGGGTAAGTGGCCTATGGTGTTGTACAACATTCCACAACTATTTGTCTAGAATGAAACCTTTTTGTTGACATGTTAGGAGTAGTGCACACTCTTAATAGTGTTATGATAAAGATGGAAGGCATCTAGAAAGTTACCGTATGTATACAGTATGTGGATGAATGTTGTAGCATTAGATAAGATAGTTGCATATGTCTTTATGCATAATAATTTGTCATTATCAATAGTTTTGAAGATTATGAAATATTTATAATCATGGAATTGAATTTGGCTTGTAGGAAGGATCGTGTGCAATCACCTACAAGACAAGAATGATTAAGAACAAGTGATAAAGAACAAGTCACTGATGTGTTGACTAAGCCTATCTTTCATGTAAAGTTGGAATACTTTCAAGACAAGCTTGATGTAGTCCAAAAGGACCTCCCACGAAAGAGGGAGTGATGATGATGATGATGTAGGTTTCATGTTCCAGTAGTGTGGTAGCTTCGTATAGCATTTGTATGTCTGGCTAGGCTTGTTTGGCCCAAAAGAGTTAGTAAGACAAACAAGGGATGTTTGATCCTAAAGGGATTAGTATTTCTGGTTAGGCTTGTTTGGCCCAAAAGGGTTAGTAAGCCAGAAAACACTTGTTTGGTCCCTAGGTAGATCCATTTTTCTAGCTAGCTTTTTTGGGTTGAAAGGGTTAGTAAGCCATACAATGCACAGTGCATCTATCAGAGTACACACCATGATGTTGCTTCAGATTTCCTAAGGGCATGATGACGTTGATATAGTCTCAGCACTGTGTGTTGATGATGATGTTGTTCCAGCACTATGTGCATGATGATGATGATGTTGTCCCAACACTCTGTGCTAATGATGATGATGATGATGATGTTGTCCCAACACTCTATGCTAATGATGATGATGATGATGTACCAACACTCTGTGCTAATGATGATGATGTTGTCCCAACACTCTGTGCTAATGATGATGATGATGATGATGCTCCAACATTTCTATGCCGATGATGATGATGATGATGATGTGCCAGCAGACACATGATGATGATGTTGTTCTGGTATTTATATACTGATGATGTTGTAGGTGACGTTGTTCGATTATTTATATACTGATGATGTTACATGTGATGTTGTTCTTGTATTTACATACTGATTATGATGTTGTTGTAGTATTAGCATATTGATAATGTTGCAGGTGATATTGTTCCAATATTTACATACTGATGATGATGATGTTCTAGTATTCACATATTGATGATGCTCCATATGATGATGATGTTCTAGTATTCACATACTAATGATGCTTCAGATGATGATTATGTTTCAGTATTCACATATCAATGATTTTCCAATATTGACATATTGATGATGTTCCAGATGATGATGATGTTCCAGTATTTACATATTGATGATGATGGTGATGTTTTGTGGTGATGATGCTCTATTATGATGATGTTCCACGATGATGATGCTCTGTGAAGATGATGTTCCACGATGATGATGCTCCATGATGATGTTCAATGACGATGTTCTATGATGATGCTCCATGATTATGCTCCATGATGATGTTACATGACGATGTTCCATGATGATGTTCCATGACAAATCTCCAGGACTATATTCCATTATATGTTCCATGATGATGCTCCATGTTGATGCCAATGAAGATGTTCTGTGTTGATGCACAACCATACACATGATGTTGTTGTTGTTTCAAAATTTCCTATGACACATAGATTCACCACTCAGTTGTACAATTGTTGTCGTTGTTGTTGATGATGTAGAATGTCTTCCTTGTTAAGAGGGAGGGATGAAAAACTTCGGAAGATTTTCTATTGTACTTTTATTGTATTCCTCCTTTGGAGATGTTATTCCTCCATTCGGAGATGTCCTTGATGTAATTAGTCATGTAAAAGTCACGAGGTAAAATATTTGTTGTAAGTTGAGGCATTAGTACGCACAATAGTATTGTACAAATATTATTTTGAGTATTCCTAGGTAGGTCGACACCAACTAGAGAACCTGATTGACCTAGTTAGGCAATTGAGTCACTCACTTGATCAGTAATATAAATAGGTGAGGCGCCTCCCTCATTTTCACACAATTCACACTCAAGCATTGCACGAGAGAGAGAGAGAGAGAGAGAGAGAGAGAGAGAGAGAGAGAGGCGGTCTACTGTGGAAAGGGAGATTCTAGTCTTGTTCTTAGGTATTACACTGTACTTGGTTGAATTATATATTGAGTAAGTTTTGTTTGGTTTTCTTCCCCATGAGGGTTTCCCAGGATAAATCTTTCTGTTATTTTGTGTGGTTGTGCTTGTCTTTTTTTCAGTGATCCTTTTGCACATGGTTATGATTCTATGATGCTAAATGTTTTAAGATATTGTATAACCATTAAAATTCTAACAAAGCGAAAGGTTTAATATTATCAATTGTATGAGTGAAAATGCATCGACATTAAATAATTTATCTCTCTCTCTCCCACACACACATATTTGAAACATGGTCATGTTTGGTTGGCCCAGAGGTTTATAATCAATGGTGACTAGGTGACACTTACATCCAAAATTAAAGGATAAGAAACATCAACGTACAAGTTTATACAATCTTGATGGCTATATTGTTATATTTAATATAACTTGTCATAATTAATGCTACACTCACCATGCAGGGAGCATTCATAATGCAAGTGGGAGCAAGCCCAATTTGATTTGAATCTAGTTCATTCTCACAACAACAATTGTATACTATCACTATATTGCAACCACACACATATACAAATGCAAAAAAATAATAACACTAGCATGGTTAGTATCATTATCCAATCAACACTAACTTGATTAGTATTGTCATCCAGTCAAGATATCTTCAAATGTATTGGAGATGCTTCGGGAATTTTCTGTGAAGTAGATTTCAACTTCCTTGAGACTAGAATTATGTCAGCAGCGGATATTTTAGTTGATATAGATCTCCACAAGGGACTATTCGAAGATATGACCATGTTGATTGGAACCTGCAACATCTACAATTTATGTATTATGTGGGTGTTCCATTTCAATGCAATTGGTGCCACAAATATGGTAATTTGGTCAAGAATTGCAAGATGTCAATCTTGAGGTCCATATGGAGGAAAACTATTTCACCAAGCTGCTCAAATTCCCTGCATTGTCATAAGAATTATGGAAAGGTGAATGCCACCCCTTATAATGGCACTTTCGATACTTTATCCTCCCTTAAATAAGTTTTGTAGGACCTGAATTTAGGGTTTTAACCTTCCATTGTTAAATATTTGGAATCAAAACATTTGGTGTCAGCGGATTTAATAGATGCTATAGCAAAAGTGAACCCTCAGCATCAGCCAAGTCCGAACTCACCAAAGCAAGGCACTCAGAAGGAACAGAAACTCATGATGGATGTGATTGCAGGTTCATTATATCTTATGGAGTTCTATTAGCTGGAATATTTCACCTTCTGTGGATAGTAAGGTGTTCCACTGGTTTGAATGGTTCAAATCCAGAACAAATGAAGGACAGAGGTTGAAGACCCTCCCTGGATGCCGTAGATACCTGGAATGTGATGCTTCGATAGTAACCCTATGTACCTGCAATCAGGTTAAACACGCAAACACATCAAAGCTACCAGAATATAATCCACTGATACATGTTAGTGACTAAGGAATATAACAACATACATGTGAAATCAAACAACAACAATAATGTGGGATGGAAATCAACTTGCATTAAGATAAAAATGCAGAAGTTTACAACCAAGCCTTAGTGTTGACATGCATCTCCATGAAACCAAGCACTCTCATCCCCATAGGCTCTGACTCTAGCTCTCTATGCTCTCCAATGGCTTGGGCCAAGTGATCAATCCAACAACATAACAATACCTTAAGAGTTCTCCCCCTCAACCATGGATATGAGCTTGTATTTATAAGGCTCAATGGATAGGGATGGTTGAGAGATTAATGGATGAGGTGGCCTCTAAGATCCAAGGATGAGGGATCTCGAGCTCAACTGACCCACAATGATAGGGATAAGGGAGGACACAAGGCTCATCATCTAGAAGCCTCAAGAAACTTCTCTTTTTCCCTTTTTACCCAGGGTACCACGTTTCTCCTTCAATGACAGAGCGGTTCTGGTAAGAAACGCTTATGGACTAAGGGCCATAAGTGGTGGCACTGCTTGTGGACAACAAGGGATAGGCAGTGCGAACAAGGTACCGCTCCTAGACAACAGGGGAAGTGCGGTGCTGGGAATTTTCATGAAAGATTGACAATTAGCATGGGTTTCCACTCCAAGTGTTGGGATTAAGGGAAAATAGGTATGTCAAAGGTCTTATCACATGATGATGACAGGATTTTGGTATACAGGATGCCCCCCAAAGCATGAGTCTTAGAGGGATACGATAAATGAGAGCTTTGAGAGAACAAGCCGTCACTACGAGGTGAAAATGTCGGCTCGATCGGAGCATGTTGTCAAGTAGGCATCTGTAGTACATCAGTATGTTGACTCATAGACACAAGTAACCAAATCATGGTTGCAGACCAATACAAGGAAGATCCATGGGAGGAATAAACAAGCATGGCTACTAGAATACAGCATAGATCCATGTGATAGAGGACTCAAACTTGGACATAGCTACCAGACATACAACATAGATCTATGTCATACAGATGCAAATTTGAGCATAGCCAGGACCATACAAATGTGGATCCATGCTAGATATACAAAAAAACTCCATCGTAACCTGGGGAAAAGCAATGAGCACTTTAAACAAATACCCAGGGTCTTCGTCTCGTCTTCCACAAAGTACGATTATATCCATGTGATTACAATGATCTGAAGTCGAACATGGTAGAAACCACTTGATTACCAGCCAATGATGTGAACCGTTAACAAGTGCGAGGGAGATCACCATTAATGTCAATGATTCCCAAGGTACTCTAGTACAATCCACTGAGTGTGAATATATTCCTGATGTCGAACACCCAATTGATTCTATCGATCAAAGGTCAATGATGTGAACCTATGTCGAGAGCGAGAGAATCTGTCATTAAGACATATAGATCTCAAGGTACTAAATATTGTTTCTAAGACTATTTCCCGGATGATGAGCTGATGTCGACGGGAAAAGTCTCGTCGAAGGAGGGCCATGATGAGTCCCACATCGACGACACGAAACTCGGAACATAGTTCTGGAATGATGTGAATGTAGTAACCATATGACTGACTCAAAGATACTGACACAAAGACTGTGTAGACTGCAGAGGTAAAACTTCTTCAAATCCCCTTTGAACATCGGGAGGCATGACAAAAAGACTTGGCAGCATGACTAAACGAGACAAACACACAATGCGACAGTGGACAATGCATTCTTTTGAAAGACTCAACGGAGTGACATGACTCATGAAAGTGGATCATCGCGGGGATCAGCTGAATACCCAATTGAATGACATGATGTGCAGACAAGTGCCATGTTCAAAGGTAACGACAAACAACTGCCATTATTTACAAAATGATTCCCTTCCCATTTCCCCCATCATGATCGATGAGTGCCTCTTTTCAGTTTTATGAGTTCAAAGAGGGTAACAAACACTCGATATAGCTTGTTGGAAGACAAGTCCAGACTCATATGTTTTACGAACCTGAGAGAGGAGGGGTTCATTCCCAAAATGGGTCTCTCAATGTTTAATTTAACGAGTCCACTGAAAGAAAACTTGGTATCGTTCATGTTTAGAGAGTCTGAACGAATACGGAAGAAGAATCCAAAGGGGTCCTTTTTCGTATGATTTAGTCTCTAAGGCCCAAAAAAGTGTAAAATCATACCTTAGAGAACTCTTCTAGTCATGATTGGCTGGAGTGTTCCTTTTTCGTAAATATTCCTATCCGAACCGAAAAAGAGATAACCTACCGTCGGACGGACGGCCCTTCAAATACTTTAACGAGCGTGAAGAAGACAAGATCGCTCGACGATCTTTTCGTATTTAGGGAGCCTGAAAAGAGTTTAAAGAAAACTCCATTAGACTTTTTCATGTTTTGAATCCAGAGCACGAAAAAGTAATAAACTAAGCTCAAACCACTTTTCATGTTTTAACCAGAGCACGAAAAATGAAAAGTAAGCTCAACCCCATCTTACTGTTTTTAACGAGCTCGAAGATCAATTGAAAGAATGCTTGAAGATTGGTTTCATTTTTACGCAAGCTTGAAACCAATGGGTAAAGTATGCTTGAAAAATCCCATTAACATGGTATACAGAGGTTGGAATCTTTCCCCCAGCGTGATTGCTAGCAAAGCTTACCCCTAGCATGGTTACTGGCGGCTCGACATGCCCCCAAGATTTGTTTCATTAGATGATTCTTCTTCCATACCCAACCTAAAAACCTGGTTACTAATGTGAAAATGTTCACCAAGGGGGTAAGAAGAACGAGAATCGGGCAGACGAAAAGAAGGTTCAAGTTCTAACACTAAAGTGAAGACTTGACTCAAGGGAAGGGCATCTGTTTCATTTTTACGCAAGCTTGAAACAGAACGTAACTATGCTTGGAACATGGTTTCATTTTTATGCAAGCTTGAAACCAAAAGGTAAACTATGCTTAAGGAAACCTACTTCATTTTTTTAACGAGCTTGAAAAAGAAAATGAACTATGCTCAAGAATGATTTCATTTTTATGCAATATTGAAACCAAAAGTTAAACTATGCTTGAGGAAATCCATTTCATTTTTTAACGAGCTTGACATAGAATGGGAACTTTGCTCAAAGGAATCTGTTTCATTTTTTAACGAGCTTGACACAGAATGGGAACTATGCTCGTGACATGGTTTCATTTTTATGCAAGCTTGAAACCAAAAGGGTAAACTATGCTTAAGGAGTGGTTTTATTTTTTAACGAGCTTGAAACCAAAAGTAAACTATGCTCTCAACATGGTTTCATTTTTATGCAAGCTTGAAACCAAAAGGTAAACTATGCTTAAGGAGTGGTTTTATTTTTTAACGAGCTTGAAACCAAAAGTAAACTATGCTCTCGACATGGTTTCATTTTTATGCAAGCTTGAAACCAAAAGGGTAAACTATGCTTAAAGAAACCTGCTCCTACCAACATGCTATCCATAGGTTGGTAGGTTGCCCCCATTACATAAAATCTAGTGGCTTAGCGCCATTATGATTTCCATAGACTAGATCCATGCCCCCCATTTTACCTATGATGGAAAGAAGCTAACTAGAATAAGGGGAAGGAATCACAAGAACATGAGGCACATTCAGGGCAGTCTGATTACTAGGAGTAATGCGATGGTCAAGTGTAACAAAAGAAAGCTGATCAATGGTCAAAATCTTCCCATCATGGGGAAAATGCATAACTCTAAAGAGTGTGGACACAACGGCCTTCATGGCATAAACATAATCACGTCCAAGGAGCAGATTGAAATCTAAAGGACCTTGGACCACCATAACATCAATACAGACAGTTTTCCCTCCTAATGTAATAGGCAAATAAGGAAGGGTCCCTAAAGGTGCAGTAGGTCTGTGATTAAAAGCCAGTATCTAATCAGTGGTTGGCACAAGCTGAGGAGAACCTAAATCTTTCCAAGCAGTTGAGGATAGAATACTAACAGAAGCCCCTTCGTCAACAATAGTACGAAGTATCCACCTAGCAGCAACATTCACAACTGTCTGGAAAGGAACACTCGAATGAAGATGAGACTCTGTTAGGTTACTCCAGTCAAAGGAAATAACCTCACTACTCAGAGAGGGTTCTGTCAAAACAGACAAAATTTCCTCTTGTCGAGAACAATCAGAACGAAGCATAAAAACTTCAGCAGGTTTGAGTTCATTCTCTACTGGAAGAGAAGAACGAGACAAAGATTTGGTCAAAGAGACTACTTCAGTCTTAACACTCTCTGATGAAAGAGTGGGATCGCGTGGAAATGACACCGACTCGACCACTTCAACTTCACTCTCCAAAGGAAGAGTGCGATCAATCACTGATAAATCCGAATCGACCACTTGGTCAACCAGTGGGGGATTGAGGTATAACTTACTATCACTTGTTGGAATCACTTGTTGGTGATCAGTAATATTTTCCAACCAACGTGAAGCTTCATCCATGCTCAGACAAAGAAAAGTACGATGCATAGCCTTGCATATCAAACAAGGAGAAAAGACTTTACCCTTATGACCTTTTACCAATGGGTCACTGGTTGAGGGAGTATCATCAACATGATGATCAGAGGTTGATGACACAGACGGCTTGGACCTTTTAGACCACTCCTCTTGTACACGGGAGAGACCGAGACGCTCCTTAAGAAGGTGGTCCCCCTTGCAAAGCTTACAAGGGAACTTGGGTTTTCCAAGTATTCTCTTAGAACGGGCACCATCAAGAGCAGATGGTTGCTGATTTTTCTCTTTCGTATCCTTCTTCTTTTTAGCCTTCCCTTTCTTCTTCTTCTTATCCACATGACTACTAACCATGGAGGTTTGGTCAAGCGAAGAAGAAGAAAGGGATGAAGCAACCACCGATGAAGAAGGAGAGGGATTAGGTTGAGGTCGATCCTCTCCTGGAGGAGAGGTGACATTTGAGACATTAGGTGTAACAGGAATTACCGGATTAAAAATCCAGACCGGTAATCCTATAGTTAATCCAGGAATATTTAGAGTGGCAATAAAGGGAGGACCAATACCTTCACTTGGAGGGAATAAAAAAGGTACACCTTGGAAAGGGACCTCTTGAGTGGTAGTCCCAGATGAGGATGCCATCTCTAAACTCTCTAAAAACCTCCTAACTACCACGCATAAGCAAGTAATACTCAAACTAAAAGCAACAAGCAAAAATGTGAAAGGAGTGGATAAGACTCAGGAACCTCACAGGACAGGCCAAAAGGATAACTCAGATGGTTTGAGGATTCCTAAAAGGGTCTCCCGATATACGCAAGGTACGTGGGAGCTCAAATTGGTAGTAGTATTGTCTAATGCATAACCGTACACAAGGGGCCTTCCGATATACAATCGAGTACGTGAAGTACCTTTCTATATACCTCAAGGGTACGTGAAAGGCCGTTCGATATATCGACGGTACATGGAAGAACCGCGCGAGTCCCGAGATGTAATGCGGACAAGGAACAACAGCTCCTATGCTTAACGAGGCCAGAACACGTCTCTAACTTATCACTCAAATTGTTAAAAGTTTTAACCTAGTACTACCGTTAATTTTATCTTGTGCGTTTAGGCGGAACCATGGAGTGAAAACTTGAATTTAAAGAAGATGCACACTGATCTATATGATAATGCAAGTTTTCCTCTTCAATGAAATTCTACCTAAGAGAGGGAGAGAGACTTACTTTTCTTCCCAAAAAATGCACACCCTAATGTGAATGCAATTCTATCTTTTCAAACGAAAAGGGAAATATCAATGCACCCCAAACAATCTTCAAAGCAAATAAGAAAGATATCTAGAGAACATATAACATAAATCAAAATGTTTCCTATCTTTTCATGCTTGAAAAAGACGCATAAAAACTCAATGGAAAGATGATTTCACTAACGTCCAAACAAATCTAACTCTAATGCACGCAAAGCTAAAAACAGATATTTCTTCTTGATGAAAGTAAGATCTAGAATTTCAAACAATCATGCACAAAACAAGAAGAAAATCATTCAACAAACTTGTGAATAAAGCAAAAGAGAGAGAAAACTAAAACTTCTCTTTGAAACAGACAAGGAAACGAAGGACCAATATTTCCTACCAAGCACTGAAAAAATCAGCATGCAAAAGGAAACAAGAATCACCCAAGCAAAGAAGGACTCAAAACAACATGGATCACTCATGCATTCCATGTCCAAAATAAACCAATGCCTACACATGAAAATGAAATGTATATTTCCCAATTCCAACAAATAATATCTACAGAAAAGAGCAAGAGGTTTCAAGCAAAGAAAAGAATGTAAACTCCAATGTAAGAAGCATAAACTCTCTTTGAATGCAGAAAGAATACAACAATCAAAGTGACTGCAGAATATACAATTCATTTTCATCAAAAATACACTTCATTTTCATCAAAAAGTAAGCCAAAAACACACAAAAATAAAAATAAAAAACAAAGTTTGGAACATGGCCCACCTGGCACCGCCCAGATGAAGCTGCTGACAGGCGGTTTTAAGGTAGAACCGCTCCTTGCTCACTGGATTCAGGTGGTGGCACCGCGTGTTGCTAACTAGACTCAAGCGGTGGCACCGCTCCTCGCCAACAGGACGTGTGGTTCCCTGTGTAAATCCAAAACATCAAGGAGAACGACAGATCAAGTCAGAAAAAGACTAGATCAAGGTAAAAACTGATAGATTGAGAGTGAGAAAGAGCATAAAAGGTCAAAAATGACTCAGATCTGAACAGATCTGGAAGTTTCAAACCCAAATTGACTAATTCGGAAAGCATATTTGACTAAAGAGAGTTGGAGAAAGAGCCTGGATTCGGACAAGAGTTGAGAACTGAGTAAGATCAGAACAACTGATACATATATCTAATTCCCCAGCGGAGTCGCCAGATTTGTTAGCTAGAATATTTCACCTTCTACGGATAGTAAGGTGTTCCACTGGTCTGAATGGTTCAGATCTAGAACAAATGAAGGACAGAGGTTGAAGACCCTCCCTGGACGCCGTAGATACCTGGAAAGTGATGCTTCGATAGTAACCTTGTGTACCTGCAATCAGCTTAAACATGCAAACACATCAAAGCTGCCAGAATATAATCCACTGATCCATGTTAGTGACTAAGGAATCTAACAACATACAAGTGAAATCAAACAACAACAATGATGTGGGACGGAAATCAACTTGCATTAAGATAAAAGTGGAGAAGTTTACAACCAAGCCTTAGTGTTGACATGCATCTCCATGAAACCAAGCACTCTCATCCCCATAAGCTCCGACTCTAGCTCTATATGCTCTGCAATGGCTTGGGCTAAGTGATCAATCCAACAACATAACAATACCTTAAGATTTCTCCCCCTCAACCATGGATATGAGCTTGTATTTATAAGGCTCAATGGATAGGGATGGTTAAGAGATTAGTGGATGAGGTGGCCTCTAAGATCCTAGGATGAGGGATCTCTAGCCCAACTGACCCACAATGATAGGGATACTAAGAGGACACGAGGCTCATCATCTAGAAGCCTCGAGAAACTTCTTCTTTTCCCTTTTTACCCAGGGTACCACATTTCTCCTTCAATGACAGAGCGGTTTTGGTAAGAAACACTTATCGACTAAGGGCCATAAGCAATGGCACTGCTTGTGGACAACAAGGGATAGGTGGTACAAACAAGGTACCGCTCCTGGACAACAGGGGAAACGCGGTGCTGGGAATTTTCATGAAAGATTGACAATTAGCATGGGTTTCCACTCCAAGCGCTGGGATTAAGGGAAAATAGGTATGTCAAAGGTCTTATCACATGATGATGACAGGATTTTGGTATAACTAGTTCCCTCCTCAGGAATTTTTGGACTCCTCTTTACATGTTACTTGTGGTAAGGACTCTCCTCTATCAATGTCTCTTACTTGGTCCACTCACAAGATAAATATAGATGTTTACAAAAATGGATACTTTGCAACATTTTCTAGGAATTTGTTGTCATCCCTTGCGACTTTCCCTCTATCGAGAGATTTCTTTGATGAGTCTTATAACTTTATAGAGGTACATCCCTTGTTTACTACAGCTTCGGTTTCACCTGATTCACCATCACTGTCCCTTTTTTTAACGAGTCTTGATCCACATTATCCCCCACTAGCTCCTTCCTTTTCTCACAAGGTCTAGATCCTAGAGGGTTTATCCCCAAAGGATTTGGAATCGTGTCTTGTCGAATATCCTTTTGAAGGCCTTCCTATGCTCTCTCACAACAAGGGTTTTTTTCCTATCTCAAGTTCCTAAAGATGTCGTATATGCCCACAAAGAGGTATCGGGTTTTTCTATCAAGATGAACTATCCTTATTTCCTTTGCTATTGGAAGTCTAAAAAGAACATCAATGCTTCTACTTCGGATGGGGATCTTTTACCCTTCTCTCCAACCCCCCCTATGAGGCTTAGGGGTGAAAACACGAAGTTGGTATACACTTTTTGCCTATTTTTTGACAAAAGAACTGCAAAATTTTATGTTTTTCAACTGAAACCCTTTCAAACTCATATCCCTCGTAGGAATTTCACCTTGACATAAATATAAGAGTTTGAGAGAATTCTATTAGCTTCGTACTCATATTTTTTTAAAATTTTTGATATGGACATATAGTAGGACAAATTTGAAGGGCACCAATGGCATATACTTTAAATGTTTAGGTTTGGATAATGAGTGACCTGTGTGACCTTTATTTTTATTAGAGATGGTTATTCATTTTACGGATAATGAGTGACTTGTGTGACCTTCATTTTTATTAGAGATGGTTAGTCATTTTACGGAAACCAAATGCACATTCATAATCTACATAGATTGTACTTTGGAATGGACTATATGTTGATGATTTTCAGACCTAAACACTATTTTTTATTATTTTTCGAAATAACATATGTTTAAAAAATGGTGCGTTATTGACACATGTTTATGTCGTCCCATTTTCTTTCAAATGTGACTCTTATCATACAAACTAAAACTACCATTTTTAAGAGAAAAGTGCAAGCAAAATCCCATGATTTTTTACATTTTTGTTTTTGCTATCATTGTGACGATCTTGAATTTTTCATTGTGACTAATTTTTAGCTCGCTGAATTTTGTAATGATAATGTTTAGAAAAAAACTTGTAAAAGTATAAATTCTTGATGAAATTCACAACTTCTTATACTATGAGAAAGTAGATTCAATGATGAATCTATTGGTATAAACTTCGACAAGTAATTCTTAGATTTTGTAGTGTTTCCACAATGAGAAAGGGAAAAACTTCAGAAAACTGCAGAAATAGTTGTTGTATTAGTTGACCATAAACTCTCAGCCGAGAAAATTTATACACTGAGAATCACATTAATGTCTCGAACAAGAAATATTTATCCCTAAGAGTAACCTAGGTTTAAACAAACTACTCACCCGAGAGGTTGGTTAAACTCTTGACCGAAAGAATTAAACAACTCTCAGGCGAGAGTTTTATTAATTAAAGCCCCAAGAATCTTTTAGGGGGCGACCTATTAAATGCCCGAGATTCTAGGCAAGATTCTAAAAATTATCGCTCGAGAGTTATATATATACTCTCACCCAAAAGTATCATTGCATAAAAATTCAACTCGGGGTATTTACAGATCAGATACTTAAACTGCGGATATTTACACTACGAATATTAGGGTTTGGATAGTTATAAGGTATTTTTGTGGTTATGGATGTTTTATGGTTTTAAGGTTTTTTGTGGTTATGGATGTTTTGGCATATTAATGTTTTTTTTTTAATTGTAAAATTAATTATAGCATATTAATATTTTTTGTAAAGGATAAAAGCAAATTTGGTTTTTGGCATATTTTTTTTAAGCAACATATCGCATATTATGTTTTGTCATATTACATTTTTTTATACAAGGGACACGGTGAATTTGGTTTTAGCATATTACTATTATTTTTACAAAGAGAAATATTGTGAATTTGGTTATGCTTTCATGCCATATTATAATTGGTATCATTAATTGTACAATTTTATATCCAACATATTAGTATGATTTCAGGTTTTTGGCATTGGAGTTTAGGTTTTCAATTCTTTCATCATGGGAAACCAAAAGAATAGTGAAACAAAACATGGTCGCACCAGAACTAATGGAGAGACAAGAAAATAAAGAAAACGTGAAAACATGAGAAAGTTAAGAGAAAAAGAGCATTGGAAAGAAATGTGGAGGCACATGGCAGTGACAAAGAAATGAAAAATGTGGAGGCACATGGTGGTGATGAAGGAATGCAAAATGTTTAGGAACATGTTGATGAAAGAAATGAAGAACACAAAGGCGATGAGGAAATGACAAATGTGGAACAAACGATGGGCAACATTCATCATGAGACCATGATTGGTGAGTAAATATTTTTTAATGTTTATAAAATTGTATTTAATAATTGAGTATATAATTGATTTGAAAGTTCACAATCTTATAAATTTGTATATTTTCATGCAGGGTCAACATCCAACCTACAACATCCTACCATACTTGTGAATTTACAAAGATTAATTGGAAGTTGCAACAATATCGTCATTGATGACAATTTTTCGGAGAATATGGATTCAAGTAAAATTGAAGAATTGGGACCTCCAATGTGTGATCATAGAACTCGATATAGAGAAAAACAAATACTCAAAATTATCTTGAAGGTATTTCTATGATCATAACACAAGCTCAATTGTTACATATATTGCTAAAGAAAAAATGTCTAAAATATGCAATTAAATTATTGGGCATTAAAAGTATCAAAGAGGTTAAAATAAATGAGATGGTATCAAAAAATATGACCTTGTTCGTCGCCACACTTGCAAGGAAACAATCTCGTGATTTTGTGTTTTCTCATAAAACATTGTTAACAAGGGTTGTGGCAAAAAACACTGCAACTGATCGTTTGTTGGACATGACTGCAAGAACGTTAAGAACATCAAGATTAATTTTATGGAAGCATAAAAACATTAGGGTTCAATTAGATGAAGGTGATGAAGTTGCATGTTGGGTTGTTATCTGTAGGCAACCTTACCAAGATAGACTTCCAGATAATGTGAGGGACAAGGTGAAATAGTTTTGGCATTTAAACTCTCGTGTCTTACCAAATGAAAATGATGTTGTGCGGCATCGTGGATCTAAAGGAAACTATGAAACTCATGCCAAACACACAACAGAGGTCACTCAAGTGGAAATGTTCAAACTTTTATGGAGAGTAACGTTGATGTGAAGAATTCCCTTAGTTGAATTTGTGAAGCTTAAACCATGGTATGTCAGGCCCATTGTTGTTCGTGACACATGTTGTTGTCGATACCATGTAGAATTTGAATTATCGTATGAGACATTTAATAATTTTGGCATACAGTGTTGGACAAATGACCCCCCTCTTTCAAGTGTTCGTGAATTTGTATCTAAAATATTATGTGCACGAGAGAGTGATCAAGTATTCTATAAGAAACAATGCGTTAGTGGAAGAAAATGTGACAAATGTTCTCATTTGGCTCTTTTTGATGTTAAATACCCCATTGATCCAAATGATCCTCAATTGTCAAATCGCATTGTGAAATGGAAGAGATATGAATATGTTGATTATACTCATGTTACAAATTCAACGACAACATCAAGAAAGATTGAGTTAGTTGAAGATGATATCTCTGTGACAAGTTTTATGGAGTCGTTTAGGGAGAAAATATATCGATATATCAAACACTCTCATACAACACGATGGCAAGACTTACAGTTCAAGCAATCACGAGATGTATTTCCAAAAGAAACAATATTATAAATTGTTGATTTTGCTGAAAATTATACTTTCAATCCACAAAAGGAGATACAAGGTGAGTATTATCATTCAGACCATGTATCTATACTTGTGCATATTTTGTACATACATGCAGAGCTTCAAGTCAATGGTTCTAATAACGATGAAAATAATCATGAAGTGATTAAAGAATACATTTTTACATCAGTGATGATCGTACACATGATACATCTTTTGTTCAAGATTGTTTTAATATGCTTTATAACGTATTATCAAGACGAGGGTTCACTTTTAAAGAGCATTGGGTGTGGTCATATGGTTGTGATGGTCAGTTTAAATCGACATGTTCATTCTTATGGTTGTCTCGTATTCATAATAAAACATATGTTCACCACACATGGAGTTTTTTTTAAATGGGACATGGAAAAGGAGAATATGATGGCGTTGGGGCCTGCATAAAACTTTCACTTAGGAGATATCAAATGAATCACTCTGCTTCTCGCCTCGCAAATTCAAATGATGTTGTTATTTTGTGCAAGAAAAATGTAAGCCATGAATTCAATGAAAGGATGGTTGATGTGAGAAGGTATGTAATTGTTTCGATAACCCAAAAACACCCCATTATCACAAAATTGTATCGCACCTTCGCGTTTTCTCCCTTAGGGGTAGGATTTTTGTCATGGCCTCATCCAAGGAACACGATTTTTTTTACATTCAAGCGAGTCGACATCAAACTCTGAAAGGGATTCTTAGAGCATGAAATCCTAGTTCTAACAGGGTGCTTTATAACGAATTATCAAGACGAGGGTTCACTTTTAAAGAGCATTGGGTGTGGTCATATGGTTGTGATGGTCAGTTTAAATCAACATGTTCATTCTTATGGTTGTCTCACATTCATAATAAAACATATGTTCACCACAAATGGAGTTTTTTTGAAATGGGACATGGAAAAGGAGAATGTGATGGCATTGGGGCCTGCATAAAAATTTCACTTAGGAGATATCAAATGAATCACTTTGCTTCTCGCCTCGCAAATTCAAATGATGTTGTTATTTCGTGCAAGAAAAATGTAAGCCATGAATTCAATGAAAGGATGGCTGATGTGAGAAGGTATGTAATTGTTTTGATAACCCAAAAACACCCCATTATCACAAAATTGTATCGCACCTTCACGTTTTCTCCCTTAGGAGTAGGATTTTTGTCATGGCCTCATCCAAGGAACACGATTTTTTTGGCATTCAAGCAAGTTGACATCAAACTCTGAAAGGGATTCTTAGAGCATGAAATCCTAGTTCTAATAGGGTGCTCCCATGATCGTTTTGTTCATCAACTGCAGAGGACTGGGGCTACCCTAAAAAATTATTGGCCTCAAGCGATTGGTTGAAGTTAAAACGCCATCTATGATTTTGTTACAAGAGGCTTTGACATATGGGGATGCTATTATTTCATATTTGAGAGATCTTCTACTTGGCTAGGATTTATCATGATGTGATGTCCTTGTTCGCACGGGATTTCTTGTCATTGTTTGGAAAACCTCCTCATGTCTGTGCACTAACAGTTGGTCTTTTACATTTGGGTTGGGATCTATAATTTTTTCCAAGGATTTTGGTCAAGCCATCACCATCCTTAATATGCATGGCCTTAACTCTTGGAAGGTCAATTATTGGGAAAGATTTTTCAAATCGGGTATTCTTAATGGATTTGATTATTAGTGGAGACTTAAATTTATCCATTGAAGAGGTTAATCATGGGGACTTTATTCTCACAAAGACTCTCTCTCTTAATACTTTGTCAGAATACTTGATGATCTATCTCCTTTTGACATTCCTCGTACCAAACTCACACCTACTTGGAATAATAGGTGAACTAGACCAGATAGAATTGCAAAAAGGTTAGATCATTTTCTTGCTAAAGAAGGAATTTTATAAGCACTACTTGGAACTAAGCAATGGGTCGGGAAAGCTTGGCTCTTGGACCACTTCCCTATACTTTTGGAACTAGTGGCAACTAGGTAAAGATCGCCTAGCCCTTCCAATTTTTGCTCCTCCTAGTTAATGGAAGGGGCCTATAGATATATGGTTCATTCTACATGGATAAATTTTGATAGGAATACTCACCCATCTACAAGCCTGCTTTTCCACAACAACCTTTTGAGAATCAAAGCAAAATCTATATCCCGGGTAGTAATAAGAAGGAAATTTATGGATGTTGATCTTTGTAGAGTTGAACCCTTGTTAGATTCCTACCATTATTCTAAACCAATGCGCTACTCCACTATAGATGAAAAGCTATAAATATTGGAATTGGAATCTCGTCATACAATAATCCTAGAGGAGAAGGAAGCCTTGTGGAGGCTCAAAAGTTGTGCAATTTGGCTCCAAAAAGGGGATGAAAACACAATTTTTTTCCATAATCACATGAAGCACGGGAATCATACGAACCCTATATTGCATATTGATAAGGAGGATGGCTCCTAGGTGACTAGATTCAATTATTTAGCATCAGCTAGGGCTTCTCATTTCAAGCAACTCTTCAACAAAGAAGCGCATGCATCTATTGCTCAAATGATGCACAATGGCCATTTTCCAAGAATCCATGAATGAGGAGTAGAAAGTCTCCATAATGGAAAGTGTTACCATTGAAGAATTAAGGGAGGCCGTTTGCTATTTGTAAAAAGGCAAGATCCCTAGTTCAAACAATTTCCCTATGGAATTCTTTGAAGCTTTTATGGAGTTTTTTGAACTTAACCTACTTGTTGTAATTGAAGAATCAAGGGCATCTAGAGGATTTTGGCAGTCTTTAACACTACTTTAATTACCATGATACCCAAATCTACTGATCCATCATCCTTTGATGACTATCAGCCTATTTCCTTATGTAATTTTATTTATAAGATGATCACAAAAGTTATAACAAGAAGAATCAAAGGCATCTTGTCTGCAGTAGTTACGAATGAATAGTTTGCATTTATGGCTAGGAAATAGATCCACGACTCCATAGGAACCTCTCAGTAAATTATTCACTCTACTAAGATATACCACAAACCAATTGTAATTTTCAAAGTGGAATTATCAAAGGCATATGACCATACCAATTAGACCTATATTTGACTGATACTTATTCAAGTTGGACTCTTTCTATATTTCACAAATGGAATATTTCTTGTGTCCAATATGTTTCCTTCACGGTCCTCATCAATGGATATGCCTCTGAATTTTTTAGACCAGGAATGAGTTTAAGGTATGGGCACCCCCTCGTTCCTCTTATTTTTCTCCTGGTTATGGAAGGTTTAAGCGACATCATTCCCCAAGCTAAACAAAGCGACACTTTTAAAGGAAATGTGATTGGAGGAGCCTTGAATATCACACACCTTTTCTTTGTTGATGACATCCTGATTTTCATAGAAGGATCCATGAGTGACATTTTTAGACTGAAAAATCATGCTCACTCTTTTTGTGAAGGTTTCATGTATGCCCATTTATTTTAGAAAAACATTATGTGCCTTTTATGAATTATGGTCATAATTCCATCAACTTGATCTATGGAAAATTTGTTTTCATCGAAGTTGATATTCAATTGAGTTTGAATTACTTGGGTTTCATTTTAAAACCTAATGACTATATGAAAAAGGAATGGTCCTGGATGGTGGGTAAGATTGAAATCATAATAAATTTGTGGTGTAAACATTGATTATCTAAGGGCAATAGGCTCATTATGATGAAGGCAGTGCTTGAAGTGACTTCAATATAATGGATCTCGATGGCTCACATCCTCATGGGAATATTAGAGCATATAAGGTGGATCTATTACAATTTTATGTGGAAAGATTCCTTGCATAAGCATTCTTTTCACTGGGCCTTATGGGACAAGATTTTCATCCCAAAGGATATGGGAGTTGGGGTTTAAAAACTTCGTTGCTATTTGCAAAGGCCTTGGTGGCCAAAGGTATATGGAGGATCATTCATGGTGGTGTTTTATGGGTTCAAACTGTTTCTCAAAAATACATCCACCCTCTATCAATTGAGGGTTGGATCAAAACTACTCATAAACCTAACAAGAATGTTTCGGTGATGTGGAAAGGATATCTAGAAGCATTTCATGTCATAGGTGATCATTTAACTTGGAGGATAGGTGATGGTTGCATAATGCATATAGGACAAGACCCTTAGGTAGGTTTCTCCAACAATTTTAGATCTTCTAGGGATTTTGGTAACCAACTTAATGGAACAAGGCTTTATATATTTGCTCTAGATAGGTGATGCAACAAATACTTCCCCTTTTTAACATGCATGATTACCTGCAATGAAATGGGTTTGGAGGGGGGAATGTTATGATCTTGTATATTATATTATTAATCTTCATCATAGTCATGTTCGCTAAACATATCCCTGATAATAATTTGGTCTCGAAACTTGACCGGTGGCATTTACTCTCCTAGTTTGGGATACCAAGTGCTCATAAAAGAAGAAGACATACCAAATCCCCCTTGGTGGGATTCAAAGATATGGAATTTTCACTATCCATAAAAAATAAATTCTTTCTCTGGATGGCTCTTATGGACAAAGTTACTATATGGGATAACTTTACCAGAAAATACATGATAGGACCTGGCATATACCCTTTATACAATTAGAACAATCAAACCATTACTCATATTTTCATCCATTGTCCCTTTCTTATCAAGATGTGGGACTTGAAATATATAATTGAATGCTTTCCCTTTGTTGGGGATGGTCCAAGCCTTGATGGTGCTCTTCACAATTGGCTCTCAAATCAAGCTTGTACTGAATATAAAGCATTTCCTTTGATATTTATTTGGGGCATTTAGTTAGCCAAGAATTTGGTTGTTTTCTAGGACAAATGCATTGCTCCATATACAATGGTAACAAACAGGTTAGTTATCCTCAAATCTTTTCCCCAACTTGAAGCCCCCCCGCTCAGTTAGAAGGATCAAATATGGAAACCATTGACAAATATTTTAGTTGGGCTTTCTTTGATAGTGCCTCACGAGGACAACAAACTTCCGAAGGTGTAATGGGGATTTTTTTTTATCTGATAATCACTAGATTAGTTTTGCCTACTGGATTGAGATGCAACATGAACAATCGGGTAGAATTATTGCAAATAAAGCTTGTTTTGCTTCTTGTCATCTCAAAGGGGATTGATAGAATTCAATTTTTTTGAGACTCAAAATTGGTGGTGGAATGGATGCATATGCGAAGGCCTTCAATAATTTATTATTATTATTGTAGCTCATATGCAATGAAATTGTTCTTATAGTTGACATGTTTAGGGAGATTTCTTTCAAACATGTATTTAGAGAAAGGAGCACCGAGGTTGACCTCTTATCCAAATAGGGGCTCCATATTGGTGACGGGATATGACATAGATGAGAACGTGAAGAGGATACCATTATGGAACATGATCCCGGACCATATCCGGGTTGAATTTTTTTCACTTCATATATATATGTANACACACACACACACACACACACACACACACACACACACACACACATATATATATATATATATATATATATATCCACTATGTTATGCATGAGAATAATATTTATGAACTCTTCGTATAAAGAATACTCATGATTGGATGGAATATGATATGTTTATTCTGCTAATATGCTACAAATTTTGTAATGTACTAAAATTTTGTAATGTACTGAGAAAGACCTCCCAAGTTTATGAAAAATGTGATTGCATTTAATATAATACAATTGAATTTTTTTTCTCCTGAAGAAAAAATACATATGAGCATCTTCACTTTCTAACTCAACTATATATGCATACTTTCATGATTTAGACATGGATATGTCGATATAAGTTTGTGAGAAGCAATACTTTTATACACTTGAATTTTTTTTTATAAATAATTTCACCTTCTAGATAAAATCCTATGCATATGTTTATCCCTAAAATGTCTTATTTAATACCATTCTTCATCTCATAGCTCTCACCCTAGATATGGCCATATACATATAAGTTTGTGAGAAGCAATACATTTATGCACTTAAAAAAAAGAATATTCCAGGATTTACATAAAATCTCATGCATATGTTTATCCCTAATATGTGTTATTAGTCCCTACCTAGGCATGCAAGGACTCTATGAAACAGTTTGTCATCTTTTTCTATTAGTTTGCATGAAAAAACAAGCATACATTACCCTTTACCCAAACTTTTTGCAATTTTATAAAGCACAACTTTGTTTTGTCCAATCAAAAAATTCTTACACTTATTTGGCCTCATCCCGAGAATAGGCATAATTGATATCTATTTATGTTTCAACTTATGAAGATGATATCTATTTATGATATGTATTTATATGGACACAATAAGTGGATTAATGCTAACTTCACGTTAGCATTACTTCATAAAATTAAATGTTAAAATTGGACATACATTAAGTTACATTATTGTTGATCACCCTGCCTTCCTCATACGATTGCCTCATTGCCCTTCTTACAACGACGAAAGGTCAAAAAACCATCCAATTGTCAAGACTAGGCTCAATTGCATTCTTGAGTTGTCGAGAAACTATGCAACCAAATCCTCCATGCAGTCTAAACAAGCCACCAGCAATATGCATAGCTCTAGTGCATAAGCAACATCCTACCTAGCCATCCACCTCTTGGTTTGAATATGTGCCTCTCTACGACATCTTTGCCTTTGACATGTTTTGGGTTCTCTATTCTCCTTGTGGATTCAAGGTGAACTCGAACAACTCTTGCATGGAAGAACCAACTCAGCTCCTTCGTGGTCCTTGATGAAGACTCCAGGACATGTATGTCATATTCTCAACTATATTGATTATTTGAACACACAACCATTATCATGCCTAGGAACAAGACAAAAAAAATGTTTCATTAGCATTCTACATCGATGGAAATTTGGGCAAGCCTGATACACAATTTAAAAAATTTAGTTATAGACACATTCTTTACAAAATAACATATTTATTCTTCTCGACAACCAATGTCAAGAGCGCTGCAAGTTCAAATCTACTAAAACATTCTCAATGATGCCTTGAGAGGGAATTTTGAAAATTTAAAGCCCTTGAGATCTATGTATTTATACATGTACAATGAAGATAAGAACTTATTGGTTAGAGGATGTTGGCTAAAGAAATTATGTGTAAATATCTAAAGCATCTTAAATACAAAGGTTCACGAATGGGTAGAGGCACATTGACCCAATACAATGGAACCCCACTTGGAGCAATAAAGAAGGCCTAGGTTTAACTAAGAATTAAAACTTGCTCGAGCTCTTCCTAACTTCTTAGGAAGCATGTGCCTCCTATGTTGGGTTGCAACACTCAAAGGACCCATAAGAATCTTGTTTGTATTCTGTTCCTCTTGAGTTTTTACTCTTCTTGTTAGAGGGAGTAAAAATTTCAAGCTTAGAAATCAAACCCCTACTCGTGCAATCGTTGTTTTCTTCATTTTCAAGTACGAACAATTGAATTCTTAATGGTGTGTTGCTCATGCAGACAATAGTTTCCAACTTATTCTCCTTTACCTACTATAGACTGACTAGGCGTCTTAAGGAAGGAAGGACCTTGCCCTACTTAATAAGAAAGGTTCCCAAACTGGAGCTTTTGATTTTTGGTTGCGGCAAGAAGTCTGACTTCATTATTGCACTGATGGTTGCTTAATTATTACACTGAAAGGCTCTTGGGACTACATGGCAACTAAATGGAGTGCGATGTTGCTAGGTTTCTTCTGTTCACCAATTTCAAACACTCAAGATGCATTGTAAGAAAACTCCAAAATCAATGCCAAAGTTATTACAGACCACAGAAGCATATGTCTCTAACAAGGCAAAAGTGCATGCAAAAGCCTTTGATGGAAAACTCGCAAGACATGTAGTGGATATACAACGCTTGCCAGTTGGGATCAATAAAGAGACATGCATTTGATGTAGAACTGTCATGGCACGCTCATTGTAATAAAATCTTACCACTTGTCTATGTTGGCTCCCTTCCATGTGGTTTTCATTATGATATCGATCTGTACTGACACATTCATGTGGTTTTCTATTGGGCTAATCACAGAGCATTAAATATCATAATTACCACTAGCACACATGTATAATTGTCAATAATTAATTATAATATTGTAACAAAATCAAATGCAAGATAAACAATAAACAAAACACAGACAACCACTCCAAGATTGCGCAACCATAAGTGCCACTCTTTCCCTCATTATAATTATAAATGTGAGTGTTTTGAACAAAAAGCAAGATTTGAAATTCCCAAGAGAGAGAGAGAATTTTAATGAGCAATACATATATTCACGTGAACATATAAATTTTTAATATAAATGGTAAACAAAATAGACTTTGCATAATTCTACATTAAGGCTTTGGGAACGTGCGAAGTCATTTCATCACTGGTTTCTCAAGAGCGCAGCCTTGGGTTACAACAACTGTTTAAATCTTCCATTTATTACATTATTAAGCTTAGTCAGTGGTATATGAATTACAATAGACTTCATGATAGACAAACTGCTTTGAGGTAATAAGAATAGGTTTGTAATTGGAGAAATACTCGTTCAACTTTTGGAAATTTCTTCACCGTAATAGGAAAAATACTCAACAAGTTCAGGGAAATCCTTTATTGTTTGGCATTTAACTTTTACTGTAAAAATTACTCATCAATCTTTTGGAAAACCTTTTGTTGCTCCCCATTTTACCTTTTCTTTCAGCTACCTTGAAGTCACAGTGGTCTAGCCATCACCATTATCATCACCACCATAATGAGGTGATAAGGTCGACACATTTCTGCAGAATAAAGAATATGAGAGAGCAAGATCAAATAAGCGACTCTTCATCAAAAGTATTTTTGTGGAAAAAATTCAAGATCAAGATATATTTGTGGAAATAAGTTTAAATAAACCTATATTTTGACATGCATTTAATTCAAATTATTCTTGGTATTCAGTTTCTATTTTAAATATTGAAGAATTGAATTTTGATTTTAATTTTTTTACATTTTGAAGAGTTAAGTGGAATGTTTGTTAAAAATGCTTTAATACAATTTCATGAATCAAAAGGTCATACTTCACTATTTATTTTAATTTTTCTCAATTGAATTTTGATTTTTCATTTTCAAAAGGATCTTTAAAAAGTTTATATTCAATGTTTTGCATTCATGGTTTATTTTTATTTTTTTTAATTCATGGTTTATTTTTATTTTTTTCAATTAAATTTTGATTTTTCATTTTCAAAAGGATATTTAAAAAGTTTATATTGAATGTTTTACATTCATTGTTTATTTTAATTTTTCTCCATTCAATTTTGATTTTTCATTTTTAAAAGGATCTTTAAATTGAATTTTTCTTTTTCATTTTCAAAAGGATTTAAAAAGTTTATATTCAATGTCTTTTAAGAACCTGTTGTATTTTTTTAATAATTGAAAAGTTTATATTCAATGTCTTTAAAAACTTAATGTATTTTTTAAATAATTATAATTGACTAAAGTTTATATTTTCAATGTCTTTAAAAACTTATTGCATTTTTTAAATAATTATAATATACTAAACTTTATTTTCATTTTCAAAAGGATATCTAAAAAGTTTGTATTCAATGTTTTGCTTTCACTATATATTTTAAATATTTTTTAATTTTCTTAATTGAATTTGGTTTTTCATTTCCAAAAAGACTTTTAAAAATTTTATATTCAATCTTTTTGAAAAATATAATGCATTTTTTTAATAATTATAATATACTAAATTTTAAAACAACATCTTACGATAAATTTTGATTATTCATTTTTAAAGGATCTTTAAAAAGTTTATATTTAATGTTTTTGAAAAACAAAATATATGTTTTTAAATAATTATAATATGCTAAATTTTAAAGCAACATCTTGTAAAAAAACGTTATACACGTTATAGATGTTTTATGTGTTTAAACATATCTTGATATTAACTATAGTTAAATTTATGAAACTCTTGTTACATGTCATGTGCTTTTGTTCCATAGTTGCATTAATGGTCCTAGTATTTATGCTTTCACGTTTTCTCGTATTCTTCATCGGTAATCTCTTGCGATTCTTATTTACTCCCCAAATTCGTATGATATGCCATGTGCACACTCGAATGTAGTTTATGCTCTTTTCACGGTTAAAATAATATAAGTTATAACTTGCAATGTTAAAACAATGATGCAAATTGTATTTGACGAGTATAAATGCTTTGGTGTGAATTGTCTATCAGTGCAACAATTATAAGAACATAATTAGAAGAACATAGACAACCTTTACTTTAATAGTAACTTATATTGATTTATAATGTCTCCTACGATTATTGATTAATAATTGATAATTGTTATTAGAGCTCCAATTATGGATGCAAAATAAATGTCAATTATAAATCTAGCATATGCAAAGGTGATTGAATATGCCTAGAGTTATATGTTATATTTAATCGTAATACATGATGCTAAGCTATTTTTTCATAGTTATATGAAGAGAGAATAATAGCGTTAGGAATGATAACAAACTTAGATGCCACGTGTTTTTGTGATTCCATGGAAAACATGCAATTTTCACTTTTTTTATATTTTTTGTTTGCAATAAATGCCTGTCACTCGGGGCCAATGCATTTCCACCATTGGCTAAGATAACCGCAACCCAGGGGCATCTAAGCTGTCAAAGTCACCAGGGGATCGCACCCGGCCTAGGCCACACCAACCCTTATGAAGCTGAAATTTTTGGGTGTCTCCTCCCAACTAACTCACCCCTAAAGGGATTGAACTCAAGTCGTCTTTTTGACGAGACCCACACCTTAACCGAATGAGCTAGCGAGATTTAACAACATGTAATTCTCACTTTATTTTAATCTCTACCTATACATTATTTGTTTATGGGTGAGGTTTTTATAAATTTTACAGACCACTCCATTAGACAATAAGAAAATGAAAGGAAAAATTTAAGAATTTTCTCATCCTAGGCTAACAACGTTGTGTACATGGAAAAAGGACAATGTCAATTTGTGAAAAAATGTGTATCATCACAATAGTAATTATTGGAAAGCCATTGAAATAGTAATTATTTTACTGATGGACACAATATTAATTATTATATTGATGGACATAACCCAATTTGTGGCCAAAGTTTTATATCTTGGTTGTCTATTAGTAATTATTAAAGGGCAAAGTTAAAAGCTAAAATTTATTTTATGTTTATATATTTATTTTGCCTTAGATTTTCAAAATTTGAAATTCCATCTTCCTCTTCATTGGTAAATAATATATACTCTTCCATTTAATATTAATATATTTCTTTTTCAAAATATATATGTTCATGTAGGTGGTCTTCAAATCCGTGACCCCGATCTGGCTAACCTGGCAATGGGTGGTAAACTCCTATGGCAACTTTGTGCGGACAAAAAACACCCTGTAAGTACAATCTTTAGAAAGAAATATTTAAAGGGCGGTTCTCTGAGAGGTTTAACTTCCTCTAGCACTCCTATAGGTACAACGATTTGGAACTCTTGCAGAAAAGGCATTGATAAATTCAATCAACAGCTCTATAGAATCCCTAGAAAAAGGAAGAGGATCCTTCTCTGGGAAGATAAAATCTCAGGAAATCCTCCACTCTCCTCTGTTATTTTGTTAGAAGAATTGAAGACTTGGTTAACCAATAAAGGCCTGCTCCGTTTGGCTGACATTTGCGCTTGGGACAACTCTGGAAGTTAGGCTGGTTGGGTTCTTCCTACACTCCCTAACCATCTTATCCATCAAAAATCTCTTTTGCTTTCCTCCCTTTCAGGCCTTGCACCAATTCATCATTCCAATAAAGACAAATGGGGATGGGGTAAGAATGGTTTTTACATAGCTGCTAATGGATTCTTTGAAACTCAAGCTGCCCACTCATATTTTCTGACTCTTGGGATCTGGAAACTTGTTTGGTCCTCTCCCTGCCTTCCTAAGGTAAAAAAAAAAATCTTGGCTACTAATGCATAACAAGGTACTGTCTGGAGAATATTTGCTGAAATGTGGGTTCAATGGACCCTTTCGTTGCTGCTTCTACAAATCATCCATAGAAACGATGGATCGTCTTCTAAATGGTTGTGGTTTTTCTAAGCTGGTGTGGGAGATTGTTCTTCAAGGATCCAATGTAATTTCCTGAGGAGATTCGTTGATCATTTCCTTAGTTCTTTCCTAGAATGATCGTTGTCCTCATAAAACTGGTAAATCAATTAAATCAACTGATTTAAAATAAAAATTGGTATTCCATTCCTAAGTTTACTTGGTGGTAGTTGTGGACAGCTACAAATAATTGGATCTTTGATGACCAGGTTTCGACCCCTCAATCTGTGGCTGCTAAAATTAAAAATTTAATTGTTGAATCCATTGGTTGGGTGAACTCTCCACTTCCTTCGTCGATTTTAACTTGGTTGGGCTCTACTTTAGTAGGTAAATGGAAATCGCCAAGTCTTAAACCAATCAGCTTCTCTCTTTGGCGTTTTCACGGCTGTTCTGAAGCTCATAAGTCTTTGTGGGCGTGCTCTTCATCAACGACTATATTTTTTGATGGGGCATCTAAGGGAAACCCGGGCATCTTTGGAGCTGGGGGTCTGGTTTTCTCGCCAAATAATCTTTCCGAATCCAACTCTAGCTGGGGGCTAGGAAATATGTCGAATAATCAAGTCGAATGTTACATCCTCCTCATGGCATGCCAAATTGCCAAGAAGAAAGGTTACAAGGAAATTCATATTTTTGGTGATTGTGAGTTGTTGATCAAAGCTCTAAATTCAATAGATCTCCTCAACAATTATGCTTTGAACTCAATATTACAGAGAATCTAGAATGTTTTGAAGGATTTTGATCGGGTCAAATCTTTCCATGTCCTTCGGGATCTAAATACTCTTCACATACTCTTGCAGATGCCTTGGCTAACAAAGCATGCTCGTTGGCTCAAGGGACCCTTTGCATCATTGGAGAATCCAGCTTCTTTCATCCAATCCCGTAATCTGTTCCTCATCAAGTTGTATTTTGCTAACTGTTGGATTTTCATTTCTAATTTGTAAGAATCTGTACATATTCAGTCTTCTTTGAAGCATTTTTTTTTTCTGAGTGTGTAATTGGTTGTTTGACATTTGTCAAAGCAATCCAGTAATCCTTCTTATTAATAATAATAATAATAAAAATTACCCGTTTTGGTTAAAAATATATATGTGTGTGTGTGTGTGTGTGTTCACAAATTCTAAAACACTTTTTATTAAATAATTTAGATTTATCGTCTAATATAATGATCAAACTTCTTAAAAAAAAAACAAATATAAAAATATCATACTATTTTTGTTAATAAAATGTGCATTGACAAAATTAACTTGCTCTTCATCCAATTTATCCATCTTTACAATTGATAAGTTTCGAAAATAGATAGATTAATGTAAATCAATGTGGTTATGGATTTTAATCAAGTTATTGGGTTTCTAAAGTATATAAGTCATTGTCAAAATTAATGCAATGAAATAAGTAGGCTAGTTGTTAAGTTTTTTTTTCTCTATAGCTTTACCTTTAGTCGGGGACATTGTCACATGATGGCTCTTGTTTAGATTTATATCAAAGCTTAAGTCAAGCATATGTGGTAGTTTTCCTCCTTCTTAGAACCTAAGGTAATAAAGTTGCCTAAATGTTGTATAAGGTTGAAAGAGTATTGTTGTTTTGATATTTCAAAAAGAGGTTGGGCAATTTTGTCTAAACATGATTATAACATGATTTTATAAGACCGTTTTTTTCCCTAAATGTTAAAGATGATTGAAAGAGTATTGTTGTTTTCATATTTCAAAAAGAGGTTGGGCAATTTTGTCTAAACACAACATTATAAGACTAACTTCTTTGGATGAATAACTTATATTCTATCATTTTCCAAGTCAAATTTGAGAATAAAAGAACTCTTTCTACATAAATATACCCACACTAATATTTTTTAAACAAATTTTGATAATCATCACCATGATGACAATCTCATCTTCTATCACCACCCATAACATCTATTTATTTACTATGTCCAATTTGGTGAAGTCTCAACTTTTTTTTTCAAATAAAAAAAGTATTATATATTCATAAATATACATAAGAAAAACTTTTAAAGTCCAAGTACATCCACCATCTCCAAGAGCTATATAGTTAAAAAAAACTCCAACAAAACCCACAACTGTGACAAACCACCCACAATAGTCTTCCACAAGACCAACTGTTTAATACTAAATCTAACAGGAACCTGAAACTTCTGAGACAGGTAGTAGAATTCCAACTAGCAATAAAACAACTGAATATAATAAGAAAGTAGAGTGAGAATCCACAAGGACAATGAAACCATTGTGTAACTCTGTAAACTAAATTTTTCCTTCCTTCGACATTAAAGCATATTTGAAAGATCATCAACTTTCGAGTTGAATTCTCTATACATGCATTGGAATGAGATTTGAATTAATTATGATTGAAATCAACTAATTTCCCTTTGGTAACCCTCCAAGGAAGCCGCCTGTAAGTTACATTTCTTTGAGAACCAGTCTATGACTACTCTTACGTCTCTTGCCACTGTAGAGGTGTAATCTAATGAGCTCTAGCAAAATATAATAGACTCCACGTAGCGAAAAGTTCACCTCTAGTATCTGTCCCACTTCCCCAACCCATTTTAAACTTAAATACCAAGGGTTCATTAACTTTTAGAACTGCTCTAACTCCATATTTCCTTCCTTCATTTTTTAGTACATATTTATTTAAATATATGGTTTAGAATTCTTGTAAGGAATATGTTTTAAGCGATAGCATCATAAAACTAAAACATTCTATAATTTCGCAATCAAAACTACTAAGATGTGCACATGGCTTTGTACTTTGAAATTCATGTCATATAAGTGATACAAATCGATGAACAACTTCACACAATGACAACTTCACAAGTGTATTTTGCTTTATCCATTAAAACCCATGTTATGTGAGAATGCATAGCGACGAAACATATCTTGTTGGTAAAGGTTTTTGGTTTATGGATGGAGTTGGATTATTTACCTAATTAAGGTAATTTAACTTCAACTTTGTATATACAAGTTTTAATCATGTTATTTCAATGGATCATATTCCCTAATTTCCCTTTGAAATATTGGGCATTCAAAACTTGAATGCTATTGGCAAATCTTTGGTTACATTCATCTCTTTTGGCTTAGAAAAGTGATGCTTATGGTTTTACAATCTATACTTGGATTTGCATCTACACATATTTAAGTAAAGTTCTTCATAACCAGATAGTGCTAGAAACCGATCAGTAATGTTGGATCCAACCCTTAGACCATGGACATGTTTCCTTTTTAATGCATGATTTACTTTGATCACGATCACATTATGACTTTCGGTTCAAAGGCAAGGGAAAATTGTCATGTCCCCACCCTTCTACCAGAGAGAGGAGGCGACTATGCTGCTATCATATCCGGGAAAACCAGCCCCATGAGCATAATATGAAAGGGCATTGAACTAATAACATATAGAAACACATGAATATTTAACATACAATGGAAGCAAATCCATTCCATTATTTCACATGTTCATCTTAATTCATTAGAAAATGTAAATACAGAGATTTAAACACAAGAATACTTATCTTGGAAGCGAAGCTCACCCCGCAACCAGTTATGTCGCTGCAACGTTCCACCCAACCATAGGTGAGAATGCTCATCAATCTCTCAGCACCACTGCCACCCCCGAGCTGGGCATGATTCCCACAAGGAATAAGGGACACTAGCAGGCTCACACATAGCCAAGGGTAGAACAAAACTCAGCCAAGCCAACACATTTGGGTTTATCAAGCTAGTCATACCAAAGCAAAGATGCATACAGAGCAAGATACACAATTATGGGTTGAGGAAAACAATTTTGGCAACAAAACGAATTGCCAATATGGGTGAAAACAACCCCCTAACAGCAATTCGATTTCCAAGGATGTTTTGGCCCTAACGTGGTCAAAATGGAATCAACAACACCCAAGAAAATCGTGGTATCTTCCTCAATCCACTAGGAATTACCAAAACGATTTCTAGCTTGGAAAATGAAGAACACGATTGAGGAAAAATAGCACTCCTGCATGAGGAAACAAAATCAACTACGTGAGAGTGAGAGTGATCCGCTCCATTCTTCCAAGTGAGCGATATTGGGTGAGAGATCTCCCTTAGGCATGCGTGTGGGCAATGGCCTATGGCCATGCCCAGGAATGACGGCTCCACCCACCTCTGCGGCTGCCCATGCCTCACTTCCCTCAAGGCAATAACTACCCCCAGCTAATTCCTGGAGAATTTGATTGGTTGGTGAATAAGACAAACATGTGGTTGACAGCTAGATGGGTTCTTCTCTTAACACATGGCTTTTTCCCATTGGCTCAAGGTTTGAACATTCTCCCCCCCACTTATCCTTAGGAAATCATACCCCCATCTCTTTAATGTTGCATTGGCATAGCTAGTTGTGGGTATTTAATTAAATTTTATATTTACATGATGTCCAAAATTATAATGTGTCGGTTAGCACAAAATACCTTCGGCATCGATTTTAATCACCGAAACATAAAACGATAAATCAATGGTGGGACTTTTTCCTTTAGCTCCACACCATGATTAATTACAATATTTACATCATATATATTTAATGCAAACGGGGTCAAAACTGAGGTGTTACATTCCCCTCCCCCTTCAACAACACTGTCCTCAGTGCTCACCAAAATTGAACAAAATGCTACCCTGGCACTACCTCAGTGCTCTGCAAAATTGAACAAAAATGGATGTTCCAATCATATGGCATCCTCCAGGTCCCATGTAGCCTCATCGGGATCGTGGTGCTCAATCTCTATTTTCACTTATCCAATGGTACGATCTGGAACTCCTCCTTGGTCCCACTACACGGTTATCTTGCGTACGGACTCCTCCAAGTCCTTGATTGCATGCATCACTACACACCACCGAATCTTTTTCTGGTCCTGGAGAATCCTTCTCCGCAGCTTGGAACATCTCCAATGTCTTTGGCAATCAACAAAACCTATGCTAAAGCCCCAAGCAATGAGTCAATTCCCACATCAGATTTACCAGGTTTTTCAAAAACCATGGATGAATCATATGCACTTGTATATCGACATAAAATCAATAAGAAGTTTCCAAGTGAGCCAAATACTTATCTTGCATAAGTATCTTCTTTTGGTTCCACATGTGTCTGACTGGGCTTAATATAACCATGGCACTCATGACCCTACCCCACCTCACACCTAGGTGTGCATTAAAGAGTAGCCAAATTTATGCAAGCCTCGAATCACCCGAAAATATCTTTCAGTCGAGATCTGACAGCTCTGCTTCAGAGCCTAAAACTCCTTATAGGTTCTCACCAATATCGGCACCTCCTTTCTGGACACCACAACAGTTAATTCACATGTCAGATTCATTCATATAAGGTGCAATCTATAACAATATTTTCAAAATCATGGCTGCATCATATGCTCATGTATTCTTATAGGAATCAACAACAACAATAGTTGATAAGTAAACCAAATTCTTGTCTGTATAACATAACTCAACCGAGATATGGTAGCCCTGCGTTAGATCCCAACACCTCTCTAGGTGCTTAATGGAATCTCTGCTTAAGGCTCAGCACTTCCTCTCAGTGCTTACCAATGCTTCGTTATTATCTGTGTAGCATCTCTCAACCGAGATTGGGTAGCTCTTCTCCAGAGCATAACACCTCTTTGGGTGCTTAATGGCAACTCTGGCTTAAGAGCCTAGCACCTCATCCAGTGCTCGCCAAGCTCAGGGACTTCCTTTCCAGACACCAAAATGAATTAACTCACTGGTCAGATTCATTTCTATAAGATGCAACCTTTAACAAGATTTTTTTGAAAATCTAGACCGCATCATATGCATATGAATAATCACATAAATCAACAAGGATTTGCCAAGTAATCAAATACTTATCTACGTAGAATCTCTCAACTGAGATCTGGTCAGCCCCGCTTCAGAGCCTAACACCTCCTTGGGTGCTTAATGACAGCTCTTGGCTTAAGGGCCTAGCACCTCCTCCAAGTGCTTACCAATGCTCAGGTGCTTCCCTTCCGGACATCATAATACCTAGGGGTTATTCTCTTCACGGAGCCCCCACTCTCGTGGCAGTCCCCTTACGACGTGAATGTGTGCGAAGAGAAGTCTAACCGGATATCTTACACCCTGGGCATCCCCAATGATGCATATCGGTCCCTAGCTGGCAAGGGGGGATGAAGCTATGTACTCTTGTACATCCTTCCAAAGGAATCATATTTCTCAAACACATCCTCCCGAGAGCTATGTACTCCAGGGCAGACCACCATCATCTCACCTGCGTTACATACAAGCATGTAGTTTATATGAGATGCCATTATAAAAATAATTGCAATTATAGGTTTTCAAACCTATCCCAAACACATCCCTCCTAGAAGTTATGTAGCCAAGTACATCCTTCCGAGGAGCCATGTACATCCAATACATATTTTCATCATCTTACCTGTGTTACATACAAGCATGTAGTTTATATGAGATGTCATTATAAAAATAATTGCAATTATAGGTTTTCAAACCTATTCCAGGCACATCTTTTCGAGAAGCTATGTAGCCAAGTACATCCTTCCGAGGAGCCATGTACAACCAGTACATGTTTTCATCATCTCACATGCGTTACATACAAGCATGCAGTTCATATGAGATGTCATCATAAAAATTTAACCATATATTTTGAAATCTATTTCATGTATGGATACATGGGCCAATTATCAAATGATTAATAACATTGATAGTCAAATCCAAAATTTGAATTCACAATTCTGCTTCCCACTGAAAATTGGATTTTGTAATCATGATATCGTCTTCATATTGTTTAGCTTTTGCAAGTGGTGATTACTCATCCCTAACTTACACATGCTGCCCAAAACCTGGACATTCACATACAACATGTCATCTTGACACCATTTTAGATCAGCTAAACAGTTAATAATATTCGATTAACAACAAGATTTAAAATCTGAAGTTCAAAATCTATTCTGTTCAAAAGTTAGATTTCAGTCATGAGATCCTTCTCATAGCACATGGCAGTTTACCGACTTGGTTGCAGTGGGTACAACTAGACTTCTCTGCTCCAGTCATTCTACCTGTAGTCTTTGGGAAAGGACATTTCCTCACGGAACTACAAGTTCACATGCAAGCTTCCTCAACCTATACATAGACTCAGCTTTACCTGCAGAATATCCTTCAGTGATCCCCTTACAGTGTCCTGCAAGTCCCACAAAAGATCGTAGATCTGTTAACTTTCTTGGAGCAGGCCAACTCATCATGGCCTCAATCTTTTCAGGGTCTACAGATATTCCTTTATTTGAGATAATGTGACCCAAATAATGAATTCCATCTTCATAGAAGTCATAGTTGCTCAACTTTGCATACAACTAATGCTTCCTGAGCAATTTTAAAATCAGCCTCAACTGTTCCACGTGTTTTTCCTCATCCTTTGAATAAGTAAGAATGCCATCAAGGAAAATGAGAGCAAACTTTCCCAAGTACCTACTGAAAATATTATTCCTGAGGCATATAAACATAGCTGGTGCATTTGTGAACCCAAATGGTACCACTACTAACTCATAAGATTCATACCTTGCTCCGAAGCTTGCCTTATGAACATCTTCATTCTTGATCCTTACCCGCTGGTCACCAAACCTTAAGTCAATCTTGGAAAACACCTTCGGTCCTCTTATTTGATCAAAGAGGTCATCAATTCTAGGCAAAGGATACTTGTCCTTCACAGTGACTTTGCTTAGCTGCCCATAATCAATACACAACCAGAATGTACTATCTTTCTTTTTCACAAACAGAAATGGTGTTCCCCAAGGAGACACACTTGGTATGAAGTACTTCTTTTCCAACAACTCTTGTAGCTACATGTTCAGCTCTAGCAGTTCTGGTTTTTTAATCCTACATGATGTCTAGGATACTGGTGTTGCTCCAGGTACAAGCTCAAAGGTAAAATTAATGTCACTCCTTGGAGGAAGCCTCGGAATTTTATCAGGGATAACATTCCTAAATTCTTGTAGCATATGAAATCCCTCCAACCTAGGAGTATCATACTCTGTTGCCTCCAAAACATGAGCTACATACACTCTGCAACCTTTCCCATAGAACTTCTTTAGCTGCATTGCTGAACACTTCCTTCCAGAGATCACTTTTGGAATTCCTTTCACAACCCTTAGGTTTCCTTCTTCGTCCAAGCACTCAAAAGTCTTGTTGTAACAATCAAGCTTTGATCTATGTGCTTCCAACCAATCCATTCCAATGAGGACATCATATGATCCAAGTGGCAAAACATTCAGATCCACACAAGTGAGTAACCCATCCATGACCAATGGATATTTCATTACCACCTCACTGACATCCTTATGGATTCCAGTGGCTAGTTGGACTAACCATGATATTCTATGCTTTGATTTCTTCTAAGTGCACATCTCAATAAGTCTAGGGGTGATATAGCCGTGAGTCAATCCAGGGTCAATAAAAACAGAAATAGTATGTTCAATAATCTCACCCTCAACTTCCACCACAGTTGAGTTATGACCTTCCTTGTGGTCTCCTAACACTGCACAAATTTTAGGAATGATCCCTGCTTCCTGACCCACAATTTTAGCTTCTTGGGTGCTAGGGACTTGACCCTCATTCTTATTCTCAAGTGGACAATACCTGCGCAGATGGGGTCCTTCACATCCCCAACATTTGAGAGGTTCCTTTGGATTTTTCCTCATAACTCTGGTCAAATCAATTATAGCTTGTGATGGCTTCCTTTGCTGCTTCGGGAGGTGAGGAGGTTTGAAACATTTATTCCTTGGATTAAGCTTTTCATTCTTCTCATGGGAACTTCTCCTACTCCCTTCTGCCTTTGTTAACTGATGCCCATAGTTTATCTGCCTTTGGAGATCTGCCAAACTCTGTAGCATGGCGATAGTCAACTAGTTTTGCTCTACCAGAGCCTTGACCAACCTTTTATTTTCTTCTTTGCAATTTTGCAACTCTGCCCTCGGGCTTCTTATGGTAGTTGTAGCATCTGGGGAACTCTCTTGTTCCCACTTCCCAACAGCTTCAGTTCCATGACCTTGGATATTGTAAGCTAGCCTTACACACCCTTCCCCATGTGGAGAAATCCGACGCAAATGGGGTCCTACACATCTCCAGCATTGGAGCGGCTTTCTGCCCTCTTATGGATCTCTTGGCTTTTCCCCCATAGCATCTTTCTCGTGTCCACAGGGATCCTATGCATCATCCATGCTGTTAATTTTCTTGGGTTGGCATTCTTTGACCCTCTTGGTCGGACTAAGATCAACTTTTCAATCTGCACTATGACTCTGCAAAATGTGTTAACAACAACATTTGTTAGTCAATCTCAAAAATTCAAACAATTACTTACCAATTGCTTCTTGTAGGAATGAACGGTCAGTGTGCCTTTTGTCGGGTTGGCTAAGTTTAACAATTGTGCTAATTAGCACTCCTTCTCGTTGTAGTTTCCTTTCTGCAACAACGACTATCTTAGGGGGACAATGAGAGTCAACGACTGTCTCCTTCTAGTAGCGCCCTCGTTTTTTTTGTTGTAAATCTTTTATTTTCGCACAATTTGGCGCATAAGATCGCTGCCATTTTTCACCTTTATGGTCCCTGTAAATCCCACTGAAAACCTGCAAAAATTCTCTTTGTTTCAGAGCAACTCAGCTTTTCTACATGGTGGGAAAACTCACCAAAGTTTTCCGACTTGTCAGCTCGACTCACCTTTTCCCTTCCGAAGCGTCGGCAAAACTCATCATTTCTTTCAGATCAAAAAAACTCGTCGTTTCCTTTTGATGTGTCGGCATAACTCGCTGAGTTCATCCAACGTATCGGCAAGCTTTCCCTTTTCTTTCCAATCAGAAAACTCATCAAACTTTTCTGACGTATTGGAAAAACTTGTCGAGTTCACCCGACATGTATTGGAAACACTTCGTCTTTTCATTCCGATATGGGATTTTTTTAACACTTAGACAAAATTTTCAAAATTTTTCTTTCTTTCCTCGACATCGACAAAACTCATCCAAGATGCATCAGAAAACTTATCCGAGATGCATCAGAAAACTCTCCTGATAAATTCTTCATTCTTTCCTCGACATCGGAAAAAATCATCTGAGATGCATCGGAAAACTTATTCGAGAAATTCTTCCTTCTTTCCTCGGCATCAGAAAAACTCATCCGAGATGCATCGGAAAACTTATTCGAGATGCATCGAAAAACTTATCCGAGTTTACCCAATTTTCACCACTTAGAATTTTTTTGAAAAGTTTTCTTTCTTTCCCTTCGTCGGCTCAACTCAGCTAGTTCAGCCGACACTGTATCGGGAGAACTTGGCCAACTGAGCTGATATATGAAAATTTCCAACACTTACAAAAATTTTGAAAAATTTTCTTGTCTTTCTCATTTTTCCCTTGCTGACCAGAGGGTAATATTGCCTCTGCCACTACTCTTCATGGCCCATTGAGGCCCAATGCTGCAACATGGGCTCAAATACCACCTTGTCACGTCCCCACCCTTCTACCAAAGAGAGGACACGACTATGCTGCTATCATATCCAGGCAAACTAGCCCCATGAACATAATATGAAAGGGCATTGAACTAATAACATACACAGACACATGAATATTTAACATACAACAGAAGCAAGTCCATTCCATTATTTCACATGTTCGTCTTAATTCATTAGAAAGATTTAAACACAAGAATACTTATCTTGGAAGCGAAGCTCACCCTGCAACCAGCTATGTCGCTGCAACGTTCCACCCAACCATAAGCCAGTGTGCTCATCAATCTCTCAAGAACACTGCCACCCCTGACCTGGGCATGATTCCCATAAGGAATAGGGGACACCAGTAGTCTCACACGTAGCTAAGGGTACAACAAAACTCAGCCAATGTAATGAACAAAAATATATATAATAAATAATCACTAAATAACTATTATATAATTAATAATAACTATTAAATATCAATATTAATTATTAATATTAAGACATATTGATATTAATAATTAATAATTAATAAATAATTATTAGTAAACAATTCTAAAATGACACATCCTTTCATGGATAGTATCCAAAGTGCCTTTACGATTAATATATATATGGCACCCACTTTGTAATCTATCATCATATCTATTTTATCATCAATTTATATATTATTATGGCTTATTTAATATTCCAAGTCTTTTGGTAATATTATTTGTGTAAGCGAATAATTATTCGCTTCAAGTGGTATCACAGCCTTGTTTGGCTTATAGCCTTATTTTAGGGTTTCCCTAAAATATTGGACATTGTCCAAAAGAAAAAGAAAAGTAAAGAAAAAGAAAAAAAAATGGAAGAGTTAATTATAGTGTTTGTTTCTGGGTCCTTGGCGTATTCACTTCGTATTTCATTCAGCCATTCTGGAATTGCAACTGAGATGGAGTAAGAGGTAATATCCTCATCTTTTCTGGAGAGTGCATCTGCGACTACATTTTCCTTCCCTTTTTTGTATATTATTTCCATGTCGAAAGCAACAATTTTTTCTATCCACTTCTGTTGTTCTGTGGACAACGTTTTATGTTGAAGTAGGTATTGAAGACTATTATGGTCTGTGCGGATCATGAATTTGCTCCCTAAGAGGTATTGTCACCACTTTACCAATGCCTGCATAATTACCAGCATTTCTTTATCATATGTAGACTTCAATTGTTCTCGCTTGTTTAATTTCCTGCTCTCAAAAACTATCGGGTGTTCATCTTGCATTAGTATTGCTCCCAACCCATAACCTGAAGCATCACATTCTATCACAAATGGTTTGGAGAAGTTTGGGATAGCTAATACAGGTGTGGAGGACATAATTCCTTTTAAGGCTTCAAAACATTTTTCCGCTTCTTCATTCCAATGGAATGCATTCTTTTTTAGAAGGTTGGATAAGGGTGCGGTTCTGTGCGCATAATTCCTAATGAATCTTCTGTAGTATCCCGTTAGCCCGAGGAATCCTCTTAACTTGGAGATGTTAGTAGGGTTGGACCATTCTGTGATGGATTTGATTTTTTCTGGATCAACCTTGACTCCTTCTTTAGATATTACGTGTCCAAGATAGCTCACTTCTTCTTTACCGAACATGCATCTGGACATCTTGGCGTAGAACTGATTTTCTTTTAAAATAGAGAGCACCTGTTCTAGGTGTGTGAGATGATCCTTCCATGTCTTACTGTATATAAGGATGTCATCGAAAAACACTAATACAAACTTCCTTAGGAATGACTTGAATAGGTTATGCATGGTTGCTTGAAATGTCGCTGGGGCGTTAGTTAGCCCAAAAGGCATTACCTTAAATTCATAATGTCCCTCATGGGTTCAGAAAGCTATCTTCGCCACATCTTCTAGCCTTACTCTGATTTGGTAATATCCTGACCTTAAGTATAATTTTAAAAAATGTACCTTGCCCCATGCAGTTCGTCCAACATTTCATTGATAAATGGAATGGGGAATTTGTCTTTAATAGTTATTTTGTTTAGTCCTCTGTAATTGATGCATAGCCTAAATGATCCATCCTTCTTTCGTACCAGTACTACTGGTGCAGCATAAGGACTTCGACTTTCTGTAATCACTCCACATTTTAATAAATCATGGATTAATCTTTCAATCTCTGTCTTATGGTGGTGTGGATACCTATAGGGTTTAACATTGACAAGGCTGGATCCTGACTTGATTTCGATGACATGCTCGATCTTCCTTTCTGGTGGTAACTCCATGGGGAGGTCTTCAAATACTTTTTTGTATTTTTGGATTAATCCTTGGATCTCTGGATGATCTGGTTTAACTACTTCTAAAGTTAATAATTCCATCTCCTGGCATTGTACAACATATGCTGGTGCTCCTTTTCGAAGTAGCTTCTCCATTTTGTGGGATGACACAATTTACGTGCGAGGGGGTTGGAACCCATATAATTTGTATCTTTCTCCTTGCCATTTAAACTTTATAAAGTGTTCTTGGTGGTTTGCTGAGTAGGTACCTGGTGTTTGTAACCACTGAATTCCTAATACTACATCAACTCCTCCCAAGGGCACTGCGTAAAATTTTGACTCAAGGTTATAATCTTGTATTTGCAGCTTAACTTTGTGGCATTTCCCTACTTTTTCGATCTTTTTTCCATCTGCTACCATTACTTTCATGTTGGGTACTGGATATATGAAAATGTTAAGCCTCTTTACAACACTTACGTCGATGAAATTATGGGTACTTCCTGTGTCGAATAGGACTACAACATTGTTATTTTTTATATGCCCTTTTAATTTTAATGTTTGTGGGTGGTGTATTCCTGTTATGGCTGCAATTGATATTTTGGGAGTTTCTTCATCTTCTGAACCTGACAAAGGATTTTCGATGTCACGAGTTTCTTCTATGTCAGATTCATCGCTATCTAACTTGTCTTCTTCTTTTTCTTCACATTGATATAAGTTCTTGGTGGTCTCTTTTTTTAAACATCTGTGTCTTGGGTCCCACTTCTCTCCGCAATACTTACACTTTCCTTCTTTCATCCATTGGGATTCTAAGGTGGTTTTGTGGTCATTCCTTAGATGCCGTGGCTGGTATTTAGTGTCAGTTTTCGTATTTGGAATAGACCTTCTATCTTTGTCATGGATTTTGTTCCACGCTTTTTTAAATGTTTCTTCAATGATTTTTGCCTTGCGTCTCGCCTTGTACAAGGTTGATACATTTAGTAGCTCTAGTTCATCTCTTATATAGGGTTTTAGTCCATACACATAATTCTGGAGGCGTTGACTGTCTGTGAGTTCTGGAACACGTGTCGCCGGGGCTTCCCATTCGTCGGTGTATTCATCGACATCGCCTTTTTGCTGCAGTCTGGTAAGTTTTGCGAAGAAGTCTTTTTCTTTTAAGTCTTCAAACCTCTTAAAGAAATCATTTTTGAATGTTCTCCACTTGCGCTTAGTTGCCTGTGTTGTAACCTTCCACCACATGTACAAGTTGTAAGCCTGCTCTTCTAGTTGCATAGAGGCATATTTTATCATTTCCTCGTCAGCTGTGATATTGTGTATGGAAAAAAATTCTTCTGCCTTGTTGATCCACGCCATGCTTCGTTTTGTGTCTCCATTGAATTTTGGCAATTCTAACTTGGGTTTCATTTGATATCCATTCCTTTTTGGAGGAGAAAGTGACTGCTCATGATTTGGAGAGAGATCATGATCGAACTCTTCTTGTGGATTTCCTCTTTTGGGAGGAATTGTCTTATGATGCCTTCAATTTGAGGACGGTTGGTCTTCCTTTGACATATTGCACACTAATGTAGTAATTGTGTTTTCCAAATGATGCTTGAGTTTGCTTAACCTGGATTCGAACAATACTGTGATGTTTCTTTTTACACCTTCCATCTCCCAAGATACTGATTCGTTGACTTCTTTTTTGACAGTCTCTGATAATTCGATTTTGCTTTTGTGTAGTTCTTCTTCGATTTGGCTGAGTCTTGAGTGTAAACCCTCAATATTTTTAGAACCTTGGGCTTGGTTAAGCTCTAATTTCACCATTCTTTCTTTAATTTCATTCATTTCTGCCATTTTTCTTGTGTAGGGAGGAATTTTGTTTTATTAAGAATGGTGAGGTTTAAGGAATAATAATTAATTATTATATAATAAAATCTTTACTAGTAAAGAGCAAGTGAGATTTGAACTTAGGCGGGGAATGTAACACTCATTCCTCCCAACCACCCAATCTACTCACATTTTACAAAACTTAAGGGAAAAAAAAGATAAAAAGGGTGCATAATAATTGCTACTAAAAAGCAAGTGAGATTTGAACTTAGGTGGGGAAGGTAACACTCATTCCTCCCAACCACCCAATCTATTGACATTTTTACAAACTATTGGAAAAAGAAGAAGGAGATATTGATTAAACTTCAAAGAAAACTCAAGAATATGGATTTTAATATTGAAAAGAAAAAAAAATTTCCTATCACCTTACAAAAAAATGTTGCAATATTATTTAGAATTAAAGGGACACTTGCAAGGAAGGATATCACCATTTCTATCGTACCTGCTGAAAGAAATAATTATATTAGTACTGAATTCGCTAATCATTTAGTGATTCCTGACTCAAATATAAGGGAAGAGCTAGACTTTTTGGACAAAAAACGAACTGAAATAAGTGGCTTACAACTGAGTGTTGGAGATTACATGGTCACATCGAAATTCATTGTTATTTCCTTATGGAGCTTTGACGGTGACATAATTTTGGGTTTACCCTGGATAAAAACACTGGGGACTTTCATCCTAAATGCCGAAAATAAGTTTCTAACATTTTCAGGCTAGTCAGACCAAAGCACAGATGCATACACAACAAGATACACAATTCTGGGTTGAGGAAAACAGTTTTGGCAACAAAACGAATTGCCAAGATGGGTGAAAACAACCCCCTAACAATAATTCGATTTCTAGGAACGTTTTGGACCTAACGTGGTCAAAACAGACTCAACAACACCCAAGAAAACCGTGGTCTCTTCCTCAATCCGCTAGGCATTACCAAAACGATTTCCAGCTTGGAAAATGAAGAACACGGCTGAGGAAAAATAACACTCCTGCGTGAGGAAACAAAATCAACTGCGTGAGAGTGAGAGTGATTTGCTCCGTTCTTCCACGTGAGGGATAATGGGTGAGAAATCTCCCTTGGGAATGTGTGTGGGAAATGGCCTATGACCCTGCCAAGGAATGACGACTCCACCCACCTCTGCGACTGCCCATGCCTGGCGTCCCTCAAGGCAATAACTGCCCCTAGCTAATTCCCAGAGAATTTAACTGGTTGGTGAATAAGACAAGAAAAGGTGAGTAAGACGAAAAGGTGGTTGACAGCTAGATGGGTTCTTCTCTTAACACATGGTTTTTTCCCATTGGCTCAAGGTTTGAACATTCTCCCCCCCATTGTCCTTAGGAAATCATGTCCCCATCTCTTTGATGTTGCATTGACATAGCTAGTTCCACTGGGTATTTAATTAAATTGCATATTTACATGATGTCCAAAATTATAATGTGTCGGTAGCACAAAATACCTTCGGCATCGATTTTAATTGTCGAAACATAAAACAATAAATCAATGGTGGGGCTTTTGCATTTAGCTCCACAACATGATTAATTACAATATTTACATCATATATATTTAATGCAAACAGGGTCAAAACGGGGGTGTTACAAAAAGTCCAACCCAACGCCAAAAGAAAAAAAGTTGGAATGCTTTGTAGTGATAAGACTTTAAGTTGTATGGCCATTAGGTAGATTTAATAAATATATTCTTGGAATTAATGCCTATTCCTTCTCCAACTACACTTGTTTTAGTGTCTTAGAGTAACGGAGACGCCAAGGTGATTGCTATATCCAATAAGGCAACTTCACTCCCACCTATTCATTCTTTAGCACAAAAGTTATTTTTAAGTAAGAAAGATGAAACATGAACCATAGTCCTTATATCAAGAAAGAGATTAGAATTCCTTGTCTTTGATGAATGCACAATAGTAATCAATTGTGCTAATTATGCTAACTAACCATTAGCCAATACTACGATGATGAGAAATTCAAGCAAGAAGAACATAAATAGAGAGGTATGATCATTTAATTGGGTAAAGGGCAACATATGGTTATAATTGTCATATAGATTCAACAAAGTGGATCAATATTAGACCTCAAATAATATAAGTTTGGTCAATCACTGAAATAAATAAGTGCGATTAATTAATTTGGTAAGTAACAACTTATAATCATAATTGTCATATAAATTCAACTTAAGTGGATAATATCCAACTTCAAATAATTATAAGTTTGGTTGAGGTAAGGAGTTAATATTACAAATATAAACCCACACTTTGAGTCAACAATACTCAAATTTCAATTATCATTATTTAATAGAAAACATATGTCTCATGTATTAGTCTTTTACAAAATAATATAATATATTAAATTTTTTATTTATATCAACTTATTCTTTTTTTTTCACAAGGAAAAACCAATTACTTGATATTCTATTGGAATAAAAAATTACTTAACTAGTGCATTCCAAATCCTTAAAAAAAATTGATATCAAAATTCTAACTTAGTTAGAATATTGTTTCAACTACACCACAATGCTAGACACTTTACATAATAACTAGCATCGAAGCCAAAATCTATATTAACTTGTTATGTATCAAAAGTTGAAAATGATTAAAACTCTTAAAATGAGAACCATTTGAATATTTAAAATAAACTTAAATTAATATGAATTTAAAGTATTTATATTCTCCTTTTAATGTTGAAAATTAAACTTAAATTAATATGAATTTAAAGTTGAAAATGATTAAAACTCATAAAATGAGAACCATTTAAATTTAAAAAAAAAAAACTTAAATTAATATAAATTTAAAGTATTTAAAATTAGAGTATTTATATATCTCTTAAAATGAGAACGTTTCGAATGTTGAAAATAAATTTAAATTAATATGAATTTAAAGTATTTATTATTAAAGTATTTATATATCGATTGACAACATAAAACAAATTAAACAATAAACTATATAACTTTACATAAAAATAACTAACACACCTTTCATCACCGCTTAAAAGTTTTGATATAAATAATCTATAAAAAAATAAAATAAATCAATATTAATTATTTATTCTTTATGTTTATATTATTTTGATTTTAAAATGATAAAAAAATTTGAAATTATTATTTCATATATATTATTATTAATCAAGCTTGACACATTTGAGTCAAATTGATAATAATAATTTAATTTTAATATTTTACAATAAAAATACACACAATATTATGTGGATAAGACGATTTAATTTTAATATTTTACAAAAACACACAATATTATATGGATAAGACGCACTAAAATTATAAAAGTAATACAACTAAGCTAACTACCCCAACCTTCACAACATAGACCACTAACCACATAAATTAGACGGACCGTAGGAAACCTGTAAACCAATTCACGGCTCAACAACACTCGGTCAATCTCAGCCTCGGGAAGCGGGAATCAATGCATCTCCCCTCTTTTTCACTCATTATTTGGATGGAATCAATGCATCTCCCCTCGTTTTCATTCACTGATTGGATAAACTCCGTTCATTGAATGCAAGTTACATCAAAGAAGTAGAGTTAGGTTTCCATGTTTTTAGCGGAGCGTGGTTTTCAGTTTTGGCCTTTTGTGGGTGGAAGGCGATAGTGAAAAAGTATAGTCCATGCTATGGCATGGACTAATAAAGACTTCACATGTCATTTTACAACTTCACTTTTTTACATCGGGGGTGTGCTGCTCTGCTTAGCTCTGGATAACATGCAACCAATCCCATAAACAGCAGGTAGCAGCGGTACATCATCTACTAGGCCAAGCCAAAAGCCGAAGTCCAAATCTTTTGAAAAATCCACAATGCCACTCAGTGCTTAGCCTGGTGTTTTCTTTCTTTCTGGGGGAAAGAAGGCAGCTACCGAGGAAGGAAGCGATCAAAGTGGCAATCAAATCAGGATTTCATGGGGAAACTCGAGTTGCTTAAGTGGACCTGTCTTCTCCGAAGGTATGCAGTCCCATAAAGTCGATCCAACTGAATTTATTTACAGTGGGTTATCTCAGAGTCCACAATGGACATTGCTGGCAGAATTCAAATAATGATATGAGAGTTTTTATTACTGTTTGCAGTTTTGATAGATTAGATTTTATGCCAGTGGATGGTAGGAATGGTTAGATGAGGACAGGGAGATTGGTGCTGATGACCCAATAGGTGAAATTTTTTATTTGGGCGTTCATGGGCTTTACAGAGCATAATGACTGATTGATAACCATCTCGGTTCACCAAGTTTTAGGTCAAACAGAGACCAAGGACCCTCTACCAGGGCCATTTTATATTGAGCGCCAGGTGGGTTTTAGTAGAAAAGCACTGTACTACTTGTTACCAGAGGCAGGGTCACCAGCTGCAAGGCACGCCAGGAAGACTGCTGCTGAGGCTTATAACGTAAGTCAATACAGCATTGTCTATATACTGAAACGCGCAACAGATGCGGTGTATATATTTTAGTGATATTAACGAGAAAGTCAAGAGAAATAAAGTTTTCTCATGGTTGTGCACATATGTGTCTGTGAGTGGCAATTTGGGATCTTTTGGTTTTTAGGATATTTTTGTTCCTAAATGTGTGTGCAGAGAATGTATCAAGTGAGCAATTCAAGTATGCCCTCACTCGAAAAGCCCCCATCTTTTGAGGAAACACAAGGGGGACCCCTTGAAGGCACAAATCTTCCCGGAGATGCATGTTTAGTTCTCACAACAGATCCCAAGCCTCGGCTCCGATGGACTACAGAGCTTCACGAGCGTTTTGTTGATGCTGTTACTCAGCTTGGTGGTCCTGACAGTAAGTACTTCACACAAAGCATACCTTGTTCATGTTTCAAAGTTTTCCCTAAGCTTCGGCTAACACTTAGTGTGGAATTTTTGGCATATTCAGTATAGAAATGAAGCCACACAAAATCATTCCCTATGTCCTAATAATGCTTGGAACTGTTAGAGCTTGAATAGACAGGTCAACCTCTCTGCCTTGCTAACAGATGGCTTGACGTTTGTGTATTGTGTAGCTGGGTGGTTAATCTGCGAATAGCCTTTGTATGCACATTAACTATTTCCTGCAACTGGTTATTATATTAACTATTTCATACTCATGTGATAGAGAATGCCAAAGCACTATGATATAACAAGGGTTTTTGTTTCCCGAGGTCAAATGTGCGCTGATGATGCGTTATGTTTCTGTCTCAGTTACACATTTTGGTAAAATTTCACATGTCAATGATTTCTTTAATGTCTCTCTTGCCAAAATCATAGTGAAGTAGTTGCTGTCGTATGGAATCTAGGAATTGTTTATGAGATATGCCTTACAGGCCTGGAAAGACAGGTATTACGGTATTACCTCTCAATGCCTGATTGGGGTAAAATAACATTTTGTTGGAATATACATCGGAGTATTGTGACAGATTCAGGAAAAATTTGGGATGCATTTGCCGAAATGTAGGGCTGCTACCCTCATTCGAGATCATCAGGAGCCTTGACCTTACTCGTCATTCTTTGGCCCTCATCCAGGAATTGAGAGTCTCTATGCTGTCAGTGACAGTCTGGATTATGAAACCAAGTTTTAATGAGGCAGATTGGGGCACATTGTCTGGACCACAGGTCGTCTCTGCATTCTGATTTACAGTTGACATATGTACAGGTGCTGAGTTGATGTCAATTCATGAAGATTATGGGCGATGAGTTTAAGAAGGCCAAATTTTGGAGGTTAAAGAATAAAGTTAACTTAAAAATAAGTCGTTGTGGGGGTAAGAAAGGAAATTCATTAGGGATTAAATTCAATCTTTGATTTAAATTCATAATGTTTAAAAGGGAGGGGTTATTATATTTGATGTTTCAAAGGTATTACGCATCTTTGATTACAGGACAGTTTGTAGCACGATATTGTCTATGCAGGTATCTTTGGCATATTATTCCCACTCATCTCAAACACTGATGGTTGTTATGTGATGGCGTTTGATCTTGATATGTATCCAGGTGGATTTGATAAGATTGGTTGGTATCCAGAATGTCTGAAGGCAATGCAACAACGGATTTGACTGGACCACAATGGCTTTGTAATGGGCTAAAGTTAAATGGAGCACAAGGGCTTTGTGTTCTGTTGCAAGGATGTTTGTTCTAAGTTGATAGATTCTGAAACTTGAAGCTGAGAGGCAGTTGACGACTTACCTTGAGTAGAAGTTATTGAAGAAGTCAGAGACTCGAAGCAAGTGCCCGGCAAAGACCAGAAAACATGGAAAATGGTTGTTGAGTAAAGTGATCAACAACTTAATCAGTTACCGCTAACGCAACACAAATACTATAGAAGGGATTTGGTTCCATTAGATCATATTTAGGTTTGGTTCCATTTGATCTGCTTGGAATTTGATTCCTTAACATCCTGTTTGAATTTAGTTCTGTGGGATCCAATTCAGAAATAGTTCTGGAGAATACATTAGAAAGACAAATGTTAGAGAGGAACTATGACAATGGTCATATGTTAGATCTAATAATATAGTTTTATGCTTTAGTTTAATAAAAATAAGTGATTTAAATTAATAAGGTCACTTGTTTTGTTTTTTTTTAAAATATGGTTCACGGTACCGGATATAGGTGTTTGCTACATCCATAAAAAAACCTTTAATTCCAGAGAACATTGGAAGCCAATGCTTTATACGGGGTAAACCGTCGGCTCCTGATTTTGGAGCCTAATCCGGTGGGGACATCAAGTGAGGCCCTATTACAATCTATGTATAGCCACCCAGGGATTTGACCCTAAGACCTCCTGCTTACAAGAACAACTCTCAACCACTCAAGCTAACCCACCAGACTAATAAAGTGACTTATTATAAATAATATTAAGTTAAAATGGATTAATCATATCTTAATGAAATAAGGTGGTTATACGAAACACTATCCCCCTCCTCATCGACATTTGCCATATTGAGTCGTATCAAGCAATATCTCCATTTTCTCTCTCTTCTATTGTTGTGAATATTCTGCCATTGTGTATGTTTATTATCTGACAACAAAGGGTCCAAAGACCAAGGTAACACAAGAGAGCATTAGATATAATGCAGAAATATCTTCTATGTTTTCTATATCTAGGGTTGTTGTTCAAACAACTCCGATGCTGGTGGATCTGATCCTAATTTAGTGGATCTAGATTAGCTTATCAGTTTTCTATATATGTAACAATTATTCCTAAATACAATTGAGTTGAGTGTTTCTCCTCCTGTGTGTGTGAGCAAGACATTGTGCTCTGCCGGTTTCCTCCTTGGTTTATCTAAATTGGTATTAGAGCCAAGTTGAGGGCTGTGTGAGCGAACTAGAAATTGGTTAAAGAAAGTGCTGTGTGAGGGACTGTCCATTTGCCATGGAGAAGCTTAAAGCTAAAAGCTTAGTGCTGGACATAAGTGTGAATGCCTAAGTGTAATTGCTTGTAAATATTTTTTTCTCCCTTCATGTGGGGAAATCGTTGGTAAATATTTTGAAGAAGAAGAAATAGCTGCTATTTTTTTCGCAGGAGAGATCGCTGCTATTTCAAAGAAGAAATCTACTAGTTTACATTGGATCTCTGTTCAGAGCCCTCTAGCGTGGAGGAAAGGCCAGACTTATTTTTTTTTTACCTCACGTGTAAATTGTTTTTCTTCCGTAATTTTGTTTACCTGACGGGCTTTCACAGTTCGGTTCACAGGAGTTGATACTGTAGGCGGTGTTCAAGCTGTATGGGCGTTAATTTATTTCTAAAGGCCGTCACATTTTCCAAAGAAACCAGCCAGCGCTGTTCCTTTCAGCATCCAAAGCGCCTGACGCTTCTCCATCATCCTCAGGTGCGTCGATGATGCTGTTTGGAAGAAAAGGAAGTGCGGCGACGACGCCTACTAGTCAGAGAAAAAAAGTGTCGAACTGCCCTACCTTGCACCGATTTCTTGCCGGCGCTGGATCAGGCCCAGGCAGTGCGTCGGGTTATTTGCTTGTTTCTCAGTGAAAGAGGTGAGCAAATTTTTTTAGGGTTTGGTTAAAATTATTTGCCCCACAGTTCAGTAAAAATGGTGGATATGTCTTTGGCCGACTTATACATTACCGAAGCATCAAAGTTAAATGGAGAAAATTATGTAAATTGGAAATTCAAGCTAATTACTGTACTTGAAGCTCTTGATTTATGGCCGATTGTGAAAGGGGATGAATAGAAGCCTACAAATCTGTTGTCTATCTTAGATTGGGAATCGCAGGAAACCCAAGCAAAGGTGTTGATTCGTATGTCTGTAAAAGACAACATCATACCTCACATCAGAAATTCCAAGATGTCCAAAGACACATGGGACAAACTGAAAGGTTTGTATGAAACGTCTGACGCTAATAGAATCTTGTTTTTAAAGACCAAATTATTGTCTATCAAGATGGATGTGAATGAAACTATGAATAAATATCTCTCTCGCATCAAAGACTTTCGAGATAATTTGAGTGACATAGGTGAAGAAGTATCTAGTACTGATCTGGTATCTATCACATTAAAAGGTCTGTTGCCAGATTACAAAATATTCATCTCAGCACTTGTAGCAAGACAGACCCTTCCTACATTTACAGAGCTCGACGAAATACTGATACAAGAAGAAGAAAGAATGAAGATGTACGAGCTTGAATCTCAGTCTTCAGATCAGGCGTTGATGGCAAGAGGCAAATTCCCACACAGAGGCAATCACTGGAATCCACACAGAGGCAAGTTTCATGCAAGACACAAAGGTATGTCACGCAATGACTCTAGTGCTAATAAAGAAGTTGTATGCCATTATTGTGGCAAATCAGGTCACATAGCTAGAGATTATTTTAAGAAGATAAACAATGATTCCAATAACAGATACAAAAAACATAATGGCAATTATGTTAGAAAAGACACCTCGGATGTCAATGAATTTAAAAATCTAAGACTGTTTATATCTGAACGTGCTTTGTCTGCTGAGATAGATGATGGAAATGCATGGTTCATAGATTTAGGTGCATCTGCCCACATGTCCTGTAATAAAGATTGGTATGATGAGTATTATGAAAAGTTTGATGGCACACACATCTATCTAGGTGATAACAGGTCTCACAAAGTCCTAGGTTATGGAGTGATAAGTGTTAACCTACCTGATGGACAGTTTAAACAGATACATAATGTGATGTACGTTCCAGGCATAAAAAAGAACTTAATATCTGTTTTTGCTATCACCGAAAATGATATGAAAGTTGAATTTGATAAATATAAGTGCCATGTGAAAGATGTCCAAAATCATTACAGGATTATAGCAACAGGATCTAGAATTGGTGGATTGTACAAGCTGGATGCAATCAAGGGCAATCATCAGGCATTGGCAGCATCAACTATTTCAGATGTCGAATTGTGGCATCAAAGGTATGGACACCTCAATCATAATGATCTCATAATGTTACAGAAAAAGTCGATGGCTGAGGGTCTTCCTGTCATTAAAAATGATTGCATTGAATGTGCTGCATGTGCACTTGGGAAACAACACCGAGATGAATTTCCTAACCATGAAGAGAAGAGACAGTCTGAACTCCTTGAACTAATACACACTAATATATGTGGACTTATGCAGACCAGATCACTTGGTGGTGCATGGTACTTTCTGATATTTGTTGATGACAGATCTAGGTTCACATGGGCTTACTTCATCAGAAGGAAAAGCGATGTATTCGAATACTTAAAGGAATTCAAAATCAAAGTCGAGAAGCAGACAGGTAAATACATTAAAATCCTTAGATTGGACCAAGGTGGTGAGTACACTTCTGGAGCTTTTAGAAGGTATTGTATAGAAAATGGAATTCAACAGCAGTTCACAGTCACTGATACACCTCAACAAAATGGGGTTGCTGAGAGGAAAAACAAAACACTGGTGGAATGTGCTCGCAGCATGCTCCAACAGGTACTGTAGTACCTAGAAGGTCAACTCGTCAAACTCATCCTCCAGTAAAGTTTAGAGATTATGCCTTGATGACTAGCATAATGAATGTCATAGAGCCATTAAATTACCAAAGATAAGGAAGAATGGCTAACTGCAATGAATGGAGAATATAATTCTATTATGAGAAACAAAAATTGGGATTTAGTAGAATTACCTAAAGACAAAGTACCCATAGGATCAAAATGGTTATTCAAATCTAAACTTAAAGCAGATGGTAGTATTGACAAGTTCAAGGCAAGATTAGTTGCAAAGGGTTATTCTCAGCGAGAGGGGATTGACTTTGAAGAGACATATGCACCAGTAGCTAAGTTAAACACTATCAGATTGTTAGTTGCACTAGCTACTAAACATAATTGGAGAATACACCAGTTAAATGTCAAATCTGCTTTTTTAAATGGTGACTTAAAAGAGGAAGTATACTTAGTGCAGCCTGAAGGTTTTGTGCAGAAAGGACAGGAGCAGCTTGTGTGCAGGTTAAAGAAAGCTATCTATGGACTGAAACATGCTCCTAGATCATGGTATATCAAGATTGACACCTTCTTCAAACAACAAGGATTTCTCAAAAGTAAAAATGATTCAAGCTTATATATTAAAATCAGATAGACAAGGAAATGTTTGCTTGATATCTCTATATATGGATGATCTTATCATTACAGGTGGAGCATATCAATTAGTTGCAGTAATTAAAAGTAATTTGTCACAGGAATTTGAAATGAAAGACCTAGGTGACTTACATTATTGTTTAGGCATTGCTTTTTGGAGAGAATCTAGTAAAACATTCATCACTCAAAGCAAATATGCAAGGGAAATACTTGACAGATTTCAAATGAGTGAATGCAAATCTGTATCCACTCCTTTGGATCAAAATGTCAAATTATACAACAGTGATGGATCTAAAGAAGCTGATGGTACTTTGTATCGTGAACTAGTGGGTAGTCTGAACTACCTCACTACTACAAGGCCAAACCTATCATATTCTGTTAGCATCCGTAGTCAGTTCTTGGCTAAGCCATGCGAAACACATTGGAAAGCGGCAAAGTAGGTCCTAAGATATTTAAAAGGAATTGTTGATTATGGTATTTTATATACTGATGTATTTGATGTTCAGTTGGTAGGTTACTCTAACTCTGACTGGGCAGGAAATCCTGATGACAGAAAATCCACTTCTGGATATGCTTTTAACATTGGTTCGGGAGTCATATCATGGAGCAGTAAGAAACAACCAACTGTGTCTTTTTCATCTACAGAAGCTGAATACAAAGCGTTAACTAGTGCTACTTGTGAAGCCATTTGGTTGAGGCGCATTCTTGAAGAGGTTGGAACACAACAAAAACAAGCTACCAAAATCTAGTGTGACAATCAAAGCTCAATTAAGCTGGCACATAATCCAGTCTATCGTGTCAGATCTAAACATATTTAGCTGCAACATCATTTTGTCAGAGAGAAGATCGAGTCTCAAGAAATTGAACTCATCTATTGTAACACAAGTGAAAATGTTGCTGATGTGTTTACTAAGCCTGTTGGAAGGATCCATTTTGAGGATCTTAGGAAGAAATTATGTGTTATCAAAAATCCATTTCTGCATTATGGGAGGTTGTTAGATTTAATGCAAAGATATCTTCTATGTTTTCTATATCTAGGGTTGTTGTTCAAACAGCTTCGATGTTGGTGGATCTGATCCACATTTATTGGATCTAGATTAGCTTATCAGTTTTCTATATATGTAACAACTATTCCTGAATACAATTGAGTTGAGTGTTTCTCCTCCTGTGTGTGTGAGCGAGCCATTGTGCTCTGCTGGTTTCCTCCTTGGTTTCTCTAAATGAGAGTTGGGTGTATTTAATCACTTGAAAATCTAGAGTCAGTGGCAAATTCAATTTGCCTGGAGTTAGAAAAAATCAAGCTAAGAGGTGAGTAAAATAGTAGTTGATTGAGTTGAGATTGCCTAGCATCCGTGCACTTAAGATCGAGTTGACCATGTTCGCCGAATTCTAAAGAAATTATCTGCATGAAACTTATACTGGGAAAGGACTTTCTATAGGAAATGACTTCTCAAGAGATTTGAAGCTGTTGATTTCTCAACGCCAATTAGTGTGTTCCATAGAATGACATTTTGGGACTTAGTCGACTTGGAATATCAAACCTCATAACTTGAATAAATTGTTTGGTGATGTTCTTTTTGATGATTCTATTCAACTCTTGCTTATTCAGTAAGAGTCGATCGGGGGCATCAAGGGGGCATTTGATCTTGGGGAGGTAGTCAATTGAGATACTAACCGACTGAAGTAGGAAAGAGGCCTTTGCAAACTAGCACCGAGCTCGACAAGCTTGACTAGAGGCACTAGAGATGGCTTTGGTCTCCAAAGAGCGGTAGGCAAGATAAGGGTGGTGGTCCTTGCCTGCTAAAGAGTCAGCAAATTGTCAAACTCGGTTCAAGAGGGAAACCGACCCAAAAATGGTTTCGATTTTAAAGGGGGAGTTCACAAACTTTGCTCTTGCATTTGGTGACGTGGTGAAGCATGGGAACATGATAACTTAAGAGGTCTTTCTATTGGTCTAGAATGGGACCAGATGTGTAAGAATACGTTGGAGTGTCTACACTATGTAACAGATTGAAACCCACTAATAAGAAGTTGGGAATTTACACTCCTCTTCCAATAACGACTTGGTCACATGAATCTGTTTCTATAGATTTCCTCGGAGGATTGTCGCTTAGTCCAACCTAACATGGATATTGGCCAATGCTGATTAGTATAGTAACAATAGAACTATTTTACAAAAATGTGTGGATACATTTTGTATTGCTTTATTCCATATTATTAGATAGGGACAAGATATTCCTTAGACATTTTTGGAACATTATGGTTGTTCATGTATACTAGTTTCAAGAAGCACATTGCATTTTATCAATTGAGAGAAGCAAATTACATTTCATCCATCGAGAGACGGTCAAATTTAAGTGAGAGATCAAACTATGGTTCAAGTTTTATGAATCTATTATCAAAAGCAGCCACATGCGTGGGATGCGTTGTTGCCTAAGAACTCTGCACCTAAGTGAGAAAAATTACAACTCACTAGTGTGGCTTTGGGGGCAAGCACAGGTTGGGTGCCATTGTCACCTCAACACTCAACCTCTTTGTTAGGCCAACTCCCAAACAAAGCTAAGGGAGAATACCTTAATAAAATGAAACTAAGCAATATTAATCAAGAAAGTTAATCTATGGATACAAGTGTTATATATAATACAGAATGTAAATCAAGCACATTGAACTCGAAAGAAATATAAGATAAAAAATACTGTGAAGAATAATCCATGTAGATCTATCTGATCCTACAATGCTTTAGAAGATATTTTGCGAATATATAACATAGGATTTATGAGATCATTGCAATTGATAGCTTAAAAGCAAAATAAACGATATGAAATAAGAACAATGTCTTAGTGATTAGGGAAGAGTGGTGAAAATCACTTTTTTGATTGATTGATCTAGCTAAGTTAGAAAGTAACTGTTGGAAGACTACTTTAGATTAGGCTAATCTAATTTAGAGAATAGTAGTGTATAACCGCTACTTCATTTTCTTAGCTAGTCTAACTTCCAATCAATAGTGGTTTTTACAACCGCTATTTCATTTTCTTTACTAGTTTAACTTACAATCAATAGTGGTTCTTACCACTCTTCTCTAACTGAGTTAGTCTAATATAACATATTCTTCTAATAGTTACTTTCTAACTCAGCTAGATCAATCAATCAAAAAAGTGGTTTTCATCACCCTTCCGTAACCACTAAGACACTGTTCTTATTTCATATCATTTATTTCGCTTTTAAAAGTGGTTTTCATCACCCTTCCGTAACCACCAAGACACTGTTCTTATTTCATATCATTTATTTCACTTTTAAGCAATCACATACAATGATCTCATAAATGCTTTGTTACTATTCGCAATTATCTTCTAAAGCATTGTATGATCAGATAGATCTAAGTGGTTTATGCTTCGCATTATTTCTTATGTTAGATTTATTTCTAGTTTAATTTACTTGGTTTACTTTTGCTATTATATATAGCACTTGTATTCATAGATTAACTCCCTCTTTTAGTATTATTCAATTTCAATTTAGTATGGTAGCCTCCCTTTGCTTTGTTTGGGAATTGGCCTAAACAGAGAGATTGAGTGTTGAGGTGATAGTGGCACCCAACCTGAACTTGTCCCCATGGCCACACCAATGAATTGAGATTTTTCTCATGTAGGTGTGGAGTTCTTTCGTGGCAACATGATGAATGCTTGCATTATATTTAACATAACTCAAATTTATCAATGCATGGATTCGTGGAAATTTCATGGTTTAATGTTTACTTTTCTAAGATATCTATTATCACGAATCTCATAGTTGCCCTGTAAGCTGATCTTGTCTAGGATGGCATAGGGGAAAGGCAACAAAAGTTGTGACCTACATATCTAAGACCTCTGAAAGAACTCAGATGTCACACTAGTCAAGGATACCGACACCTTAAACTCAATGAAGATACTAAGCCTAGGGGGTGTGCCTAAGGCCAAGATGACCCTAAAAATGAAGAAAACAAGTAGATAACCCAAGGTATCTTGATTAGATCTCTTAGTGTTGTATTTAATTAGAGTTTTGGATGGTTACTCAGAGGAGAAAAGTGTCTATGTGAAAAGCCCCAATTTAACCCAAGGTTTAAAGCATGAAAATCAAATCTAAGGGTAAATGGTGAAATTAAACAAAATTAGACACTCAGATTCATTGCTAGAGGTAAGATAAAACAATTAAAAGTGAAACTAGCAATACCCAGTCTGCGGATTTGAAAATACCCACTCCTCCCAAGGAGGGCGTCTTCCCCTAAGAAGCAGACCAGTGTGTTGGTTGGGTAAATGGAGTCCAATGATCGTGAAAATTTAGACTTAGGGGTTTTGTGATTATTTCAAAGTGGGTTTTAAGTCATTAAGCACCGCAAACTAGAACCTACTAAACTAATGGATGAGAGTTTAAGTGAGGGTTTTGTTGTGAAAGGAAAATGCAGCCCCAATCAGATACAAAGAATAAGGATAGATTTTACCTGGGAGAACTTACCTGATGTTTCTGAGGCTGAATGTTGAAGTGGTGAAGACCATTCTTGCATAGATCAAGTGAAATGATGGTGAAGATCCAACTCTATCAAAGTTGCCCAAGAATCCACGGGGGTGCCTTCTCTCCTGCCAAGCCAAGTGAACAACAATGAAATCGGAAAGAAAAATGACGAATGCAAGTAAGAAGATAGAAAATAAGAGAAAAATGATTGATGATAAGATAAAACCACATAGAAAATAAGAGAAAAACGATTGATCATAAGATAAAACCACTCCCTATTAACACAATGATTCGAGAGATACGAAGAGGGTTTCACTAGCCAGCGCGTCCCTGTCAAATCGCCTTCTTCCCTACAAGTAAAAATTATGGATCCAAAATATGCAAGAGATATTCACCACGATATTCCAATGCAAACGAGAGATAGCATCAATCAATCACAAAGAACATTCTTCAATCATCCACATAAGACACAAGATCCCATAAAAGTTTCTCTATTATTCTTCAAGAGCCAATGGTGCCAAATTTTTCGATGGGATACAATGAGTGGTTCACAACTCTTAAATAGATAGAGTGTGTCGACATTCTAACCAACATCAATCCAACGGTTGAGATTAAAACATCATCAACAGTTGAGATCTTTTTATTTTACATTACATGGATCAACTTAGACAAATACATTTGAGGGGGTGAATTACCTCATAAAGCCCATTTTTATAACATGATCAATCAATTTTTTTGCAAGTTTGACACTTAGGGGACATGGGGGCGGGGCATTAGGGGGTTCCCCCACACATATTTCTAAAGATACAACTTGATTTACACCCTTTTATTTTGGCCATTTTGTCCAATTTCACCCTATGGGGGACGTCCTCCCTAAGAGAGCAACAAAAATAAATCAATCTGATTGAAACTGATGCAATTATGTCCGGAGAACCATAATAAATCATTCAGAGAAATTCCTTTGCCATTTCCTTGACCACACAAGCCAAATAAATTTCTTTAGTGATTTCCTAGTTCGTTTTTTAGTGGTACATCCTCTGAAAATAATAATAATCATCATAACTTTGTTCAGGCTGAGAACTGGGGCAAACTGACTGCACATAAGTTTTTGAAGACCTAGTAGAATGGTACAAGTGGCTACTCATACCCCCTGGAGCACTGTGGCGCCCTAGGAGAACCATTATTATTAATAACTGCCTGTGTTGCATGGGTACCCGTACCGGGGGGTTGAGTAAACAAACCCGTACCGAGTACTTGGGTACTTCAATGGTACGTCCCCAGCCGTACCCAAATCCAATCGCATGCACTTGGTACTTCATGTATGAAAATAGGGTACTTGCATGGATTTTGGTACGTCGTACCACGTGTTTGGGTACGCGGCCGGTACAGCCGTTGGACAATTTATCTTAGCTCGTTGTTCGGGATGAGTCAATTTGCAAAGTTTGAAGTTCAAAATTTTAAAAATTAAATAATAAAACACTAAAACCCATGTTATGTGGGCCCTTGCCCCACCTAAACCAACGCAACACTGCATTTCTCACTGCTAGTGCACTGTGCTCACTACTCGAGCGACAACGTGATAGAGGACCTTAGTGATGCTAATGACAGTGATCCGAAGGCTGCTGATGACATGGCTTGAGGAAGGCAAATCAACTATCTTGTTCATGTTCAATGTTTTCTATTTTGAACTTTCTTTTTCATGTCTAAAAATGCCTTTAGGCAAATTTTGGATGTAGTATGGCAATGAAGTTTGAACTCATGGTGTCATGGACATATAATATTTTATGTTGTTAATTATATTAATATAACTTCAGTCTTCTAGTTGATATCTACTATGAGTCTATGTCATATGATTTATCAAATTTATTATTTTATGTTTCATAATTTCAATGCGAATGTTCATATGAATCATTGAATTTTGAAATATCAAATATGCATGTATGATGTGAGTGTGAAATGTTTTATTTTTATAAATTTTAACACACACACACACACACACACATATATGTCTATAGTACCCTCGACGTACCCAAGTACCCTGTTTCAAAAAGTGGCGTCCCCGTCCTCGTACCAGTACCCACGTTTCCTGGCAACTTAGATAATTGCAATCTATAATAAAAAAATATGATTTGACCAATAATAAAGTGATAATAATCATTTATCATGAACTCTGGGGCCAAACTCTGAAAACTGAAACCGCATTATAGGTCCTAGGCATGTCTGGAGCAAATATAAGCACTGTCAACTTTTTAGCCATTGCCTTGGGAATCGTGTTTGACATGGTCAACTGGGTTGACCAAGTCAAAATACCCAAACTGAAATTGAGATACTGAATTGAGCTGAACCTGCATGCATCCAAGGTAAGAACTGCTCCAAGATGTATATTAAAACCCAACTTAAATTATGCCATTCAGAATCATGGTACAATAATAAATAATAATAATCATCAATTAGATATCCTTGTGTCTATGAGTAATCATTTAATCCTCTGGATGTCTCTTGTATATGACATGCTTACAAAGTTTTAACAATTTGCTAGTGCTGGGTGAAGGTGTAAAACAAGGCTAAGATAAAAGGGAAATGACTTATAGTTGATTTTGACCATATGATCTCTCCAAATGATGACAAGTACACACAACCGCAATGACATATGCATGGCAGATAAACAATAGGGAATGGCGGTGTCTCACAAGTGGATGGGTTGATCTGAAAAGAGTCCATTCAACTTTAACAACATGTCTACAACTCACATCCAAGCTAACAATCAAGCTCTGCGAGGATCTTTTCTAGGACCCTTGTGTTGAGTACACAAGAAACTGTAGTGAAGAGATCCTAGGGGACACTTAGAATTAGTTGTTCCTTACTCCATTTCACATCAAAACCTGCAGGCTCCGTGAGGAATTAATCATTACATTTCAATAAGATGGCCAACAGTCTTTAGATCTAACATTTATTTATCCACTGCTTTATTTGGGCCTTTCACAATTTCATTTCATAGCCCTTTTTGAGTTGTGTTTAAAGGACTCAGTTTGTAACTTTATTTGAGGGCTTGCATTTCTCAGTATATAGCATATAACACATAATGCATGTAATGATGGTAGACATATTGCTTCAAGTTTTAGCTGACACTCTTCGGGCAACTAGGGGGGAATATCCATAGTCAGGACCAAGCATCGGGGGCAACCGACCAGAGAGGTCAAGGATTCAAAACCCAACTTGCCTAAGCTCAGGAACCAACACCAGTGGGTTCTCCTGGCCAAGAAGGATCAACACTTCGACAAGTTTTGTTGCACAATTCAGACCCGAGACACAAAACAACATGGGATCCATCATGCATAGGGGTCAAAGTAGGGAAGATGATCTTCAATCTCATAGGTCTCAGTCAATCATAGGTCATGGGAGGAAAATCAATTATGGATGAACTGGATGGATGGGGACAAGTGATACATGGAACCAATAAAGCACTAAGGTTTAAAAGTTGTGTGAAGCATGGCATAAGTAATAGTCTTCTACATCAGATTCTTTAATCATTCTCAACACAAGTTTAAGCATCAATATACATATAATATAGGCTTAGGTCACGATAATCATCATAGCACAACAAGTCCAAGGTGTTAGTATACATCAGAGAGAAAAATCCTACCAAAGAACCATATAGTTGATCTCACCATATACCTGTCTCTATTTGATATGCCCATCTGTAAACTGTGTACCATATTTGCTACTCTGCTCGAATGAACTAGGTCACCACTGAAGTCATCTTAAAGGACAAGGAGATCTCGGTCCTGGCAAGGAAATACTCTGTATCTGTTGCTAAAAAAGGCTCTGAATGGGTCATGCTGTGATAATAATCCATGTTGTATCCCCATCAATAAGTTTGGCTTAGAGGAAAAGAGAAAATCTACATGTTGCATCATGGTAGCCCAGCTACAATATATCTGTGATATCGATATCAATTCAAGTATTATCCAAAATTGCAGTGCAAAGTAGCTTACCAAAAACCCAATTTGAGGAGAATAGTCATAGACAAGCAGAGAAGTTTGTCGAAAAGATTTCAGTAGTGCATCATTGAGTATAAGAAATGCTACGTAAGATAGAAGTACAAAGCATGCCTTGACAAACATTGAATCAATCAAAAGTTGGAGGACGAAGATAAAGTTTGTTGACATTTACTAAAGGAAAAATTCGAATGTAAGCACTTAATGTCGAGATTAATTCGATATGGATGATTTCATATAGTGGGGCATAAGGGAGAGAATGCTTTCAAGTTGGATTTTCCTCCTTACTTAGGTATATTACAATTCTTCAATGTGGAGAAGCTGATATTATTCAAGTCATTAATGCCAAGATAACTCGATACCAAAGTTGGACCACTGTCTAGAAAAGGACACTATATTGTAAATTGAAGAGAAGCATAATAGGAACAATATAAGTTATATCAGGTGGGCCAAAAGGGCTGATTGCTTTTTGAAACAACAAATTATTGTTTAAAGAACAAGTTTGGAGAGAATTCCTACATTTGTTGGATGAGATGTCATCTAGTGAGATGATTGTCTCAAGACTTAATTCGATACTCGGTTAGTTCAAAAGAACTTGATAAAACATCAAAGAGAACATTGATGGGGCCATCATTCTAAAAGAGGGATGGATTGATCTAGGGAGGATTAGATCAGATTGGTCAGTATTCGAAAGTTTTGAAGGCAACACAGGGATGGATTCAACTCAACCTTGAGGGCTTTGTAATGTGCTAGAGTTGAATCAAATATGAGGATTTTGTATTTGGCTACAAGGACATCCAACCCAAATTGACAGATTCTGAAGCTAGAAGTTGAATGGTAGTGAATGACCCCACTCAAATTGATAATTGATGTTGAAGGAGAAATCAAAGACTCAAAAGCAAGTGATTGACAAAGATGTAGAAAATACAAAAAATGATCATCGAATAATGTGACCAATATATGAATCGATTACTACTAAAACTAACATAAATTTCTGATTTCAATAGAAGGGATTTTGTTTCGGTAGACTGGGTTAATATTTGGCTCCATTGATATCACGTTGATGTAAGATTTGGTTTGTATTTGTTTCCATGTGATCCAATTCAAAAGTAATTGAATGACACTTTGGCAAGAGAAAAGGCCTTAAGACACAAGGGAACACAGGAATGTTGAGCATATCCAGTTTGCCTTTAGAATCTAGAATAGCGAGAGGGTATCAATTTGTGCAGAGTTAGAAGTAGCCAATCCAAGAGATTAATGCAGGCGATAGTTTGTTTCAATAGATTTCTTTCCATCCTTGTATTTGAGATCAAGTTCACCCAATGTTGCATACGTTTTTGGGGGTGTGGGAACAAGGAAAATGTGAGAAATGATGTCCATAATGTCTAGAAGGCCCCTTTAGATCATGAAATGGCAGATTATGAGCAACAAAAATATATATCAAGAAGATATTAAAATAATATTGGAAAAACATGTAAACTTTCAAATATACGTAGGAAATAACTTAACCACGATACATACATACAAATATGGTTCACGATTCCATAAATTATAAATTTTCATTGTGAACATGATATGATCAATAATAACTTATTAATTATAAATGTGAACTTGATGTGATCAATGATAACTTATTGATACTCAAAGGCCAACATTTATTTTTCAATTATAAAAGTTTGTTGTTATACTGTCCAAAATGCAAAAATGGGTAAAAGTTCAAAGCATTACTGAAGTATACAAATATAGTTTGTGATGGAAAAATGTTGTGATACCCTTTTTTTCGAAAAATCGATCCTCTGGATAGATTGCATAGAATTATGTAATAAATTGTAAATAAGTGTTTATGATGATGAGAGTCCGACCATATGAGTTTAATTAAAATGACCCTGTGCGTAAATGGATGTGAATGTTTTGTATGGATTTTTAGTGTAAAGTTCAAGGCCAAGGCGTGACTAGTGAATGGCTAGACATGTAATTGTGGTAATCATGCTTTCTATGCATCATGCAGTAGACCTTCCATGGTATACTCAAAGTATGTAAAATTGACTTCAAAAACTAATATAAAGTTTCAAGATGATTGCAAAGACCACAAAAGATACACTAAAGGAGAAGAGAAAATGAGGCCTAAGGTTAGGGGAGAAATAATTCTATGTCTTGGCTAAATATATTTTTCCTTTCCCTATCTTAACCTTTCTGGCATTAATTTGATCTTGATAATCTGATTATTTTTATTTGATTTCTGCTTTTTATTGTTTTTATGTATTTTTTTGGTAAGATCTTTTGACTTTTGTAATGTTTTTTCTTTCGCTTTTGTTTAGGTTATTTCTTTTGTTTTAAGTTTGATTTTTCCCCGCTCATTCTTTTGTCTCTTGTTTATTTTTTGTCCTTACTTATTAGGGTTAATTTATTATTATTATATTTGGGTATTTTAATTCATTAGGACATTTTGTATTTTTCTTTTATGTCTTTTGCATTGGTTTCTTAAGTTTGTTTTATTTAGGATATTTCTTTTGGGTTAAGTTTTATGATTCTTTGTTTTTCTTTTATTATTATTTTTTATTCATTTGTCTCTTGTTTATTTTTGTTTTTCCTTTTTCAGGTTTGAATTTTTATTATTTTCCATTATTGGGTATTTTAATACATTAGAGCAATAATGTATTTTTATATGTTTTATGTGTTTCGTTTGTTAGTTTACTTTTTTGCTTAAATTTGTTTTTCTTCAGTTTTTAATCTTTGTTTGGTTTTATTTTTTCTAATTTTATTTTCTTGCTTTTCTGTTTTTCTGATTATTTAATTTTTGTTTGCTTTTCTGTTTTGATATGCTTTTTTGTTTTTCTGGTTATTTAATTTTTGTTTGGTTTTATTTATTCTAATTATTTTCTTATGCTCTTTTGTTTTGTTTGATTATTTGATCTCTTTCTTAGATTAGTTAATATTTATTATTTTCAATTTTTTAGTTTTTAGTTTGGTTTTATCTTTTGGTTTTAATTATTTTTATGTTTTTATATTCTTTTATTTTTTTAGGGTTTTAGTCTTTGTTTGTTTTTTGTCTTTTGTTCTTTTAATCGACTTATTGAGCTTTGATAGGTTTGGCGTTTCTCTCTCTATCTTTCTTTCTTGTATTTAAGGCTTTTTTCCATTATCTCTTTTCTCAACTTGTTGTTTTGATGATGGTTCCTGATTTAGAGTCGAAACGTCGACAAAATCATGGACATTGTGACTATTCTGGAAGGCTTTGCTCACAACAATCAACATCACAAAAATATTAAAACCCTAAACACCAACCTTTTGCTCCTTTATCACATGCTTTATTTAAATCTCAACCACCATCTTTGACTTAGAACCAATCATTGAATCTCATGGAAATTTGAACCTCCATTTCTGTGCACTTTATGTCCATTCTAGTTTGAATGGACTCATTCACTTACTAGGCTCTAATGCCAAAAGACACCATTGAAGTTTTGAAACTGTGTTCTCATGCTTATAGAGATATAAACCTATACATGAACAATCTGAAGAGGGGTGAGTAATTTGTGGACATAAGAAGAGAGATGTATGGTTGTAGAGAAGCACAAAAGTTGGGTTGTTTAAGAAACCTCCATTTCCCTTATAAATTGTTGCTCATTAGGTGCCTTAGAGACAAGGATAATTATGCTAGGGTATTCAAGAAGGTAAACAACAATGTGGGTTTTTCCTACCTACATTGAGAGCATTGGAGGGGAGAACACTCTTGAGGGATTGTTAAGTAGAGAAGGGAGATGTCTTCCTTGTATTGTGTAGGCAGTGGATGAGAATGCCATGATTGTCTAATGGTTGGATGGTTGCTTGGAGTGTTCAATTGTGAACAATTTCGTTGAGCCTAAGAATAGTTGGGTGCATGGTGGCCTTTTGAGTCTCTAGCTAGTTTCCTTTGCCTTGGTGGCCTCATAGCTTGGCTGGGAATGGCATCTGTAGTGGATGCCAATGGTTGGTTGGAAAAATACTTGTACATAGCCAGTTTCTTGGACCAGCTTGGTGAAAAGATAAGTGTTCCATCACCACTCTTAATCTCTTTTGGAAATTTCACAATCTAAGCTTGTAATAGATTTATGAATGAATTTTGAATTGGAATCCCTAGTTTAAATGAACTTAGGCATTCTTGTCTCCACTTGCTTGCATTTGTGAATTCAAATGGTTGTTGGGCAAGTTGGATTTGAATCGTGTTTTGATCTTGGGTTGTGTCCCAGTGAGGTTTTCGAGTCATTCAGGGTGGTTGTTGGCATATATAGTTTGAAAATTTGTTGATGAAAATATGGATGGAGGCCAAATGTTGAACCAAAAAAAGAGTAGAACCTTTAAAGTTGTTGAACCCTTTCTACATTCGAATTTAGGGCCTTACCCCCTATCTTGTAGAAGTTTGCATTTGGCTTAATGGCTAGGTTTTGAGACCACTCCCTTTGAAATCAGGGTGTTGTTTCGAAAAGGTCCAATGGCCTTTTCATTTATTTGGATGTGTTACAAAAGAGGCTTGATAGCCTTTTGTTGGTGATTCTTTGAAAAAGATACAATTGGCCTTCTTTCAAAGAAGGCCTAATTGTCCTTTCAAATAAGCTCGATGGATTCTTTGAAAGCGGCTTGATGGCTTCTTCAAAAGCGACCGTTGACTGCTTTCAAAAGGGCCTGATGAGCCTTGTTTCCAAATAACTCGATGGGCGCATCATTCAAATTGGCCCACAGGCTTATGCTTTGATGTGGGCCATAGAGCTATGCTTCAATGTGGGCCATCAAGAAATTTTTGAAATTAGCCCAATGACTGAACTTTTGAAATGGATCGATAATCAAACGTTCTAAAAGGCTAATAAAAAGGAAAAGAAAAAAAAAGGGGTTTATTGTATGTTATTTTAGAATCATTTGATAGGAGTATTTCGAGGACAAAATTGAATGGGACATTGATTGAGGAATCTAAAGGGACTTGACTCACCAAGATTGGCAAAACAAATACCTTGTCTCCTCAATATGATGATTAAGGGGGTTGGGTATGTGATCGAGTGGAATCATAGCAAAGTTACAATATTCGGCTAGTATGAGCATAAAAAACATGAGCAAATAGAAATGTTAGAATGATGTTTTTTCTCATTGTTAACTAATACAATTATTGTGCATATTGCTTCTTGTTCAATCTTAGTGAGGTTGCTACAACAAAATTGCAAAGCAACAAAGTATTAGTCTTGGCTTGATTAAGAAAATTGTCATCATGGAAGATGCACAAAAACCCTATGATTATGAAGTAGATATCATAGGTGACAATCTACGTGGGAGAAATGTAGAGACAAAGTCCAATGCATGTAGAAATTTGTAGACTCCTATAGATATTGCAAAAACCACGAGGAGCTTGAGGGTGGGATTCAAGACTGTAATTAAAGCTCATGAAGAGCAAAACCAACTCGATGCAACCATGCTTCAAACTTTGATAGAGACACAAAGGCAATTGCAACATGAGATTTTTTTCACCAATGCTAATGGGAGCGGGAGCAGCTTGACAAAGCATTGACATTGGAGGTCCCATAGTACAAGAAGAACCTCTTCAAATGGAATATATAGACCATCCATGTTTGAATCCTATTCTAGGCAGTCATATAAAGCCGGGGACTCCTTGAGAAACCCAAAATCCTCTCCTAGTAGGAGTAAGAGGAAGAGCCATTTTAGAGATAACTTGGAGGGAAATTTTCGAAAGGAAACGCTACCTACCTTTGATGGTGAGGTTAAATTTGTTGAAATTTTATTTGCATTGGGAAATTAATGCAAATCCGAAAAATCACCTTCTTTTAAGAAGGTTCGTTAGATCTTAACCTTGACAATTTTAGCCTCTAGGACAGTTGTAAATTAATGTGTAAAATAATAGTGGAACAATCACAATAACTCACTTCTAGTAACCCCAAAATTCATGTCAATTCAAAGAGAAAACATATCAATCATTCCAATGACTCTTCAACCCTCTCGAGCAACTTCACATGCACAAACTAGATATGAAAATTCTTCTTATATAATGGATATAACAACAAACACAACATCAATAGATGGCTATACTATTATCCTCAATCTTAATGTTAAGTCCCTTAATAGTTTTCTCTTAAGTGTGTCAAATAAGTAAGACAATTAAGAGCTAGAAATAAGCATCCTAAGAAGATGAAATCAAATTTACAATATAGGCAATATATGGGCTGCTGGAGATATCATATATATGCTTAATGAATGAAGTACATGCATACCATAGCCCCTTTTGAAGGCTAAGACAAAATTGAACCACCCAAGATGCCCTAGCTAGGGTTAGTCAACAAACCCTAGCTCCTCTAAGTGCAAAAATCTCTTCAACACTATCTCCAAGGAAAGACCTCCTCCTCTACTTCGCTAAATACATCTGAAGGTTTCCAACCCCTAATATTTAGCCTACAAGGGATGAGACCCTAACCCTAGAATCCAAGGTGCTCTAAGAGACCAAGAAACCCTAATCGCTAAGAGAGATAAATGTACAAAGAAGAATCTCAAGAAAGAGAAATTGTCCACCTCCGCTTGATATGCTCCACTAGGGTTTCCTCATGAACCCTAGCATATTACTAAGAGGGCACTCAAAAGAAGAGATAAAAAATGAATGTGTGATGTGATGTATTTTGGAAAGACTCTCTCCTTCCTCTATTTATATGAGAGGTAAGGGAGGCAACATTATGACCCAGGTCGACCTAAGTCTTACAAGCAAGCCTAGTAAACATAAGTAAGCCACACACAAGTGAAACTATCCACTCTTAGTGTACAAGAGCCAATCTCCCATGATAATGTCGTGCACAATATTGACCCAAGGCGATGTAGTTATGCTAGGCAAATACACACCATTCCATCCCAAGCCTCCACAGACCATCAATCCTTCAAAGCCACTTGTTCTACTAGGGTATCTACCCCATGAAAGAACATTTTTGAATCCCTAGGCATCCCCAATCCATCTCTAATCCTTCGAATTGGAAATCATGTTGCCACATGCCATTTAAGGCTTGCAACCCTCCTCAACAATGCACAACACTCCTCATATCTTAGAGGGCATTCTCCCACCAGTTGAACCTTCCATGTGGCCATCATGTAGGGTGCCCACCATTCGAACAAGAGATCTCCATTGCCCTGGGGAAGAATGCCGAGCTAGTGATTGTATGAGTTCTGGCATCCTCTGGGCAAGCTATCACAAGTGTGCATATCCATCACGGATCATCTCTCATGCTACAATCCATCTTTGGACCATCTAGGGGCTAAACATACACCATGTACTCCAAATCTCATGAAACGCCCCAAACATTGTGTAAACACTTTTGGAGTAACCTAAAAGTCTAACACCCCCTCTTTGCGAAGAAAGTGTTTATACCAACACTTGTTAACTCCCTTTGCAACTCGACGAAATTTGCTATTTGCAAATCAATACTAGATGTGGTCCCAGAATCAAACATTGTCACCTATAATAAGGCTATCAACCATGCCATCATAGAATTTCAATCATTTAATGAATAATGATTGTTAAATGTAAAACATCACAAGTCATTCTCCAAGCCAATCTTGTGTAGCTAGGATTGTGCCTCATGTGTTGAGGTGAATGCTTTGATTTATCAAAGTGATGATGTTGTAAAGTCTTGTTGGACAAGGCTTAGTACTTATATGTGTCATGTCATTATTCTCATGTGGACCTCGAGTTATAGTAGGTACCCATGGGTGGACCTCCAGTTATATGGTAGTTAGATTCTCATGTGGACCTCTAGTTATAGTAGCTACCCATGGGGTGGACCTCCAATTACAGAGGTAGTTAGATTCTCATGTGGACCTCCAATTATAGTAGGTATCCATGGGGTGGACCTCTAGTTATAGAGGTAGATGCTTTGCATGTCGAAGCATTAATGTTGACTGATATATTACTAACCATGGTCACTAGATGCTATTAAGTCTCCTTTAGAGACTGGCCACCTCTAGAGTGAATTACTTTAACATATGATCATTTGGTTCGAGAGTAATATTATATAATCACAACATCTGACAAATCTTCTCAGTATAATATGATATGATAGATAATTAAAGTGAACACATATTGACCATGCAGTAAAGATAATAGATAAAGAGATAATGCATGAGATTAAAGAGAATTTAAATTGCTTGTGAGATGACTTAGTGAACTCTAATTGATTAAAGCTTCAGTTAAATGCCAATGCATGTCTTAGTTAAAGCTTTAGTTAAAGCCTCAATGTATGCTTTAGTTAAAGCATTAGTTGAAGATTAATGTATGCATTAGTTAATTAAGCAGAACTCTTAGTAGTCACTTCAAGTAAATCAATCAACATGATTTCAGTTAATAATAGTTAACTAAGTGTTAATAAAGATGGACTAGTTAACTAATGTGTTTTGCATTAATTACACTTCAGTTAAACTAAAAGATGACACTTAAGTTAACCAAAAGATGACACTTAAGTTAATTAAGTGTTTGCACGACGACACTTGAGTTATTGCATGATGACACTTAAGTTAACCAAAAGACAACACTTCAGTTAATTAAGTGTTCGCATGACGACACTTGAGTTATTGCATGATGACACTTAAGTTAGCATGTTAACCAAGTTATCCTACATTCAGTTAAGAGGCGAGTTTACTCTGGAGTGAATCAAGCATCATCTTATGTCAAAGAAGAAAGGCATTGCACATATGTTATGCAAGGATTGGAGAATTGATGCATCGAATTAATTCCCAACAAGGTAATTCACAGTTTCTGCATGTGATGCACCATTCCCCATGCAACATTTTGCTATATAGCTTACATGGCAGTGATTCTTGCTTATTATTAATGTGCAGGGCACACGACAAGTTTATACAGTTGATCTCTCTTCTCTATTACTCAATATTTTCTCTTATCTAGCACTTGGGGTGCCGAAAGCAAATTGCTATTTTGTAAAAAGACATTCTCTCTGATCTGTCATTATACTCTAAAGATTTGCTGGGGTTTTTTATCCTCATTGTTTTGAGGGCTTTCCCCAGTGTACATCTTGTGTTGTGGTTGAATGTTTCATGTGATTGAATGGTTCATTGATTCAAGTATTCAATATTTCTGCACATAAAGTTTTAAAGTTCAAAGGTCATCATATTTGCTAAAAAATTAACATGGTATTAGAGCGTAGGGTGTGAACGCTTTGTCCAACAAACTTGAGCCTACGTAGATATTGAGGAGTTGAGCACAATACTTGAGAGCCATGGCATCAATCTCTGTACAGTTAGAAGACCGTCTTGAGGGCACTTCAAATTTCAACACTTGGAAGGCAAGGGTGTTGAAGCTCTTTGAGGAACATGACTTAGATGGCTGTGTATCCACTGCGGTGGAGGAGCCTACATATAATGCAGGGCGAATCAACTTCAAGAAGAACCAAGCTAAAGCCAAACAAATCATCTTTGTTTCGGTAAAGGACAATTTGATGGTGATCACTTCGTTGAAGACCTCAAAGGAGTGTGTTGATATACTGACAAACCTATATGGGAAGAAGGTCTCGAGTCAAAATAGGGCTTTGTAGAATAAGCTTCGAAACCTAAAGATGGAGAAGGACGAGACAATGGCCTCCTTCTTCACCAAGATCTCTCAGGTTAGAGATCAGCTTGCTAGTATTGGAGTAGTGGTGGATGAAGATGATCTTCTCCAAACCGCTATTGGTGGTCTCCCATCCTCATGGGAGGCATTCTTGGTTGCGGTAAATGGCCGAAAGGTGCAACCTAACTTTGAGAGGTTGTGGCATGACTGTTTTCAAGAGGAAGGGTGAATCCATAGCAAGACAATATGCACCGAAGAAGAAAACCTTGCCCTCATGACAAGGATGAAGAAAGGCAAGAATAACATAACTTCTCTCAAAAGAAGTTTTCCCATTTGAAGAAGAAGGTATACATCAAAGACTTTGACAAGTTGAAGATCAGATGTTTCAAATGCAGCAAGAAGGGCCATTATGCAAGGGAGTGTCAAGCAAAGCAAAAGGGTAAAAGCAGGTTTCATGCTTCTATTGCTATAGAAGATGCAACTACTAAAAAGAATTCATGCGAGGAAAAAGATGATTATCGAAAGGAGTATTTCTTTTAAAGTTCATTAGTAGAAGAGCATTTGCTCTAGTTTACATGGGACCCTAATTTCACATGCAAAGTTTCGTTACCTCTTGCATGAGATCGAATTTGCAAGTTAAAGTTGCAGTGAAGAAAGAAGATCAAGACCTAGGGACTCCAATAATCTATTATGCAAGGAAGTAGAGATCAAAAGGGATCCCACAAAACAATAAAAGATAAGTATTTGTATTTTGATTATCATATGCTCTTATAAATAAAATTTAAATAGTTTCGGATGTGTTTCATTACAGTCATATAGAGATTTGTATTCCTTAATTAGGAAGTATTTTATGGTATAACATGTTGAGCATATAGTCAATTTTTTATTGGCAAATAGTAAAACTCATGAAGTGTTATGATTGAGTAAAGAAGAATATAGGGCTACATAACATTGCATGAGATATCAATGGTGGTTATGTTGAGACATTAGTTAAAATATGTACATAACCTTGTGAACCAATGCCATTACATTAAAGTATTCATATGATTGAATTTCATGCTTATGCAATGTTTCTAACCATTAGACTAATTTGGCTTGTAGGGAAAAACCATATGCTATGACTTACAAGCATAGAATGACAAATATTGAATGTGAGGTCATTCTGATGGCAGATCTCGAAAGAGAGCATGATGCTCTGAAGCAAGGAGCTTTTAGGAGTAGATCGGGAGTTCCTATGTTTTTTATGGGAAGAAGCCTCCTGCGATATATATCCAGAATATAAGCCCTAAAGCTATTCTGGAAGAGAAGACTTCTGAAGATTTTTAGCTATCTTGTTTGCATTCAAGCGATCAAAAGAGCTTCAATATGATACAAACATGGAGGAGCATGAGACTCCCATGTCGAAGGACCCAGATTCCAGTTCTTCCATCCAGATCTTGAAAGGGAGAAGTCAGATTCGCTAGCTCCCGAAGAACCAAAAGAATTGGTTGATGAACCTAATACTAAGACAAGATCTGCTTGATGCTCATATACAAAAGGAAACAGAGTACAATATTCAAGAGTCTTAGTTGATTCTTGAGATTAGAGGTGTGGCTGAAACCAGATGAGATTTTCCTATGTCAAGGAAAACACACAGTAGAGATCCTGGAGATATTCAAGATGATGGACTATAAGTCCATGGACACACGTATGATGACAGTTAACCATATAGTGGTATATGACTTAGATAAGCTATGTAGGGGTACATGGAGTAATTAAATCATGCAACAGATAAGCCACTAAGGTGCACATAGCTTAGATCAGTCATGGTATATGACTTAGACAACTAGGGTTGTAGTATCTCTTGTGGGGTGCACCCACATGAGCAAAGACATAGTCAAAGACCTCAGATGACTATCAAACAATAGTCAAAGTATCTGAGACTATAAGATGGCAGACCATGGAAAACATTAAAAATACAAAATATATTCATTTATTTCACAATTTTAAACTTATAAAGCAACAATAACATTAGATAAACACATTGGCACACAAGTATGGAGAAAGCATTGATATGTAGATGTAGTGGATACAAATAACTTGTGCTACCAACTAGGTTGCACTCAGTTGGATTTTCAAGTGAGACGCCAAATATGAACAAATACTTGTTTAGATTCAGAGTTTAGAAGTCCATTTGGGCCTTCCAAGGCCTATTTTTCACTTTTTTACCACATCTTCATACCCTGCATGGAAGTTGTGAAAAATGTGCTGACATGGGTTTTTTGTAAAGGATGTGGCTCCCTAGGACTTAAACATCAATCCAGATATTCCAAGGTGTTTTTCCTTGTTAATTATATGTTGTTGAATAAACGACTTATAATTTTCGAGTTTTTCACTTGCTCCTCCAAAGCTGGAATGGTCGTTTTGGTGGTTAGGCCTTAGGAGGTTATTAAAGTTCATGTGTCATTGTATATAAACATACTAGACATTATTATTAAGTCATATGGATATGTGCTTGGTCCCCCTAGGTTTTATTTCATGTTTTGAGAAAAATATTTTTTCGCGTAAACTTAGGTTATCTTTTAATAGTTTAATTGGGAAAATTATTCATGTAATGAAAGTGTGGTTTAGAGTCCGAGTTTGCCATGGGGGTGCTCATTTTTTTTAACTCAGAGCACCCACATTACCCTTAGACCCACTTTTCCAAAGTCTTGAGTGATAATTTATCACTCAAGTAAAAAAATCTCCAAAAAAAAGTCAATTAAAAATTAGAAAAAATAAAAAATGTAGAAAAATCCTAAATTCCTAAATCAATGGATTCTTGTCTGTTTGACTTGAAGTAAGTGGCAATCTCTTTCTAGATCAGGGGTGAGTTAGTTCCATGTCAAAGGCGTCATCTTTAGTGGGCTTGTGAGAGGTGGCGAGTGATGATTTAGTGAGGAATGCGCCTTCTCCTAAGCCCTCATGTTTTTGTTATGTGGCAAGTAGGTGAGGGCACATTTCGCATGGGATATGTGGCACCCTCCCGCTGAGATTCACTCAAGTCCATCCCTCAATCAACTCATGCAACTCGACTTCTCTCTCAAGTGGATGCGCCCCCCCTGGGCCCAGGATTTCTATATAAAGAAGGCTATTTGCCATTGTAATGCATTAGAAGGTGGAATCTCTACTTGCACATGCTATAGTATTATTCTGAGTTTATGTTAATAAAAGGCTTTGGAGGCAATTTTTGTGTGGGATCTATGGATGTGTGGATGATGTTTCATGCTCTAAACTATTGAGGTAACTTGTATCATGTTTCTTTCATATTTGTACTTGTTTGGGATTACTCGTCTTTAGAAGGAAATTTATATTTTGGTAAGAATATGAAGTGATTCTTGTTAGGTTGCTTCTTATTGTGAGATGTATAAGACTACCAGGTATTATATGATTTCATGTCGGGATCTATAATGTTTCTTGTCTTATTATCATTTCAAATAGGTGCTTTTAATCTTCTTTGTAATTGTTGAAAGTGTTTTACAAGAAATATAAGCTGGAGCATTTGATGAGCGAGTGGGCTCTGCCTCTTCTCCAGTAACTTCAAAAAAGTAGAAGCATCATCCCTCTGTTCTTACCATGAAGGCGTCACCATCCCCTTTCTACTTTTCTTGCTCCGTTTGGTTCTATCACTTCTTGATCCAAAATATTTTAGAATTTACTTAGGTTACTGTTCCCTTGCTTAGATCTATATTTCAAAGACATATATAAAGTAGATCTAAATTCCTAAGTCTATATCTTAGTGTGCAATTAAAAGTTTTTCTTCAAAATACTAGATCTAGCTCTCTTTCTGCAAATTTAAAGTTGAAATCTAAAAGTACTCGGTTAAGAGAATTTAAGAGCTTTCAAATTATTTATCTAGCATTTTAGTGCTTGTGATTTGCTTGCCATTCTCTTAAAGAGGCACGCAAAGATCCTAAGAAGGAAAGCTTTCTAGCTTGCCTTACTTAGTCATTTTCAAGCTTGTTTTACTTCGAAATGTTTTAGACTTTTGTAGACTTTCCCAAAGCATTTTTAAAGTGTTTTTGGGTTTTTTTCACATTTATTTGTTTATTGTTTTTACAGGTTTAATGAAAAAAAAGAAGGAAGCTTTGGCCAATTTTTGAAAAAAAGAACCATTAAGAGCTCAATGGAGTTCCCCTTTTTGCTAAAAGTCAATTTTCTATCGAATTGTAAGCCTTTGGATCCAATTCATACGGACCAAAGTGCATTTCTCTAAGATTGTAATAAACATTAATAAAGTTGAGTAGGCTCCTAAGAGCCCACTTCCCATCTCCCTTGGGGGGATCCGCGTCGGTGTGATTTTTCATGGTTTTATGCATTCTTTAGTTTAGCTTTATTTTCTTTAGTGGTTTACTTTAATCATTTTTAGTTTCATTTTGCTTTACTCATTTTCAAAAAAAAAAGAAATACTAATACCACGCTTTCCCGAGTTACCCGAAAGGGGAAAGAGATTCGTGGTAGGACTAATTAAAAAAACATTTCATCTTTTGCATTCTTTATTTTTTTGGCAATTAACCCCCTTGCTTTCTCGAATAAGGTTTACGGACTTGAAAGAGACTATTGGGGTTTTAATAAACAATAAAAACTTTGTTAAAAAATCCTTAAAAGTAACAAGGCTCCTATCCTCGTATGCTCTACACCGCTGTAGCTTCATCTGACCAGTTGGTTGTATCAGAAAAAGATTTGAGTGACTAGTAATTAGTCTAATTTTTTTAATTAATGAGTGACTAGTAATTAGTCGCATCTTTGAGAAGTGTTGGAGTCATTCTGGGATGTTGCTGGCATATCCTATTCGAAAATTCTTTGATGAGGATAGGGCCCAAGGATAAACATCAAATCAACAACAAAGCAAAACCTTCGAAGTTGTTGAACCTATCTACCCTTGAAATCGAGGCCTTTTCCCCTATCTCACATGAGTTTGCATTCAAATGGCATGATGGTCCGCAATTGTGGCATATCCTTTCAAAATCGAGGTGTTATTTTGAAAAGGCTCGATGGCCCTTTTTTCCAGTCGGGGTGTTACTTTGAAAGAGGTTTGATGGTTTTTTTTGGGTGAGTCTTTGAAAGCGAACTATTGGGCCTTCTTCGAAAGATGCACAATGACCTCTTTTTGAATAAGCCCAATGGCTTCTTCAAAAACAACCTTATGGCCTTCTTTTGAAATGCCTTGATGGCCCTCTTTTGAAAAGGCCCGTTGAGCCTTCTTTCAAAGTAGCTTGATGGGTCCATCATTTGAATTGACCCGACAAGTAATGTTTTGAATGGGATTGTTATCACACAAAGTGTAGCTACCCACTAAAGGTATCCCATCCGAGACGGGAGAGGTGAGGTAGCTAATCGGTGACACCGCAAGGGCCTCGCCCACATCTAATGGAAGGTAGTTGTCACACTGGATGAGCTCTTGTCACTTTAGATCAAACCGTAGAATGATCAAGGGGGAGACCCTACTACCCTATGAGGGCTAGCGAACCTACTCAAGACAATCTAAAGGATAAACAAGTGATGTATAAGGTGAATAATGAGTAAGTAGACCTAGATCTAGGAAGATGGATGTGGTAAGCAAGGTTAGGACAAAATTGGAGAGGCTTAGTGATAAGGGAAATTACCCAACTTATAATGAAAGATACCACAAGGAGTTTGAGAATGTAGATCTAGATAGATCTAGTCTAAATAGTGAAAACCCTAATGAGATCCACCTAGGGTTTATGCAATACTGGACAAAGTGGACCCAAGAGAGTAGATCGAGCCAAGAAATGACTAGATTTGGAAGCTTGAAGGGTAGATCTATGAAATTGAGGAGGGTTCAAGCAAGGTTACTTGGGAGCGGGAGCGAAAAACGAAATTTTCAAAAGCTTCCGGTTTGGGAACGTTTCGGGAACGTTTTTTATATAATATATATTTTTATCATATTTTGATGCATATATGCCAACAAATGCTTGTAGAATGTTGAATTAGTTATGGAAAGCATAAAAACATGAAATAAACCATAATATGATAAATCATAATACCATATAACATCATTCATCAACCATCAATGATTCAATCATATACTAGTGAATTTGTCAAACATAGGTCTATTATCCATAACATCAAGTTATCAACCTTATAGCTTCAGAGTTCAACATCAAACTCTAAACTTCAATTGCCATGTAATGTTCACAAAATATACCATAGTAAATATAAGAGTCAATGACTCAAGTTCTCGAATCTCAACAGTGTAGAAACTTGAAAGTTGAAAGTATTGTAAACAAGAAAAGACAAGAAAAGTAGATCTTACGGATGTTTCCTCTTGCCACGGGAAATTTCTAATTTCTTTTCCCGTGGTCTATGAACAAAGGGAGCGGGATTATCATCCCCAATAGCCACCAATGTTGAATGACTTGATCCACGTCCAAGGCTTGGTCCTGCATGACTCCCCCTCACTGATGCAAGTGGGGGTTGTGAAGTTGAACCTCTAGGCAAAGATGGTGCATCTAGAAACAAGGTAGAGGATAGCGGTGGCATTGTTGCTGCTGCTGCATGGTCATTCTCATAGCCCAAAAGCTCATCCTCCATGCGCTCCAAAGTTAAGGCTCCATCCTCCAAGTTATGCTCCTCTGAATTGTTGTCCCAATTGACATATGATCTATCGGTTTTGGCCCGCTCAAAGTAATGAGTCAACAACCTCAAGTTGTATGTAATATCCCGAATCCCGATATTTTCTATTTCTAAACAATTATGCGGATACAACTGGGCTTACAGACTGCCAGGCAAAAATCCCTATTTTATAGGAAA
>LPNX011225811.1:119445-135438 GCA_001517045.1 Pseudotsuga menziesii | reverse complement strand
TATTTGCTTTGCTGTGAACACCTTGAGCCAGTACTTGATAGATCCGAGAAGTGTTCACTTGATTGCTGCAAAGCATATTCTAAGGTACCTGAAGGGTACAATTGATTATTGGCTCAAGTATGATGCGAATCAAAAGATTAACCTGGAGGGTTATGTTGATTCAAATTGGGCAGGCAGTGCCATCGACAGGAAGAGTACTTCGGGATGTTGCTTTAGTATGGGATCAGGTGTGATCTCTTGGTTTAGCATGAAGCAATCCTGTGTGGCATTGAGTACAACTGAAGCAGAGTATGTCGCAGCTTGTTCAGCTAGTTGTGAGGCAGTATGGCTGCGGAAGCTACTGTCTGATATATTTGATCTCCAGTTGGATGCTACCTGTATACATTATGACAACTAGAGTTGCGTGAAGTTTTCATAGAATCCAGTGTTCCATGACAGGTCGAAGCATATTGAGATCAAATATCACTATATCAGGGATATGGTGCAGAGAGGAGCGGTGAAGCTCCTGTATGTTGCGACGGAGGAACAGATAGCTGATGTATTGACGAAGCCATTGGCTAGGCTGGAGTTCGAGTACTTCAGAGAGAGACTTGGTGTTCTCCAGATCGAGGCTTCCTCCCAGAGACAGTGATGTGTCCCAAAGCCATTCTGACGAGGAGGTCAGATGTAAGGGCTGACCCATTCTGTCATGGTGAGAGGATTCAGTTCCTTCCATGTCAGATATGAGTGCTGAGATTTAGAGCCATTCTAACGAGTAGGTCGGATGTAAGGGCTATGCCATTCTATTCATGGCTAAAGGATTTAGTTCCTTCCATGTCAGATGTAAGTGCAGAAATCTCTCCTCATTGTGGGTGAGAGTCTTCCATCATTGTGGCGGAGGGGGCTCCTGCCTGGATGGGATTGTTCCATTCTGACGAGCAGGTCAGATGTAAGGGCAGAGCCATTCTGTTCATGGCTAAAGGATTTAGTTCCTTCCATGGTAGATGTAAGTGCATAAATCTCTCCTCAGTGGAGTTGAGAGTCTTCCATCATTAGATGGGATTGTGCCATTCTGACGAGTAGGTCAGATGTAAGGGCAGAGCCATTCTGTTCATGGCTAAAGGATTTAGTTCCTTCCATGTCAGATATGAGTGCTGGTCATTTTGTCGAGTAGGATAGATGTAAGGGCAATTGCCACTCTCTGAGAGAGTGGAGGCACATGGTCAGTTACCATGTAGCTCAGTCGAGTATTGGGGGCCATTCTGATATGACTGCTGGGATGTGTTCTCGTAGGATCAGATGTGAGTGCAAGCCTTTCCATCAATGTGGTTGGATGTGTTCCTCTGGATGGATGTAAGTGCAGAGCCTTTCTGGAGTGACTGCTGGGATGTGTTCTCGTAGGACCAGATATAAGTGCTGAAATATCTTATCACTGTGATAGGATGTGTTCCTGTCTGGATAGGAGTCTTCCATCAGTGTGGTTGGATGTGTTCCCCTAGATGGTTGTGCCTTTCTGACGAGGAGGTCAGATGTAAGTGTGGAAATCTCTTATCACTGTGATAGGATGTGTTCCTGTCTAGATAGAAGTCTCCCATCAGTGTGGTTGGATGTGTTCCCCTGGATGGGATTGTGCCTTTCTGACGAGTAGGTCAGATATAAGTGTAGAGCCATTTCACATATGGTAGTAGGTTTGTCCTACCATGCTGGTGATTATAAGTGCTGAGCCATTTCACAGATGATAGTAGGTGTGTCCTATCATGCTGGTGAATGTGAGTGCTGGGCCCTTCTGACGAGCAGGTCAAATATAAGTGATGGGCATGCCTTTCTGACGAGCAGGTCAGATATAAGTGCTAGGCGAAGACCTACATGAGGGTAGGCCTACAACCAGCATGAAAAAGGGCTGGCTCTGTAGAACTTCCTATGACGAGATAGTACACACTTGATGATGACCAGTGATGATCCAGATCGAGCTATGATCCAGATCCAGTTATGATGACTTCGAGAGATCCAGATCGAGTGATGATCCAGATCCGACAGTGATGATCCAGATCGAGTGATGATCCAGATCGAGTGATGATCCAGATCCAGTCCAGTAATGATGATCCAGATCAAGTGATGATCTAGATTAAGTGATGATGATCTAGATCGAGTGATGATCTAGATCCTGTGATGATGTCCTATGATGATCCAGATCGAGAGATGATCCAGATCCAGATGACTTGAAGATGAAGATGACTTGAAGACGAAGAAGACTTGATGACAAAGATGACCTGAAGATGAACATGATCCAGTGATATAGAGAAGAAGACCAGTGCTGAAAATTGTGTTGAAAGAATACCTTCCTAGTTAAGAGGGAGTGTTGATGTATATGTAACTTCGGAATGTATTCTTATATGTATTTTATATATTGTAACCCGATGTTTATTCCGGGATGTTTCTATTATGCATTTGAGTCATGTGGTCATGCCCCGATGTTCCGATCGGGAGGATTATTAATGTAAACAAGTCTTGTCAAGTCATTAGGTAAGTCCCCACAGTTTCAGGGCACTTGGGTTATTATACACTAATTAAGGTGTAGGCTCGAGTAAGTAATTGTAAGTTAAGCCTACATGGTTGAGTGCACTTCAAGTCAACAGAAGAATATAAATAGAGAGTGAGAGTCTCTCTATTTATCACTTGTGAATTACATCACTTGCTCTCTCAAGTGTGGCGCACCTTTGGAGAAGGAAATCTTTGGCTTGACAGAAGACAGAAGGCTGTTGTTGTGTTGGGAGGTCATCTTACTGTTTTAGGATCACATCTTGTGGTGATACTATCTTAGAGGAAGTTGAGGGGTTTTCTCCATTTATGGTTTCCCCTCCTAAAAGCTTTGTGTCTCTTGTCTCTTGTGATGTGCTTATGTTATTGCTGTGCTTGTTATTCTCTCAGTGAAAAGATCCTAACATAATGCTAGCTTAAATGTTGAAAAACTAACACTTAATATATTAAGGACATTAAAACAAATGCACTATATTGTTATGACATGGAAGCATTTCGGGTCAGAAGAAAAGACTTTTGGATGCTTTTAGTGGTTGGTAAAGGATTTCACCCTAAGGCTTTTACATGAAACAGACAGTTAGGACGATGCATATGTTCCTCGCACACATGATGGTCTTCTTAAATGGAAATATGCTCATATGAATTTGGTTGATTTCCTTTTTTGAGGGTCTTGGGTTCGATTCCTATAAAGAAACATCGAAGCCCAGAAATATTACCAATGGGTGCTTTGCAGAGACCTCTGATAAGCCCAACCGTGTCTGTCAAAAATGAAATTATTGTTTCTATGTTTCCTTTGACAGGTGCCCCGGCCAAACGATCCAGTTATTTCAGTAACAAGGTTCTGGGGTTTCAATAAAAGGAGCTGCAGGGCTAGAATTTATACAGAAAACGTGTCGACATCAACTTTGCTACTGAGGAGTTTGATCTGGTTTAGAAAATGATAATTGCTGCCACTGAAGAGCGATATATCGACGCGGCTCGGTGGATAAATGAATTAAATCAACTCCGTTCCAAAAGAAGTGATCGAACAAAGCAGAAGTAGTTTACTTTGAAGGGCAGCAGTTTCTTATAAGATTGCAGGATAAAACAATTGCATTTGTTGGGGATTTGTTAGGAAGGAGACAGTTCCAGTCTATGATGTGCCTCATTACAGGTGGAAAAGACAGTCCATACGTTCAAGATGTAGGCAAGGAATATGGTTTAGTGCATGCTCTTGGTGCGATAAGGCCAGATGGTTGGGCATTCAGATTCCCAAAGACGAACACAACTATATTGTATTATTGGTCAGCAAGCCTTTGTGAAATTGAACCATTAAACCTAGGAAACCAATCCAATTACTTTGCAATGCATCTTGACCGACCGGCAGGGTTCCTGCGTGAAAATATTTATAGGTTTGATGTTGTAGTGTTGAATACAGGACACCATTGGAACAGGGGAAAATTAAATGCAAACAGATGGCACATGTATGTAAATGGACAACCAAACGATGACAGGAAGCTGAGAGACCTCCAAAGTGCTCGCAATTTGACCATGTATAGTGTTGCAAAATGGCTTGATAAACAGTTCAATAAGTATCCAAATTTGAGGGTCTTCATGAGAACCCTATCACCTAGACATTTCTTTAATGGGGATTGGGACTCATTGCGATAACACCAAACTGTTGTCTGAAAGTCACAATGTTTCTCACAGTCGAGCTAGAGATCTAGCTGTTGAGAGTGCTGTGCGGGGCACAAGGGTTGAATGTTTAGATATCACTAGGGTTTCAGAGTTGAGGGATGAGTCACATATATCCAAATACATTCTCAGATCAAAAGGTGGCTCTCAGGATTGTCTGCATTGGTATTCAAATGCCAAGAATATCATTCTGGAAATGACCAGAAAGATGGACTACAGTCTTACAGCAGTACATTTAGTTGATGCCCATCTTTGTAGTAATCCTGGGAAATATATCAGTACTCTATTTCTATCTTTGACAAACAATGTTACATCCAGGACAAGTAGAGTGTTGGAAATCTTGTTAAGCTTGTCGATAAAACCAATGGATATATCTTTGATGGTATTAAAGGAGAGTCATCGATGTATGAGTATGAGCTGGATCTAAATTGGTTGAGACTGCCACCTATAGTGGGGGCGACAAGGTAAAAGCATATCAATAAGAAATCTGGTCAGCTGGTGAAGTTTTGGAATCATGGGTTGTTTTCCAGTTGTACACATTTGGGAATGATTCATAGCAAGATTTTAGGATCAGTTAGCAAGAATGTAGGATCTAAAACAAATCTGTTTTGTTTCTAAAACTATTTAGTCATTGTAAGTTTATGGGTGAGGGGAGAGAGGTCCCAGCTAAAGGCTCGAAAGCAAGAAGGAGAGAGTTCTTCCTTTCAGGAGAAGGCAGGGGACTGTAGGTTGGCAGTTTTGGGAATGATGCTTGATGAATTGTAAGCACTTTTGTGTAGCATGAACATTTTGCAGCTTCAAACAGGTTCTAGTTTTGAATGAAGTATGATGATGATTTGTTTCTGTATTGCATGAATTGTTTCTCTGGTAATTCTATTAAGTATATGGTCATTCATATTCCATTACTATAATTCTTATCAAGAGAAACAATTATCTTTATATATTTATACACAGTAACAGTTTCACTTCATGTTTTCAGGATCATAGAATCCTTGCTCTTGAATGTTGTATTGTATTTTGTGTTATATGGTTTCTATAGTTTGTCTTGCAACCCTCATTAATTTACCAGCCTATCACTTTAAATGCTTTGATCTTCTTTTAAATATCTGTATTTACCCATCTGTGATATGTACCAGCTCTGTTCATTGTAAATTGTCTGATGTTTTGATTTCATACCTAAACTGTGAAAACTGTACAAACAAGTGATACTAGCCTAGTTCCTTCTAGTGCTGGGAGGTTCTATTAGCCCCAGTTTTATACCAGCCTGTGTTTCCAATTTGATTTCATTTTATTTATGCATTTTTAAACAAAGATTTCCTTAAGCTTGGATCCCGTAGTCTAGGTCCAACTTTAGGGATAACAAGATAAAAGTCTACCATTTTCTTCACGGAATAAAGGTAAACCCATTTTAAACATTGGTGTAAATAAATCAATGAACATTTTAACCTGATGCTGCATAATATCTATCTTATCCTGCACATAATCCAAATGTTGGTGTTTTCTAACCACCTTTCTTGTCCAGGTTATTAGTGAAATTCTATCTTTGATATTCATTATCTTCAATTCATCATCTGACAAGCCATTTAAGAAACTGATTGTATTATTCACTGTATCTATAGGTTTCTTATTTAGAACTTGTTTTACTGTCATACAACTTTGTTTAGCAGCCTTTATAACAACTTATTTATCCAGGATGTAATTCAAATATGGCCTAATTTTCCATGCTTTTGTTATGGCCATATCCCAAATGATATGCTTTTCTCCTTGTACAGGAAATTGTCCAGTCAATTGCTTCACTAATTTATCATTCTTATCTAGGATCTCTTTGTACTTATTTTCCATAGATTTTCTCTCCTCCTCTTTCTTTAGAGCTGCATTCTCCAAGATTTTATTTTGATTCTTAAGCCCAACAATTTCTAGATATCTCAGGCTTACCTAGGACATGGCTTGCACAATTGATTCTTCATTTGTCTATGCAGCTGGTAGAATTATATATACCTCAGGTTATTTTCCTTTTTTCATTAATTTCCTTCTCTAAATAATGATTGTGTGCTCCTCCATTAAGAACCAATCTCCAATTTTTTTATCTGGTGAAAATAGCAAGGATCCCTTCATGATTGGCAACACATTGGGTAATTTGTTCTGGAAAAATACTTTATAAACTTAATCCATTAAAATTTTCATGTACTTAAAGAAATTCTTGTTGATCTCATATGTTAATACCATATTTGTTAGTTGTAAATTCTCTTCATTGAAAATAAGAAACATCCTTACTAAATGAGATTGAAACCTCAAGTATCTTGTATAGTGGAAATTCACTAGCTGGGACTGAATACTCTCAGCCAAGAATTCATCACATTTAAGACACACTAACTAGGATGACTAAGCTGTCTAGGACTCAAACTAACTTGTGCTAACTTTGAACAGAAGACTCATTAAGAACTCGGTAACATACATGTCTGTATCTAAACCCAAAAATTAACTCATTAATGAAATATAACTAAGTGAACTATGGCACTGAATGCTTGCACATGTGCATTACAGAGTACTACTAATTGCAAGAAAATAAATCTCAGGACTTCCAGATATCCAGGGAAAGAATGAAGGAATTTGCAAAGGATGTGCACAAGGAAAGAATGCAAAAAAGACATTTCCTAGTCGTGAAAGTAAATCTAAATTAATATTGGATATAGTACGCTCATATGTATGTGGGCCCATGTCTTCCATCTCACTAAATGGGTATGTGTACTATGTTTCATTTATAGATGATTTCTCACATAAGACTTGGATATATTTCTTAAAAGGGAAAAATGAAGTATTTAGTAAGTTCAAGGTATACAAATCCTTGGTTGAGAACCACAATGAAAGGAAGATAAAGACTTTGCAGTCAGATAACGACGGAGAGTTCACCTCAGGATAATTCAAGGAACTATCTAGAGATTCTGAGATTAAGAGGGAGTTGAGCACTTCATACAATCCTTAGCAGAATGGAGTTGTAAAACGAAATAAACGAACCATAATGGAAGCAATGAAAGCAATGCTACGTGAACATGATCTTATAAGGCACTTTTTGGCAGAAGCAACAAGGATGAATGTGTATGTACAGAACCATACTCCCGAGTACTTGAAAACAAAACTCTTGAAGAGGACTTCTTAAGAGAGAAACCAGAAGTCAAGCATCTTAAAATATTTGGAATCCCAATTCCCATACATATCCCAAACGAGAATATGACCAAGCTCGATCCTTATGGGATGAAGGGTATATTCGTAGGATATAGTGATACATCAAAGTCCTATCGAATCGTCCCTATGTCTCTAGCAAGTCTGACATTCCACAACATTCCAGTGCCATAATTCATGCTTTGTGTAGAGTTTAACTAAAACAACATGGGGGGGGGGGGGGGGGATATTGCAAACTACCGATGCATCTACCCTTTATAGGACTAGGTAATTGAAATCTCTTTATTATCTATAGGGGAAGCACTAATTGGGCATGTTGATAGGTAGCAGGGCTCTCAAATTGAATTATGGGGGGGAATTTTCTTCCCATGATTCAAGAAGATCGAAATAAATAGAGATGTAATCTTTAATGAGGACTCGACATACTCCAGATCCAGGAGGCTACCTATTGAAGAGGTTGAGAAACATGAAGGAACGAGAGTCCAAGTTATGGAAATTGTAGAATAAATTCCAAAAGACCATGAATATCATGACATGGCAGAACCACTCCCTTCAACACAGTCATTTCAACACAGTCATTCAACACAACATTCAACACATATACACAACACAGTAATTTCAACACAGTCATTTCAACACAGTCATTTCAACACAATAATTCAACACAACATTCACGCATATAACTAAGTTACTCAACATTCACACATATACACAACAAAATGTGGAAAACCATCTAGGAAAAATCCACAAGTTGCTCTTCATCTGGCATGAGGAAATAGATGCAACTTTTTTCCATGCACAAAGCTATAGACTCTATTCAAGATATTCTCTTCTATCTTTACAGACTTTTCCTCCCTGTCATGCTCTCTGATCTTCTCTCTTTATCTTTCTACTCTACTCCTAGTAGCGATCCACACACAGCATGGATCTACTCAACCTTCTCTTCTGGTCTATGCACTAAGCTACAGAACCACTACTCCGATGCACTCAACAATCCAAAGTCATTAATAAAAATCTATCTATCTCAAGTCTAGCTCAAGTGTCTTTTCCAAGAATCTAGAGATAACTCAAAATTGTTGTATCAACTAATCCGCTAAAACCATCTAACCCATTTACAACTAGGGTTCCTTATTTTATAGCCCCATTATAGAATTGAATACAGATCCCATACATTCTTGTTATAGACTCAATACTGTTATCTGCCTAAATGGCACCTCTCCGTCCGAGTGCCGATATTTCTCATGTTGGCACACAAAAGGACATCTATGGATTGAGGTTTGCCCAGGATACCCTAGATGAGTTGCTTATGATACATTCCTCTTCCATCCAGCTGGTTACTTTTCCATTTTTACCTATGTTGAGTTGTATTCGTGACTCTCTTTACCGACAACTCACGCATCATTTGCGAGTCTACTTTACAGCAAGTCGTGAATCCTTGTATTCGCAGGTTGCGCTTATACATAGTCTCGAATCATTCACAGGTTGCTCTACTACATACCCGCGAATGTGTCTCTTAGCATTTAAAAATAATAACACGTGATAGCTTGAGATTAGTTAAGCCTTTTTTCCTTAATTACCTTAACTGTCTCAACCTCTCCAACTTGCGAAACTGCCTTATTTCCCCCATATAAATACAGGCCTTGGGGAGGGTGTTAGATATATAGACTTGGAGAGCAAAGTTATGCTGGTGGATTGTATACAGAATTCTTTGGAGCAGTCAACTCAGAATCCTTTGGTTGTAGAGGAGTCCTTGTCTCAGACATTGGGTTGTAACCTAAACTCTTTCCATTATTGATAATAAAGAGATTACTTCTTCCATATGTGTTTCATGTATTGTAGATTGGTAAATGTTTATGCTTCAGTATAATATTTGATTTGCCTAACCTGCTTATATATATATGAATCATCTTGTACCTGGAAGAGTGTCTTTTAACAGGTGAAAGAGGAACTATCCTGGAGACTTTTGAAGTGGAGCAGAGAGGAAGAAGATAAGCAAGGATCTACCTTCATTTAACCAAGTAAGTCCTTCTCACTTCCTGTTTCCTATTCTGCACTTTAAAAGTCAAATTGTCTGCAAGTAACTGAGTATGTTGGTAACCCCAGACCTAAGGTTATTAGGTGCATTATCCTGTACAACAGAACTAGCGACTCCGCTGGGGAATTCCTAGGTTGCTTTAGGTTGATTTCTGTTGCTCCTGACCAGGTTTTGTTTGAAGTCTCTTAGTGATCTTACAGCCTGGTTCTTACTTGCTTTCAGTATTTGAAAGTCCTAGCTCTTTTCTTTGTTTTCCGAGAAAGTTGTTATACCCATTCGCGAGTTGTTGTTCTAGACAGTCGCGAATAAAGTCTTGTATTCGTGGGTTGCTGGACTAGACAGTCGCGAGTCATTCGCAACATGCCCTTATAGACAGTCGCGAATACTCCTAAAAGTGGGGATTTTTAAGTTAAAGTTTGTTTGTTCTTTGCTTTGGGTAATCCCTTTTTTTTTAATATAATTTCTTTATAAATGTTGTGTGGCTTGTTTGAGTGCCTCTGTTGATCACCTTTTGTGCTTTTTCGAAATCCCTTGAGTCTTTTGCTTGAATTGTTTACTGTCTGCATGCTGGATTATTTTGGCCTGTTTGGGTTGTAGGTCAAAGTGTCTTTGTCCAGATCTGTGTTCAGGATCTTGGGCTCTTTTTTTTCAGTCTGTCTTCTGACATTGGCTGATTCTCACTTGCCTTTTTAAGTCTGCAGTGAATTTTGTCATTGTTTGCACCCAAGCTAGGGTTCCTAGCCTTCCTTAGTTGGTTGGCTTTTGGTTCTGTCAGCCTGTTTGTTTCAGATCTTTGCTTTTATATAGTTTTTTCGGTCAAGTTAGCTCAAGTCTAGTGCATTTTAGATGCATGCTAGAGTTTAAGTCTTTTATAGCATTTAGCGTTGTTCTTTGCTTTTTCCCCTGCCTCCTTTGCTTGGTATGACTTTTGGCTTATGTTTTTGGGTCAGCCTCTATTTCTTGACTTTGGTTTGATTTCAGAAGCTTATTGGTGTTGGTTTCCTTCCCTTTTTGTTGGTTAACTTCACCTTGCCAAACTTGTTGACTTGTCTTTTATGCAAGCCTTCCTTCCAAGTAGGGTTTATACTGACTTTAGGGCATTCTAGAGTTTGTTGGGTGGTTGTATAGCAAAGATCCTTTTGCTTTGTTCTTGTTATCTGCATACTTTGATTTGTAGGTAGTTTTTATTTTTCCTTTATAAAAGAAAATTCAAAAAGAACTTGTTTTTGTTGCTTTCCCCCTTACCTGTTTCTTTGGCTTGACCTTGTTGGACAGGGTACTGAGCAGTCTTTGTTTGTAGGTTTAGATTGATACTTGGGACTTCTTGGCCTTTATTTATGTCAGTCTTTTTGCTCAGTCTTTTCATTCCAAATTTGTTGGCTTGTTTACCTTTGTAAGTCTTCTTTTCAAGAGAGGTTGATATCTAACTTTAGGGAAACCTAGGGTTTGTTTTTGGGGTGTAGAGTAGTTGTCTATTTCCTTTGCTTTCAGTACTTGTTTGCATAAGTAGATAGGCTGATTTTTTCTTTTGCCATTTATAAAAGAAAAAGACAAAAACAAATGTTTGCTTTATATGTATGTAGATTAGTTTGTTAGTCTAGTTTGCATGGCATATTTTTGTTTTTGAAAAAATATAAAAAGATTTTGTTCTTTTTTGGGCTTTCAAGTGTCTATTTGAAAATATAAAGAGAATAGTTTGATTTTTGCATTTCATTTCTCTTTGCTTAGTCATTTTGTTTTAATTTTGAGTCAAAACAGCACATGAGTTCCATGCCATTTACCCTCTGAGTAAGAAACAACCCTTAAAATAAACGATATAATTTTAAAATTTATTAGTAAGTTTTATTTTATAGGGTCATACACCAACTAGCTTAGGCTAGACTTGTGGGATAGGGAGTTTCAACTCTCACAAGTGTTAAATTTCAAACGTAGTTGGCCTATCACTAGGTAAATCCTTGATTCTATCACCGTATCTGGGAAGCTCCTCTCAAACGGGAGTTAAGAACAAGGCCGCGTGGAGGCTTGGACAGAGGAGATAACCCTCCAAATCCTTGTCAAAGCGTAACTCAGGACTTTTATGCATCTGTGGATTCTATCCTAGACAAATTTTCAGGCTCAGCTACCCTGCCCATGCGTATGAGTCCGGCTTGCGACTGTCCCCCCAGACTGTTGGTATAGTTAAGGTATCCTTTAGTGTCTTTGACATCTAGGGTTCATACACAGGTAAACCGGAAGGTTATTTCTAGTTGACCTTGGACGAGCTTGGAAGGTAACCCCAGTAGAAAGTGTGGGAGGGCCATGGGTGATTCTTCTGCTTGTGCCTAAGAACATATACATGGGACTCCAAGTAACTGTCTATCAAATTTCTTCTGGAAAGTACATCTTATACCTGTTTGTCTGTTTGGGCTTTAGGAATTTTTAGTGAGTGTTGTGTGGTTTGTCTGTACTTAATGGGCCTTTAGGTGTCTGCTTTGTAATTTTGGTTGACCATCAACCTCAGATTTTGTCTCTTGTTTTGAAACTATGGCTAGCACCCCTTTTAACACCAACCAAGAGATCCCTTCGATGGGAACTCCTTGTCCTATTCCTCTCACAGGGAAAGTTGGTGTTCCCTTGATGGCCACCTTGAATCTTCCGAGATTCACCCTAGGGATACCGGTGTGGTTGTTTTCCACTCCAACTGTCTTGAATGTTCTTGATGCTTCTCAAGTAAGCTCCTTATATCAAGGGCATCAAAACACTGCTACCCCTCCACCTGTAGTTCGTTCTCCTCCTCTTTCTACCTCATGCGGTGAAAGTACGGATACTAGTAACTGACAGTCTAAAAGGAGTAAAAGAAGGAGGAATTGGAAAAAGGAACATAAGCAAGGGGGCACCCATTCAACCTCTGCCAGTCAAGTTGAACGTCACCACCCAGCCTCTGTTGTTCAAGCTGGGGGCACCCATCCAACCTCTGCAGGTCATGTTGGATCTAATCACTCAACCTCTGCAAGTCAAGTTGATATTCACAATCCAGCCTTTGGTGATCATGCTAGTAGGATCCTTCCAACCTATCGAGGCCAAGTCGAATCCTCTCACTCAACCTCTGGTGTTCACGTTGAGTGCACCCGTTCAACCTCTGGTTTTCAAGTTGAACCTTCCTATCCAACCTCTGTTGTTCGTGTTGGATCTATCAACCCAACCTCTGGTGATCAAGCTGGTGGGATCCTTCCAACCTTTTCAGGTCATGTCGGATCCGGTCACTCAGCCTCTGGTGTTCACATTGAGTGCACTCATTCAACCTTTGGTGTTCAAGTTGAACCTACCCATCCAACCTCTGTTGTTCACATTGGATCCATTCACCCATCCTCTATTGCTCACACTGGAGGCTCACATTCAACTGCTGCAAAGCATGTTGATCCTAACCATTCAGCCTCTGTTGTTCATGTTGATGGTGCCCGTCCTACCTCTACAAGTCATGCCGGACCTAGTCTCTCGGCCTCTACAAGTTATGCTAGGGGCAGTCTTTCAGCCTCTTTGGTTCAAGCTGAAGACAACTCGTCAACCACTGCGAGTCATGTTGACACTGTTGAAAAGGCTACCCGTTCAAAACACAAGCCCAAGTTTCCTTGTAAGCTTTGTGAGGGAGACCACCTTACTTATAAATGCCCTTCTATTACGGAGGTGCGAAGAGTTTGGATTCATGGTCATCACGTTTTTGAACATTCTGGAGTCTCTCAACAACCAGCCTCTCTTAGTGAGGTTGAACCCAGTCATCCGGCCTCTGTTGTTCATGCTGGGGGCAAACTCTTAGCCTCTGCAGGTCATGCTAAGAGCAAAGAGTCAGCCACTGCTAGTCATGCTGCTACAGTTGATAAAATTGGTCGTTCGAAGCATCATCTTAAGTTCCCTTGTGTGCTATGCAAGGGAGATCACCTTACTCATCTGTGTCCTGCTATCCCAGAGGTGCGAAGAGTGTGGTCCGAGACTCATGGATTTCATTCTTATGAACACCGTATATTTTCTCAACATCCTACTCAACCTTTGGTTGATCAAGTGGTCGAACCAATCTCAGATTTGGTTGATCCCAATATTCTTTCGGAGAGTGATCCTCATGTGATTGAACCAATGTCATCTTTGGTCAATCCCACTCTCCCTTCAGAGAGTGACTTTCACAAAGCGGTTGAATCGATTCCATTGTCAATCAATCCCACTCTTCCTTTGGAGAGTTAAGTGTCTACTAGTCACATTTTCTTCACTGCCATTTCAGATCTTACTGAACAAGGGGGCACTGAACTTGTTTCGGATCAACCCCCACCAAGCCCTCGGATCGCTTCCTTTGATTGGGATAGCCTAGTTGAGCTGCGCCTTCCTTCCGCTGCACCTTTCCAGATAAAGGTCAAAGTTGAACCATATACGATTACTCATTGTATTGTTGATGAGGGAGCCTCAGTTAGTATTTTGTCTACTCGTGCTTGGCGAGGCATGGGATCTCCCAGCCTTGTGTCGACTGCTAGTCAGTTACTGGTGTTTGATAGAAGAACCTATGTAGTCTTGGGAATTCTTGCTCAAACACCTATTACTTTGGGTGGAAAGACCGTCTTAGTTGACTTCATGGTGATAGAAGACCCCTTGGACTTTAATATGCTCCTTGGATGTGATTATGTCTATGCGATGCAAGCTGTGGTGTCAACATTCTTTTGTGTGATGTACTTTAATCATGGTGAAGAAATTGTCACTATTGATCAGTTGGATTTTCTTGATCCGTCTCCTAACCCAACTAGAGACCGGGTCTTTCCTTTATTGGTTCCCAGTGTTTCTATAGACACCACCCCGCCACAGGTGAACTATGTGGCCTCTTGTCCTTTATGTTCAATTGCTACTGAGAAGCAGCCTCTGTTTTCATGCTTACCTTCTCAGGACTTGGTCCCCACAGTTGAATGGGTGAGTCATCCTATACAAACTGTAGAGCCTTCTCTCTACTCTGTTGATCCATTTGAAAGTTTAGACATGTGTCCTATCTCGGATGATCTCCTCCCTTTGGATGAAGTATTCCTTGAGTCTTTGATACATTCTGATCTTCTTTTGGATGTTGGTTCAGTTGTGACTAAGTCTAACCCTGATTTGCCTAGTAAGCCTGACTTTTCTTCTTATGTTGGTCTTGTTGAGTCTTTTGACTCTTCCTTCGAACAGCACGTCAATGATCCTGATGAGTTTGATTTTTCTTATGAATTTTTCAACTCCTGTGATATTGAGTTTGTTTCTGCAGACTCTATCTCCCTTGTTGATTTTTTCTCTCCTTCTGAGGTTGATCTTATTGATTATAAACCCTCGAGCCTTGGTTCTATAGAATCTTCTTCGGTCGATTCTGCCTTGACTTTACCTTTTATAGAAGATAGCAAAGTCACATGTGTTTCTGCCAAAGTGACCCACATCGGATCATTTCTTTTGAACATGATCCTGATGTTGTTGTTTCTTGGAGACAGGATTCTTAGTTGGATTCACAACTGTTTACTGGCCTCACCTTGTGCTTCAAGTTGTAATTGCATTTGCATGTATCCTGCTCGCACTTTTGAGCCTGATGCTGGCTTCCACGCTTTTAGCTCATTGTATAAGCCCTCATCTTTGTTCTCATTATCGCTAAGCCTTGTATCATTTTGCCTTTGCAACTTGACACCCTTTACCTTGAGGAGACGTTCCCTGAGTGTCCTTATCTTTTTCACTTTCCTTGCATTATGCATAGGTTTGTTCCTTGCGCTTGGAACTAGTTTCTCCTACCTATGACACTCATCTCCTCGCATTTAGAGCATTCTTTCTACTCTCCTTTGAGCTCGTTAAAAACAGTAAGGAGGCCACGAGTTGACTTTTCCGGACTCATTAAAACTTCACGGGGAAGAGTTGGAGTTTCTTTAGGCCCAAGTCTGACTCCTCAAAATAGACTTGACTGCCGAGTAAACTTGTCCATTCAGGCTCGTTAAGAATATGTGAATGCGCATCCACATTGGTGGTAGGTTATCTCTTTCTTGAACCATGTGGAATAATACGAGAAAGGATCCCTCTCTTTTCTTTTGAATTGAGAAGATTATTCTCAAGCATAGGTTTATCTCTTTTCTGGACCTGAGGGACTAAAATTACGGAAAAGGAACCCCCGGTATGAGCTTAGTTTTCTCTTTTTCATGCTCTAGACCAAAACATGAAAAAGATTCCGAGTGTACTTTATGTCTTTGTCATGCTCGTTAAACCCTAAAGCACAAAGCACCGATTTTATTGTTGTAAGCCCCATTTCTCGTAATAAAATGGATCTTTCCGAGTGATCTTGCCTTCCTTCACACTCATAAAACTCAGGCTATATGCTGCTTTTGAAGGAGCGTTGGGTAGGTGGTAATTTAACCTTTTTCGGACCTTCCTGACTAATTACGAAAAAGGTGCGCCTTTTCTTCTTCGGAAGTTAAGAGAGTTCTTCTCTGGTTTGTTTTATACTTTTTCGGCCTCAGGAGACTAAATTGTATGAAAAAGGACCCCCCTGGAGTCTTCTTTGTAGTTTTCAGACTCTCTAAACTATGAAAAAACCATCGAGCATGTACTAGTTCAGGCTCGTAAAATCCACG
>LPNX011225811.1:53405-119013 GCA_001517045.1 Pseudotsuga menziesii | reverse complement strand
CATGTTGGCACACAAAAGGACATCTATGGATTGAGGTTTGCCCAGGATACCCTAGATGAGTTGCTTATGATACATTCCTCTTCCATCCAGCTGGTTACTTTGCCATTTTTACCTATGTTGAGTTGTATTCGCGACTCTCTTTACCGACAACTCGCGCATCATTCACGAGTCTACTTTACAGCAAGTCGCGAATCCTTGTATTCGCGGGTTGCGCTTATACATAGTCACGAATCATTCATGGGTTTCTCTACTACATACCCGCGAATGTGTCTCTTAGCATTTAAAAATAATAACACGCGATAGCTTGAGATTAGTTAAGCCTTTTTTCGTTAATTACCTTAACTGTCTCAACCTCTCCAACTTGCGAAACTGCCTTATTTCCCCCATATAAATACAGGCCTTGGGGAGGGTGTTAGATATATAGACTTGGAGAGCAAAGTTATGCTGGTGGATTGTATACAGAATTCTTTGGAGGAGTGAACTCAGAATCCTTTGGTTGTAGAGGAGTCCTTGTCTCAGACAATGGGTTGTAACCTAAACTCTTTCCATTATTGATAATAAAGAGATTACTTCTTCCATATGTGTTTCATGTATTGTAGATTGGTAAATGTTTATGCTTCAGTATAATATTTGATTTGCCTAACCTGCTTATATATATATGAATCATCTTGTACCTGGAAGAGAGTCTTTTGACAGGTGAAAGAGGAACTATCCTAGAGACTTTTGAAGTGGAGCAGAGAGGAAGAAGATAAGCAAGGATCGACCTTCGTTTAACCAAGTAAGTCCTTCTCACTTCCTGTTTCCTATTCTGCACTTTAGAAGTCAAATTATCTGCAAATAACTGAGTATGTTGGTAACCCCAGACCTAAGGTTATTAGATGCATTATCCTGTACAACAAATACTAACTCGATACATACTCTAACAGACTCATTACAGACTCCTCTTCAGTCTCTATCCCAACCGAATTACTATCCTCAGCCAACAAGTTGTCTTTGCTATTCTAGCAATGCATAACAATAAGGTGTTATCGGCCTAACTTAAAAATATTCCTTCACATGTGTGGTTTCCTCTAGCTCCAGCCGAGCTCGTACCCATGATCACTAAGGACTATTACTTTCTTAGCGTTATGCCTTATTGTCATTTTCCTGTTGTTACGCTTCTTCACATGCTTGATTCTGTGGATATTCTGCCATGCCATCACGTATCTTGTTCTGTCCTTCTGTTGTGGCTTGCTAATTTGGCACAGCTTCCTCATCCCATGCCTTTTCTTTGTATTCTTCTTCTCTTTCCTCCTTCTGATGCATCATCCTTCCCTTTTCCTTGATGCTCCTTCCTCTGTTGTAGCTCCTTCCTTTTACTCTTTTATGCTCCTTCTCCATACTTAGGCAGAATTCTAGATGAATTCTACCTTATTGTCCTAAGGCCCAATAGGCCCCCAACACTCACCGATGGCTCGTCCTAAGCCACACAAACTATTCCTCCATGGTATAACTTGCGCTAACTTTGGTCTGAAAATCCTCCACAATTTTCAACAACTTCTCTTTCTCTGTGTGCACTTCTTCTTTTGTTTTCTGCATGTGCTCCACCAGGTTGGAACTGACGTGTTCCAGCATGACTCTTTCCAAATATGCCACTACTTCGTGCGCCTTTTGGTGTATAGATTGAATCATCCCTATAACTATTCCTGCATATTCTTACAATTCTTCTACCTTTTCTTCGCATTGCTTCTCCTGGGTGCGCAACACAGTCATTTGTTGATGTAATTTATGCATCTTAGTTGCCTTGACCTGATCTGCTCCAAGGGTAGCTGTTTCATCTCCTTTTTGAGTTGTGTTATATTTGATTCAAGCACAATGGTCTCACTTGCAATATTTTGTGATTGCTCGTCATCCATTAGAGCTTCCCAAGTCTAGGAGACTTGGTCGACAACCCTAGCACAGGTTTTCTTAGCTTCCACTATTATGTTCACAACCTGAGGGGCTGCATCTTTTCTGCATGCTAGCACATCTAGTGGTGTGTTGGGTATTCATTGCACTTCTATCTGAATTAATTTTTTCTTAAGGTCCATTTCTATCTTTTCTAGCCATAGGACCTTATCTTCTGAGGGGACATCTTGCGACATTTCAACATTGCCGAGATTGGAACAAACAAAATTAATGACATTTTTGAGTTTCTGCTTAATTGCTTCTTCTTTTCTTGGTTCTTGTATGGTTGTTGTTATTTTAGCCTTGATTTTATGGATAGCCTTTTATGAGTGCTTCACCTTATTTTCAAGGGTATGTCCTCTTAGATGAATCTCTGCAACTGCTGCCTTCTGTAATGCGTGCACATATTTCAATTGCATCTTGGAGAAATCCAAAATTATCTGTCTAACGGTTCTGTCCACCTTGCTGGTTTCTAGGGTTTCCAATTACAGCACATCACTACTTAGTTGTACTTTTTTGGGGTGTTCTTCTAGGTCGCAGGGATTTCTGTGCTTCTGATGGGCCAGGCGTGTCCTATGACGAAGGTACCCGTGGTGCACAATCTACTGCGGTTTTAACTTTTGCAATTGTTCTTCCTAGTTCGGTTAGCGTGTCTGTAATATTAGTAATAAAGTGACTCTGTTTCCTACCAAAGTCATTGAAACTTGTCTGGGAAGCATTATGGAGGGCTTTAGCTAAGGTTGTGACCTCCTCCTCATCCATTCGAGAAGTATTGGCTTCCTTGTTAGCCTTTCATTTCTTGCACGAAGGTTCTTTTTGGGCTTCTTCATTACGTGCTTCCTTCTATTGGTGCTCTAGTGGCAGCTCATTTTAAGGTTGATTAGGCTGAGTGGCATTTGTTTTTTGGTCATTCTTCTCTCTCGAAGGTGATGATCCCTCCCTTTTCCATTCTTCTAGCCAATCACTGATAATGGTCTCTAGATCTTCTTCCGTGAGAGCATACTGTGTTGGAAACCATTGTCCTCTAGGGTATCGACGTGGTTGGATGTAAACATAGTGTGGTCCTAGTTGAAAATTGACAGTATGTTGAAACTTGAACACCATAGTTGCACTAAGTCTTACTTGCTTCTTTACCAAATTCCTTACAGCTTTAGCGTGGACAAAGAATTCTCTATTTCTATTCTGTTGTCGGTCTTTGTCTTATGAGAACCATAGGTTATAGTATCTTGCTCCTCTAAAGAAGACAAGTATATCCATGTGTTGATAATCTGCTGGCTTGGACCACATGGTAAATGAGATTAAAATTAACAACAAAGAATAATGGAAAGGAGTACCTTCCTTCTGTGCTGAGGTAGCATCGTGTAGCAATTTGTTAAGCACAAATTGAGACAAATTAATTTGAACTCCTTCAGCACAGAGTGCATCTAGCACTACTATTCATGTAGTACCTTGATTCGATTGTGAGGCAAGCAATAGTTTGTGTCTTAATATTTTAGTTTCCATATGAGTAGCAGGTTCATTGATGGACGATATTAGGAAATCCTTACCAGAGCTGACCAAGCCATATTTTTTCGTGACCTTTGCAATTTGGGATGGGTGCTTTCCTAGCTCGAAGGTTGATACTGGGTCCCACCCAACTCTTGGTATGTAATGTCCTCTTCTACTTAGGCATTGAGGACTAGCCGGTAACCTATATGATTCCCATAGGTTCAAGCAGGAACTGACAGTCAGGGAATCAACTGTGGACTGATGCCATATAAGAAGATCTAGGGCATCAATATTATATCATCATTGGGTATAAGGGGACCACCAGAGCCAATGGCCACCTGCATGCATGACATCTGAGCATTATTTCATGATGCATGCACCTGATTGATTCTCCATGCACCTGCAAATTAGAAGTTAAAGTGACCTAATTAGGTCAAATGTTAGGTTATTCATAGTTGGAAGTTATAAAAGAAAGGTAAAGTGAATGGAGAAACACACTTATATGATTATTGATTAAAGGATTTGAATTAGAGAGATCCATGAGCTAAGTTGGGTTTGAGTGCATAATCAACTAACTGGTGTATTTAGGTAGCGAAATCTATCTTCCCTAGTTCATCATCAGGTTGGATCATCCAGATTCAACACTACTTCATCATCAGGTTCTATTCAGCAGTTTCTTCAAGAGATTGATTATTCATCTAACTGGAGGGATTTGCCATCATACCATGGTACTGTGGTCAGAGACATATCTATTTGTTTCCTTCTCTACAGAGGGAAGAACTTCCGCATGCTACTTCTATTACTCTCGGAACACCCTAATCACCCTTCCCTTGGAAGAAGGGCTTCTCAGTTTGAGTATCAAGCAAGTTATCAGCATTTTTCACTATTTGGAGGACATCTTTCTGCATGGGAGAATTCAGTTGAGGAGGACACTCACGTTTTGGTCTATTGAGCCACCGTTTATTCTGCATGTTGCTTCCATCACTTCCATAGGGGTACTATAACCCTATTACACATCATCTGAGTCTTCAGCAGTGGGTTATTTATTATTGAGGAGTAGCTACAACTTTGGAGGAGGCCGCATTCACTTGTGGAGGACAATTTGGCATATCTCCCTATTTATCCATCAGAATTCTTGCATGCAGGGACCATCCTCTTCATTGTCAACTGATCTACATACTGGTATGTACATGCATTAATTTATCCTAATTTATAGAATTTCAGTATTATCTAGGGCATATATCTGCATGCATGCAGAGATCGGGGTTTGCTTTCCTATTCTATTGAGGCATACGCCTACTAGCCATCTACAGTACACACCGAAAAATAAAAATATCAGTTTGGGATATTACAGTGGTATTTGGGAGATTATAGTTTGGGAGCTAACTGGTGTATTTTGTTGCCGAAATACACTAGTTAGCTGAGTATGCACTCAACCCCAACTTAGCTCACCGAGCTCTTCAATTTGAATCCTCAAATCAATAATCATATGTGTGTTTCTCCATTCACTTTACCTTTCTTTTATAACTTCCAACTACGAATAACCTAACTTTTGACCTAATTATATCACTTTAACTTCTAATTTGTAGGTGCATGGAGACTCAATCGGGTGCATGCATCATGAAATAATTCTTAGATGTCATGCATGCAGGTGGCCATTGGCTTTGGTGGCCCCCGTCTACCCAATGATGATATAATATTGATGCCCTAGATCTTCTTATATGGAATTAGTCCACAGCTGATTCCCTGACTGTCAGTGCTCACTTGAACCTATGGGAATCATATAGGTTAGCAGCTGGTCCTCAATGCCTAAGTAGAAGAGGAAATTACAATCCTCCCCACTCGAATTTGCTTGCCCTCAAGCAACTGTAAAACTGGGTGTTGTAATACCTGCACGGGGACTTCACTTAGTGAACCTCTCACATAGCACGTGCGATCGTGGGATATTAAAGAATACCCTTAATTTCGAGAGATATTGACGCAAACTCTTTTTGTTGAAACCCACTCCCATTACTTAAAACCTCCTCCCCACCCCTTTTTATAGCTCAATCCTTATAAACCACCCTACCCAGCCCCACCTTAAACCCCTATTCCTTCCAATACCTACAATATATTGGCTCGATTTTTGATAATTTTAAAACCCACAATATGAACTAACGTGATAATATATTGGTCAACAAGTGAAGCCCCCGTGAATACCTATTATCCCTCCCAAGTGGCCTCCTCTATAAGAAGAGCTTTCCACTGAACCAAGTAGTCTCTGATGGTTCTGTTCCTCAGTTTCCCCTCTCACACCTATAGGATGTGCTCAACCCTATGCATGTTTGAATATATCTTCTGCTAATTATGAGCATCCTATATGTTCTCCCTAAGTATCTTGAGGATATCTTGACCCTCCTAGATCCACTCTTTGGCCTTGGTGGCCCTGCTATCGCCGAATATCTGATCTATGAAAGTGGAAGCATCATACCCATACAGACCTCAGAAAGGGGTCATCCTAATGGTCATGTGGTGGATGGTGTGGTAACAATGTTCACCCAAGTGTAGCCATTTGATCCATTTCCCCTGCTAACCTTCTACATAATTTCTCAAGTATCCCTCAATCCACTTGTTGAAAATATCTGTCTACCCATTACTCTATGGATGATAACTTGTTCTCATGGATAAATCAGTCCCCACCAACCAAAAAAGCTCTTGCCAAAAGGCTCCTATGAATTTGTTGTCCCTGTCACAAAAAATGGTCTTGGGTAACCCGTGGAGTCTAAATACCTCTTTGAAAAATTGTTCTGCTACCTATGCTGTTGAATAATCTGAATGAATGGAAAAGAAGTGAGAAAACTTGGTCAATCTATCCACCATTACGTACAAGTAGTATCTTCCCTGAACATTGGGCAACCCAGTAATGATGTCCATAGAGATGCTCTCCCACTTCTGCTCAGGAATAGGTAAGGGTTGTAATAAACCAACTCGGTGGGTGTGCTCTATTTTGTTCTGTTGGCACAAGATGCACTCTATCACTTGTTGTATCACATTATTCTTGAGGTCCTTCCATGAGAACCTTTCTCTAATCTGTCTGTAGGTCTTGAGAAACCCCTGATGCCCTACTAATGGTGTATCATGTGATACCTGTAAAATATTCTTCTTGAGGGACGACTCTGGAACTAAGAAGATTTCGTTCTTTTAGTATATGATGTCATCAATTAATCGGTACCTATCATCCTAAATCTATCCATCCAATATCTCACAAGCAAACTTATCTTTGGAGTACTCAACCAAAAGATGAGAGCTCCAATCTAATGAGATGCTCATAAGGGATAAAGTAGCTGGTCATCTGGAAAGTGCATCAACCAGTACATTGTTCTTTCCCTTTACGTACTCAATATCGAAGTCATAGGCCTACATTTTTCTTACCCATTTCTGCTGCCTCTCATTTATCTCTTTCCTCTCTAGGAAGTATTTCAAGCTATTGTGATATGTCTTCACCTTGAATCTATGACCCACTAAGTACTGCTTGAACTTGGTTAGTGCATGGAGAATGGTTAAAATCTCTTTGTCATATATCGAATAGTGGTTCTTATAGTCTTTTAGCTTCCTGCTCTCAAATTCAATGGGGTGGTTTTTTTGCATCAAAACTGTCGCAATTCCCTCTCATGAAGCATCACATTCTAACATGAAGGGTTGAGAAAAGTTTTGTAGAGCTAATACCGAGCATGAACTCATTACCTTTTTCATTTTCTTGAATTTCTGTCATGTTATCTCCAACCAACTAAATGCCCCCTTCTTCATAAGATCGGTGAGGGGTGCGGTCATCTGGGAGAATCCACTGACATACCTCCTGTAGTAGGTGCAAAGGCCCAAAAATCCCTTCGATTATGTCACATTTTTAGGTGTAGGCAAATCCAATATGGCTTGAATCTTCTCTAGGTGCACCTGGATCTCGTTGGCCCCTATTCAGAGACTACTTAGTTCAGTGGAAATATCTACCTATAGAGGAGGCCACTTGGGAGGGAGAATAGGTATTACAACAGCCAACTTTATAGTTGCTTGAGGACAATAAAATTCGAGCGGGGAGGACTGTAATGTCCTCTTCTTCTTAGTAATTGAGGACCAGCCGCTAACCTATATGATTATGTTATTTTTTCAACTTTAAGCTAGCACTATTAGGATCTTTAACTGAGAGAATAACAAGCACAGCAATTAAACACAAGAGACAATGAACATAGTGTTTTTTCCTCAGGCAAACCATAAAGGAGAAAACCCCACAACTTCCTCAGAGATAGAATCAACACAAAAGGTAAAACCCCAAAATAGTAAGATGCACTCCCGATAGCAGTAACCTTCTTCTTGTCTAGCCCCAATGTCTTCTCCTTCCTCAACTATGCGCTACAATTGAGTGTGTATGAGTTGTGTATCAAATAGAGACTCCAACTCTCTATTTATACTAATCCCAGCATGACTAAAACCATACTAGGGCCGACCTCTACTAGGAGAGTCTAATAAACCTAGTGCCCCAGAACTACGTGGACTTTAACCCTTAGATAATCAAAGGGTTACCCACTATGACTTGACATTACTTGTTTACATTATAAATCCTCCCGATCGAAACATCGAGGCATGACAACATGACTCAATTACATAATAGATACATCCCAGAATGAACATCGGGTTACAAGACATAGGATACATAGATGAATACATTCTAAAGTTACAAATACATTAACACTCCCTCTTAACTAGGAAGGTATTCTCTCGACATAATTTTCATCACTGGTCTTCTTCTCTGGATCTTCTCGTCATCTGCATCTCCAATTCATCTTCATATTCATGCCATCTTCTTTTCTGGATCTGGATCATTACTCGATCTAGATCATCATAGGATCATACTCGATCTGGAACATCACTGGATCATACTCGATCTGGATCATCACCGGATCATCATCACTAGATCTGGATCATCACTCGATTTGGATCATCACTGGATCATCATCGCTGGATCTGGATCATCACTCGATCTAGATCATCAGTAGTGGATCTGGATCATCACTCGATCTGGATCTCTCAAAGTCATCATAACTGGATCTGGATCATAGCTTGATCTAGATCTCCTCTAGTCATCATCATATGTGCTATCTCATGATTCTTCTCATCACAGGAAGTTCTATAGAGCCAGCCTTCTTTCATGCTGGTTGTAGGCCTAGCCATCATGTAGGACTTCTTCAGCTCTTATATCTGACTACTCTTCAAAAAGGCACCATACTCACTTCCATCTAAGCGGGAACACATCCTGCTCACAATGGTGAAAGAGCTTTGTACTTTCATCCAGGTGGGAATCACATCCTGCTCACAATGATGGAAGATTTCCACACTTCTATCCAAGCAAGAACACATCCTGCTCACAGTGATGGAAGATTTCCATACTTTCATCCAAGCGGGAATCGCATCCTGCTCACAATGATAGAAGAGCTCTGCACTTACATCCATCCAAGAGGGAACACATCCTGCTCATAGTGATGGAAGGGCTCTACACTTATATCTAACCTGGAAGGAACCAACTCAACCCTCGTCAGAAAGGCATACACTCACATCTGACCTGGTAGGAACTCAATCCTACACCCTCACTAGAATGGCCCCCAGTCCTAGACTAAGCTACATGGTAATGGGACAGGTGCCTCCATTCTCCCAAAGAATGTCAGTTTCCCTTATATCTGACCTACTCGTCAGAATGGATAGCACTCATATCTGACATGGGAGGAACTTAATCCTTTAGCCATGACAGAATGGCTCAACCCTTACATCTGACCTACTCGTCAAAATGACTCTCTCTCTGTCTCGGACTGAGTGTTCCTGGTAACCAACCAGGTACCTCCATTCCCATAATGGAAATCAGCACTCATATCTATCATGGAAAGAACCAAATCCTCTCACCATGATAGAATGGCTCAGCCCTTATATCTGACCTGCTCGTCAGAATGGCTATGGATCTCAGCACTCATATCTGACATGGAAGGAACCAAATCCTCTCACCATGACAGAATGGCTCAGCCCTTATATCTAACCATGGAAGAAACCAATCCTATCACCATGTCAGAATGGCTATGGGACTCATCATTTTCCCTTGGAGGAAACCTCGATCTGGAGAACACCAAGCTTCTCCCTAAAGTATTCAAACTTCACCTTGGCCAATGGCTTCGTCAACACATCAGCTATCTGTTCCTCCATCGCAACATACTAGAGCTTCACTGCTTCCCTCTGCACCATATCCCTGATATAGTGATACTTGATCTTGATATGCTTCGACTTGTCATGGAACACTGGATTCTTTGACAACTTCACTTAACTCTGGTTGTCATAATGTATACAAATAGCATCCAATTGGAGATCAAATAAATCAAACAGTAGCTTCCACAGCCATACTACCTCACAACTAGCTGAACAAGCTGCGACATACTCTGCTTCAGCTGTACTCAATGCCACACAGGATTGCTTCCTACTAAACCAAGAGATCACACCTAATCCCATACTGAAGCAACACCCTGAAGTGCTCTTCCTATCAATGGAACTTCTTTCCCAATCTGAATTAACATAACCCTCCAATTTAATCTTCTGATTCGCATCGTACTTGAGCCTATAATCAATTGTACCCCTTAGGTACCTCAGAATATGCTTTGCAGCAATCAAGTGAACATTTCTCGGATTTTTCAAGAATTGGCTCAAGGTGTTCATAGTAAAGCAAATGTCTTGTCTTATGTTTGTCAGGTACATCAATGACCCAATCATCTGATGATACATCATAGCATCAACTGACTTTGATGAAGCATTGCTCAATAGCTTCAGGTTCGATGCCATAGGTGTGGCCATAGTCTTGCAGTCCATCATCCCAAACCTCTTCAAGATCTCTACTGCATACTTCCCTTGTCCAAGGAAGATTCCATCCACACTCTGCCACACTTCCATACCTAGAAAATAATGCATCATACCCAAGTCCTTCATTTCGAACTCAGCCGCAAGATTTCTCTTCGTATCATCAATCAATCCGTCCATACCTATCACAAACAGATCATCTACATATAGTAGAAGCATCATTGGGTTTCCATCTTCAACCTTGTAGTAAAGGTTGGAATCTGCTTTACTCTTGGTAAATCCCGAACTAGATAGAAAGCTATCGATTATGACATACCATGTCCTAGGTGCCTGTTTAAAACCATACATGGGTTTCTTCAATCTGCATACATGAGACTCCCTGTCATGTGTCTCAAAACCGAGTGGTTGTTCTACATACACTTCCTCTTCCACTACACCATTCAAGAAAGCAATATTGACATCCATCTGGTGTATCTTCCATTTCATTACTGCATCCAGAGCAAGTACTGATCTGATGGAAGTGTATCTAGCTACCAGTGCAAAGGTTTCTTCATAATCTATTCCTTCTTTCTGAGAGAAACCCCGAGCCACAAATCTTGCCTTATGTTTTTCAATGCTACCATCTGCAACATGTTTGATCTTGTAGATCCATTTGGAAGTTACAACTGAATTCCCATCTGGTCTTAGGACAACATCCCAAACATCATTCTTCGGGATCAATTGGTATTCTTCGATCATAGCATCCTTCCATTCTTTTTGTTCTGTTGCTTCTTCATAACTAGAAGGTTCTTTATCAATGAAATCACATAGTAATGCTACATACCTGGAGCAGGATTTGGTCCTCTTTCTTTCTCTATGATTCTCTTCTGGAGCCCCATATCTTTCCGCACCTTGGATAAGTTCTCGTACCCAAGTAGGTTTCCTCTTATGAGGATTCTTCTCCAGAGGTGGATCTACAGGTCTTTGTGGTTCTTCAAATTCCCGATCTTCTTCTTGAGTTTCTTTGTTCATGGTTGTATCATGAACTCTGGGTGCTTCTACTTCTTCAGGTTCTTCAGCAGGTCTCTTTCTGGATTTGTTGTAAGTTGTGTCTTCATCAAATGTCACATCCCTGCTGATGCCAATCTTCTTGTATCCTGGGAAATATATTCTGTAAGCCTTCAAGCTTTTAGAGTATCCCACAAATATACTCTTCTTTCCTGAAGGATCTAATTTTGTTCTCTTCTCTCTTGGGATGTGTATGTACACTGGACAGCCGAATATTCTGAAATGGATGACTTCTGGTTTCTAACCGGAGAAGACTTCTTCAGGAGACTTTTTCTCAAGTACTCTATGTGGAGTACGGTTCTATACATACACTGTTGTTTTGGAAGCTTCCGCCCAAAGATGCATAGGAAGGTCTTGATCATGAAGAATTGCTCTTGCAGCTTCCATGATAGTTCTATTCTTCCTCTCTGCAATCCCATTCTGTTCTGGATTATAAGGAGTGGACAACTCCCTCTTAATCCATGATTCTTTGCATAGCTCTTTGAATTCATTTGAAGTGAATTCCCCGCCATTATCTAATCGAAGGGTCTTGATCTTCTTTTCAGTGTGGCTTTCGATCAAGGCTTTGAATTCCTTGAACTTGTTGAATACTTCATCTTTGTTCTTCATGAAGTAAACCCATGTCTTCCTAGAAAAATCATCAATAAAAGAAACATAATATCCATACCTGCTTAGTGAGTTTGATGACATAGGACCCCATACATCAGAGTGGATGACTTCCAAGATTCATTTTGCTTTGCTTTCGCTGCTTGGAAATGTCTTCTTTGTATTCTTTCCTTTCACACATCCTTTGCAGATCCCATCATGTTTTGCTTGGATTTCTGGAAGACCTTCGAAAGCTTTGCTTGCAATAGGTAGGGCTCTGTAATGCACATGTGCAAGCCTTCTATGCCAAAGTTCACTTGGCTCTACTGTGTCATGGACAAAGGCTTGTTCTGGATGGCCCTTTAATTTGTACAATCCTCCTTCTCGTTCTCCAATTACTACTGCATCATCGATAGTCTTTCGTTTTGGCCACATGATGACTTGACCATCTATGAATGCAACCCGCATTTATTTTGCATCTAATGCTGATATGGATAGGAGGTTCTTCTTGAGTCCAGGCACAAACAATACTTCCTTCATTGTTAAATACTTTCCAGAGTCTAGTTTATAGGAAGATTCCCCACTGCCTTTTATTGGATATTGGTAGTCATCTCCTAGCTTTACCTTGTGAGATGATTCATGTTCTGACAGTCTCACAAAGGATTCCTTGAATCCAGTCATATGTTTGGAATCCCCATTATCTATAATCCAATCATCACTTCCATGATTAATTTTACCTGTGAGAGCAGAGATCAAAACATATTCATCCTCGCTTGAAGAATCTTCACTTTCATATCTGGTTCTTTTCTTGGATGGTTCATCATCTTCTGCAGCATGAGCATGATGTCTTCTTTTGTTGCTCCTCTTTGTTAGCTTTGGTTTCTTAGGACAATTCCTTGCATAATGTCCTGCTTCATCACATGTATAACATATGATCCTAGATAAATATTTTCTATTGTTATCTTTGTGAGAGTGCTTACCTTTGAAGTGGTGATATTTTCTTCTGGTTGACTTGGAGTATGATTTGGAGTGTACCGTGAGAGCTTGATCTTCACTTCCCATCTTTTCTTCTCGACCTTCTATTCAAGCTTCTTCTTGAGAGCACTCTTCCCATAGTCTGCTAAACTTGACCAACTTCTTTCTAGCACAGATTCCTTGGATGAAAGAATCCCATGACCTAGGAAGGCCATTCAAGGTAGCCATCACAATCTCTACATTTTCCACTTCTTCATCTATTGCTTCTAGTTGTTCCTTGATCTGAGAAACTCTTGTGAAGTAAGACTGGATTGTTTCTGCATTTTGGATCTTCACATTCTTCAGTTGGTTTCTCAGAGTCATCTTCCGGTTTATGTTCTTCCCTTCAAATAGTTTGGTTAGGGAATCAAACATAGCTTTAGGTTTCTTGAGAGATGACACCTATGGGATAAGGTGATCCTTGATAGAATCAGCAATGATCCTCTTTGCCATAACCAACTTCTTCTTATGCAAGGCCTTAGCCTCATCTCCCTCTGGAACTGGAACCTCCTCATGGATGTAGGAGTCTAGCTCATTTTCTTCCAGGACCAAGGATGTCCTATACTTCCAAGCTCGGAAGTTATCAGCTCCCTCAAGCTTTTGATCAAGCTTGGTATGGTGACACATCTTAACTGAGAACCTCAAATGGAAATACAAAATATTTTAGATCTTACCAGCTCAAGATGTCGGATCTAAAATTTGAGCTAAAATCCTGTAGAGCTGGTTCAGGAGCAAATTAGGGTTTTGCTTTTCCAGAGTTCTGTTCACCCAAATGCTTTGGAATTTGTTCCTAAATTCGATTTTGGGGGGGAGATCAATCCAGGCCTGGGCTCACTGAAAAATTCCTCTTCTGTAAAAATCCCCAATTCCCGACAGTAGTGACAGGTCCAAAATTGAAAAACCTCAGAATTGGATTCTGCTTCGACAGAAAGATGCACCCTAAGGAGGAGAGTTATTCCACCTTAATTTTGCTGAAAATCTGTAGAGAGAGATTCACAAACTAGGAATCCCTAGTTCCCGTAGCTACATAGTGTCTTCTTCTCAGGTTAGCTCTGAGATCATCCAGATTCAGCACTACTTCAACATTAGGTTCTATTTAGCAGTTGCTTCAAGAGATTGATTATTCATCCAACTGGAGGGATTCTCCATCATACCGTGGTATCATGGTCAGAGACATATCTATTTGTTTCCTTCTCTACAGAGGGCATAAATTCCGCATGCTACTTCTATTACTCTCAAAACACCCTAATCACCCTTCCCCTGGAATAAGGGCTTCTCAGCTTGAGTATCAAGCAATTTATCAACAATACTCACTATCTAGAGGGCGTTTTTTCTGCATGTGTGAATTCAGTTGAGAAGGACACTCACGTTTTGGGCTATTGAGCCACCGTTTCTTCTACATGTTGCTTCCATCACTACCAGAGGGGTACTATAACCCTATTACACATCATATGAGTCTTCAGTAGTGGGTTGTTTATTATTGAGGAGTAGCTACAACATTGGAGGAGGGCGCATTCACTTAATGAGGATGATTTGATTTATCTCCCTATTACTCCATTAGAATTCTTGCATGCGGGGACCATCCTCTTCATCATCAGTTGATCTACATAGTGGTATGTACATGCATTAATTTCTCCTATTTTCTAGCATTTCAGTATTATCTAGGGCACAGATCTGTATGAAAATGAATGCATGCAGAGATCAGGGTTTGCTTTCCTATTCTATTGAGGCATAAGCCTACTAGAAATCTACAATACACACAGAAAAAAAGAAAAATATCAGTTTGGTATATTACACAGTAGTCATATGATTGCTAAGATTAGGTCAACATCAACTGAATATTGTTTGTCTAACCATAGGAAACCTGCATGAAAGACTACCGGTGACTGTTTTACGAACGTGTCTACTTCTGATGTCCATTTAAAGTGCGACATAAAGAGGAGTGACAGTATCCCCGATTGTTTGAGTCCATTTTCCCATTGCATTGTGTTACGGAGAGAAATTCCTATGGCTTGGGGTACCACAATAGGTAGCTTGACTCCAGAAATCAATCTTTCCCAATATGCAATAGAAATCAAAGGTCTAACACTAAAGGATCATACCTCGTACCTTATTCCGGACGGTTGAAGTAGATCCCCATTGAGCTTTCCAATCTTCAGCTTGGATTGATGTATTACTTCCTCAACAACAAGTAAACAATACAAGCATACTATATATCATGGTGTTAGATCCATTCTAGCATATATAATCAATAATGTAAAAGCATTTGACATAATCCAATGGATACAACATGTATTCAAACACACATTATTGGACAGGAAAAGATATTTCTATTAATATAAATCAAAGATTACAATATAGATACAACTTCTGACGGCACGTCTGCGAACCGGAGAAACTGAATGTTGGGGCATGCACCTTAACGGTCCTTAAGTTGGGTAAATCTGCGGGGTTATGAGAGTTTGTAAGCGGAGTTACGACTTAAAATAGTCTTAGGGGTGTCGGTGTTGAGTCAAAGCCCTCTTTTTGTAATAAACCCATGGTTTAAGTCCAGGGTTTATGGTTCGGGGTGCCCATGGTTTAAGTCCATGGTTTTGTAATAGTGCGCTGTATAAATAGGCACTCTTGTAAATAAGTCAGGTTAGGCTTTTTGTGTAAGAGGAATTGATGCGAAGCTAAGGCTATTTTGTAAGAAAAGTTAAGTCCCAGCTGTGTGTGTGGACGACCTCTGCACCTGTGTGCACAGAGGGTTTTAGGTAGTTAAGAAGATCTGCAGCTGTGTGCGCAGAGGCCTGCTGCTGTGTGTGCGGCTTTGAGCACTTGAAGGGATCCGCAGCTGAGTGCACAGATCAGAACTGTATTTTTTGTAAAGAGTTGAATAAAACACAGTTCTGTGGATGTAACCCCTACACTGGGGGTGAACCACGTTATATCTGGTGTTGTGGTTCTTTTGTGTTGTGTTTTGTTATGTTCTGTTATGCATTGATAAATATATATCTGATAAGTAAGATCGCTGCTAAACATTAACTTCGCTGTGAATTCCCAGTAAAGGGTTAAGCAAGTCACTGTTGTTTCATCTATATGCGAAGTTATATATGTGAATGTCGAAGCTCTGTGTTATATGATTATAAGTTGTTAAAAGCTAAAGGTACATTAATATCCCTCTTCTGCTTTTAGAAACCTGGTTCTGCGGCACCCCATAGCTGTTTCGAGTGAGACTGCAACCTGTTCGCAGGTTGTTCCCGAAAGGGCCAACACTGTGGGTCTTTTGTTGGTGTGAAGTGATTGGTATAAAACTTGGGTCTGCCCTATTGCCCAACAAAGTAGTTCCGTTGCCGGTTGAACTCAGTATCTTCTCAAGAGGGGCTTACATCGTACCTCGAGGGCTATGTTCTGGAGACCCTCTGTGAAGGAAATCTGTGATTGGCTTGATGAGACTTATCTGAAATTTGCTGAGCAAGAGAACAAAGATCCGCATCGTAGTGGAGACGACTTTTGACAAAGGTATGTTTTTTGTGATGTTTATGAAATTTTCTTTGGTAGTATCCACATAGAGTTGCACCAGTGGTTGTCTAGATTGACAGAGAGAAGGACGAACTTCCAAGATGGTCCATTTCTTGCTTGGACCCCCGCAAGAATTAATATATTGAAAAGGGTAAACAATGATATATCTCACGTTGTTGATTTCTGGACGACGCGAACCCTTGAAGCATTTGTGACGGAGTTCACCATCGACACGAGTACTTCTTTTAGTGAAGCCGAGCGGCAGTTTTTCAAAGGACCAAGGGGTAAGTTTTTGAATTCATTTAGTTTGAGAATTAAAATGCTATTAGCTGAAAAAGGTATATTGCTCATTGAATCAGACTGTTAGATTTGGTATTACTAACCTATGTTTGCAAGTGAAAACACCTTCGACGAGCAAAGTGGTTTGCTACGAAGTGGCAAAAGGTACAAGAGATATTTTGGATCCTATTCTTTAGGTCAGCATACCGAGTCTTCCCCTGACAATCCTGCAGATTCAGAACCCGAAGAAACCCCTTCTGTTGGAAACCCTCCGGTAACCCCGCAGCCCAGACCTGTTATCCCTGCGAACTCGTCGCAGTCCGAAAGTCACCCTAGCCCGATTACTCCTGTCGCAGGTTAGTCTACCCCAGTAAGTTCCCCCCCGCCTACTTCCCATCCCCCTCCAACCCCTCCTAAATCCACTATGGCCCACATGCATGATGATATTAAGCTCCCCGTTTTCAAAGGAACTGGATCAGAGGATCCAGAACAGTTCTAGTTTTTATGTGAAGCAGTGTGGAATGCTAAGACCATAACGAATCAAGATGTGCGAAGGGCACAGCTTGTTACTTCGTTCAGAGATCGGGCCCTGACCTAATTCATGAAATTCTCCAGTAATCAGAGCCATACCTTAGATGATATTAAAGCAGCAATAATCAAAGAATTTAAGAAGCCGAAATCCGAGTCAAAGTGTATCACTGGATTGAAAGAGATTCAGCAGAGGCGAGGAGAATCAGCGTGGGACTTTGATCAGAGGTTCAAAGTTTTGCTGGACCAAGTCATTTTCACCATTGGACCTACGCAGAACAAGGAATGGTTCATTGCAGCACTGCTACCGCATATCAGAACTCCACTCATGCAACAGAAGGTTGTTGACCAGCAAGAGGCTCTAGAAATCGTGATGAAGCTTGAAACCGCTCCTGTCGACAATAATTCTGGTATCTTTAAAATCTAAGTGCAGTTGGTAGTGATGGATCTGGAGCTGCGTGACATGAAGAAAGGAAAAACTGGTCGCGAAGAGGTCTGGTGCACACAATGTCAGACAGAAGGTCATGACAAGGAACAATGTCCTGTGGTAAGAAATTACCTGAATAGTGGTGCGCCAAACCCGTTCAACCCTACTGTCCTATATTGTGAAATCTGTCGGACAACTAGCCAGCATAGACCCGAGAATTGCCACCTGCTACAGAGGTATGTGCAAGTCCCCAAGAACCCCTATTGTAAATTCTGTAAGTTCGTAGGACATAATGAAGATGAGTGCCGCAGTTATGACCTCATGAGAGAACACACCTACGACACCTATCGTGTACAAAATGAAGGACCAAGCAATGATGGCTATGGTTACTGCGGTGGTGCATCCGGTAGAGGTGATTTTGGAGGTCGTGGTTGGGGTGGTATGGCTGGCATAGGACGCGGTCAGGTGGTGTGTTATAACTGTAACCAGGCCAGACATCTGGTTCGCGACTGTCGAAACCCAACTACGACATGTCGGTATTGCCGAGCAGTAGACCATGTGATCGAGCAGTTCCCGCAGTTGATAGCTAAGATTCAGGACAGAAATAGTGCCCCTACTCAGAACATTCAGATTATTTCCATCGAGCAGAGACCTGCCCCAGCTATTAATGTTGTTACCCGGAGTGGAGCTACGACGCACATACAAACTCAGGAGAAACAGCCTAACGAGGCTTGGGTTCGTAAGGTCCCTGAAAAAGTCCTCACATTTGATATCGACAGAGAAAAAGAGACATTCATGGAAGCCAAGAAAGATTTTGCTAACCCTATTACATCCGAAGCACCTGCGCAACCATATCAGCAGCAGTCGCAGCCACAAGAAACTTTGACGGATAAAGTAAGTACATTATCCTCCTTTTTACAGAGTTGCCTGAAGCTCTTAAGAAATCAGAACGCTTTAAGTGAGTTGCAGAAAGTTATTGCTTCCTGCGAACCTCAGCAAAGTTCTGGTCAGGCAAAAGCTGTTCATAGAGTCAGAAGAACTGGTAGGGAAATGAGGTTGAATGCCCAGATAGGAGAGTATGAGATGACTGATGTGATCTTGGACTTAGGGTCAGAAGTCAATGTCCTAACCAAGCAGACCTGGGAACAAATGGGGAAACCTACTCTTGATTGGTCCCCTATACAGTTCAGATTAGCCAATCAACAGAAGATTGTGCCCCTAGGATGATTCCCCGGTGTCCTAGTAGATATTGATGGAGTCTGTACTGCAGCAGACTTTGAAGTTATTGAGATCATTGACGACAGTGACCCTTATCCAGCCCTACTAGGTATTGAGTGGGCAATGGAAAATGATGCAGTCATTAACCTCAAAAAGAGACAGATGAATTTCGAAGGGAAAGAGTTGCGAGTCATCGTACAACTGGATCCCTCACAAGGAGAAAGGTACACAAAACCACTCAGAGATGAAGATCAGGATGTTCTGGAGCACATCTATAACATCACAACGAAGGAAGAAGATTATGTGGACCCTAGTGCCGAAGGTATTATGGATTGGTAGTGTGACAGCTCCTGTATGACGGACTCAGATGATGGTTTAGAGAACTAGCAGAACCGATTGTATGAGCTACATGGACACAGATGTGCCAGAATTACCAAGTCTTTCAGATGGCTTACCTCACAAACAAGATCCTTAACCGTTTTTTATGGTTCGACAGACCCAGACGAGTTTAGTGCGCCATTCTCGGAACAGATACCGGATTCACAGACACGAGAGACTCTGGATTCAGCATTCAGAACCACCGTAGCAAGATGGAGGGATAACCATAAGAAGTACATTCCTAGTTGGGAAGCTTGTCAGAAATATCTTCACCTAAGATTTGTGGATCAGCTCCAGGAGGTGCGTAGCAGGTTTGATGGGCAGAGCGGCCCGCAAGAACACTTGAAGCACTGTTATGAAGCATGGAAACATGTACATCGACGGGTACACAGGCTTATACGTATCCGAGCACATGTAGCATAGAACTGGTATATGGCAGTCGGGCTTCGGCATGCTAATATGTCTGGTGACAAAGAAATAACTAAGTACCGACCTGCGGGATTGAAGCTCACAGCTTGGTCGCAAAATTTGTTAGGATGTGCCGAAGGTCAATATGGTGTCGATGGTCCTTATCGTGATGCAGCTGCAGACCTGGTTGCGCTGCAGCCCCAAAGCCGACTGTTGGAACACTACCGATTTGGCGGCACCGGTACTTTAATTGCCTTAATTGCCTGTCCTAATGATATTCGCCAAAATCTAGCACCATGGAAACAGGATCTCTGTCAAATTTGGCGCCTTCAATGCACATTTATGGCAGATTTGGTCGATGGATTGTATATGAAGACACCCGGGTACGGGGAAATCGCATTCTGCATTTCCTTGAGTTTCACAATTGAACCCATGTCAACTGATCGTGAACTCCAGGACCTATTAAGAGAATTTGAACAAATGGGTCTGCAGCACATTTTCGCCCCCCACCTGAGCCTTGCATCCCGTGAAGAGACTCTACCAGCACCGACTCCACCAATGTAGACATGATCTGCCAGGAAACAGTTTAAGCCGAAATTTTCCTTCTAAGCGGAACGAAGACCGACACAAACAATCCGGGCAAACATCGGAGGATCCCAGAATGGATCCGCCTGGTTCAGCAGAGATCCCAATTGAAGGAGAGGAGAACATTGCACCGCAGCGGCCACCATATATTTAGCCTATTCGACCAGGAGTTAAACCCCCCCAGTGGAATGCTAAGTTCACTATATGCACCCCCTTGCTGCCCCCAGGTGTGCAGCTGGTTGGAACAATGACAGGAAAAATAGATCGGCTTAAGTATGATGACCACGACACAAGTGACCGTGGGAAGTTTCCACATTCGCACCTGCCCAATACTTGCATTTTGTTAAATATCAAGAAACTGGGGCGACCTTATTGGAAGTAAAACAGTGGGCTACTGGCTTGGATCTAGCTAGTCTGCTGAAGATGCTCGATGTTCCCCATTTTGGTCGCAGCACATAGGTCACCATCGTGGTCAAGCAGCTGTTGGCATTAGTGCATGACAGCTACCTATGGATCGGCGACAAGAAAATTCTTATTAATGGAGAGCTCATTCATAGGATCACAGGCTTACCAATGGCAGGGCCTGATCCGGGGACAGAATTTCCCTCAAAGCATGAAGATACGAAGCTCGCACAAAGCATGAAGGAGCACTTTGGCCTGACGAAGGGGAAACGTGGGTATCACACTTCCATGATTCAGGAGCAGAACATTCGCTTCGCAGCTGAGCTCTTAGCATGCAAAATTATGCGGAAATGCAGACCAACTGAAGTGCCTTCCCCGGTCATCAGAATTGCTATCAACTGCGCCGAAGGCTACAGCTACAACTGGGCAGCGTATATCACGAAGGAATTCCTTGAAGATGCTCGCGATGTGTAGGAGAAAGGTAGGCCCTTCCACTACTCATGGTTGATTGTCCTCATCGCACTGGTAGGATGGCAAGAACCTACTGAAGCACAGTTTGCTACTGTACCAGCACACATGCCTGGTGCAGCCAGGTACGCATCGCTGTGGGTTTCACAGGATAAAACCCACCAACAGATGACAAACTATGTATTTTCCTTTTATATGATGAGTATCTCGTATGAGATTGTAAAAACCCCACGGCTCAGCAATGAGTTATTCTCTCAATATGATGGAGCGGTCAATTTCAGGGCCGATATGCACCATATTTTTATCCAGGCTTGCGCAGATAAGAAGCATCAATGGTTTAAGTTGCCATATGTAGTGACTAAAGATGACATCCTCATGATAGTACAGTAGTGGCCGGCAGAATGGTTAAAAGACGCAGGGACAAAACCTAAGATTCCTGTCCCTCTTGTCACCGATATGGACGCAGGCCCTAGTCACACACAGCCGCAAGACCCCCTCGAAGACAGTGATGAACACACTGAGTCACAACAGAGTGAAAACGACCAAGGTGGAGATGTTCAGGATGAAGAGGAAGGAGACGACTCGGTCAACACTGTTTCAAATCTTGATCAGCAGAGTAAGCGCAAGACATCAGAGACAGGGGAAGTACCCAAACCATAGTCCTGAAAGAAAGCGAAGGCATCAAAGGATAAGGATATCGATGAAGAGCCTGGACTGACAAGTGCAGATCTTGATGAAGCTTTGTCGAAGTCCACAGAAGTTCTCACCACGAAGTGGTTAGAGTTTGCAGCTGCGTAGCTGGATGCCATCAGCGGTATAGCAAAGCACATCTCCGAGCTCAATGACTTAGCAGAAAAATCAGTGACTGGCACTGCAACAAGTAGTGCCCTGGTAAGCGCAAAGCCCGACCTAAGACAATGGCCAGCCAGAGAAAACAAAGGCCAAGTGTCAACTGCTGCTCTCATCATCACTGAGGCAGCATCCCGCGCAGAGATGATCATGGTAGTAGGAATCGATTACACCAAGATGTCCATGATGGAATTAGATCTCTGCCAGTCCGCTATTGCAAAGGAAATCCAAGCCCGAGACCACTATTTGCAAGTACAGTTGCAAGATACCAGGAAGCAGAATGATAGCCTCGCATCGCAGCTGGAGGCAATGGAGCAGAGAAAGGGGGATGCAAAACGTAAGCGGATTACCCTGGTACGAGTTTTGGATGAGGCATGTCGAATTCTTCCTAACTTCGACGTACAGTTGGTAGAAGAGCCAAAACAAAGATTAGTCAAGATGAAAGACTACGCACAGCAGTCTCGTAGTGAAATTGAGAAGCTCAAAGTAGCACATGAGACTCAGATCGCGGAGCTTCAACTGCGCATCCCTCCGAAAACTCCACCTGAGGTCAAAGAACAGCGCCGCGCAGACATTCAGGCATCAGCAGCGAAAATTTCAGATATTGTGGGCAGCGTAGCAAAGCTGCTCGGAGACAGTGTCAAGGCTTGGACAACCCTTCAGGAACATCCAAAAATAGGACAACTGCAAGAAACCATCAAACAGCGAAAGGAAAAGCTGGCTGCAGTAAAAGCAGAAATTAAGACCCTGCCAACTATGGAGAAAATGCTCAAAGTAAAGCGCAGCAAGGAACTCCAGCAGGAAATTGAGTCGTGCAGGGTGAAAGTAACAGAGTTGGAAAACTCTATACAGCCACTTGTCAGTGAGGCTTTGGAATTAAGTACTGCTGTGGATAGCCAGTTCAAAATCTTGAAGGAATATGATGCATTCACACAGGAAAATGCCAGTGAAGTATCATCCGCAGTACTGCAGGTGTTGGTGGAAAAGGAGAAAGCAGCTGACGACATCATGCATAGTCTCAATACTTATTTCATCATCCTCGCAAAGAAGCTTCGTCCACCAGAAGACCAGCAGAGTGTCCCGGGACGGGACACTGGTGAGTCTTAGGGGCCTGTTGGGGCGTGCACCTTAACGGTCCTTAAGTTGGGTAACTCCGTGGGGTTATGAGAGTTTGTAAGTGGAGTTACAACTTAAAATAGTATTAGGGGTGTCGAGGTTGAGTCAAAGCCCTCTTTTTGTAATAAACCCATGGTTTAAGTCCAAGGTTTAGGGTTCGGGGTGCCCATGGTTTAAGTCCATGGTTTTGTAATAGTGCGCTGTATAAATAGGCACTCTTGTAAATAAGTCAGGTTAGGATTTTTGTGTAAGAGGAATTGATGCGAAGCTAAGGCTATTTTGTAAGAAAGGTTAAGTCCCAGCTATGTGCATGGACGACCTCTGCAGCTATGTGCGCAGAGGGTTTTAGGTGTTTAAGAAGATCTGCAGCTGTGTGCGCAGAGGCTTGCTGCTGTGTGCATGGCTTTGAGGACTTGAAGGGATCTGCAGTTGAGTGCACAGATCAGAACTGTGGTTTTTGTAAAGAGTTGAATAAAACACAGTTCTGTGGACGTAACCCCTACACTGGGGGTGAACCACGTTATATCTGGTGTTGTGGTCCTTTTGTGTTGTGTTTTGTTATGTTCTGTTATGTATTGATAAATATATATCTGATAAGTAAGATCATTGCTAAACATTAACTTCGCTGTGAATTCCCAATAAAGGGTTAAGCAAGTCGCTGTTGTTTCATCTATCTGCGAAGTTATATATGTGAATGTCGAAGCTCTGTGTTATATGATTATAAGTTGTTAAAAGCTAAAGGTACAGTAATATCCCTCTTCTGCTTGCAAAAAACTGGTTCTACGGCACCCCATAGCTGTTTCGGGTGAGACTGCAACCTGTTCGCAGGTTGTTGTCGAAAGGGCCAACACTGTGGGTCTTTTGTTGGTGCGAAGTGATTGGTATAAAACCCGGGTCTGCCCTATTTCCCAACACTGAATCCCACACTTGGGCCTCCACCACTTCAATCCTCCATCTCTTGATAGCAAGCTCACAAGCAAAAGGCAAGCTTGGGAAGAACACCAAGGTGCTCCAAGGGACAAAGGGATGCAGACTCAAGTATAAGTTCCGGCAACAATGAACTATAGTTTCTTTGCTCTCAATTCTCTCTTCTTGCCTTCAATGTACAAAGGGGTTCCTTATATAGCTTTCAAAAGGATAATGAAAGGTCGAATCTGAGCGATCTCAAGGCATAGGCAAGGCCAGGAGTCAAATGAGTCAGATCCATGTCAAGGAAAACTCCAAAAGGATTTGGATTATGCACACATCCCGATGTACGCGGTTTTAGTGGGAAAACCCGCGTATGTACATGCTTATGAGTTTAAAAGTCGCGTATATCATTTTTCATGTGTTTTTAGGGATGATCAAGGAAACATCAAAGGACAAAAAATGGTCCATGGGGTCCAAGGAGTCTGCAGCAGGATAGGGGAAGGCCATACAAAGTGTGATTCACCTAGATTGGTGAAATCCACTATAACAGATGCCCCCTAATGTGTGAGGTCAGAGGGGTCATACGATGGCCGAAATACATTATAAGTCCATCCCAGAAGTGGAGTGATGAAGGATCCCAAATGAAAGACCAGCCACCCAATCAGCATAGTGCAATAATACAACTCTGCATATAACTGCAACTACATATAGCAGTCCCAGATACATAAGAGTACAATGGCCATGAATAGGCATGATACATGATGTCACATATGTGGTCATAGCCACGTACAATATACATAAATCAGAATCTCCATGATGAAGATATACAAAGGAACATGATCTCCATAATGGCTGAAGATATATAATAGATCAAGATCTCCATAGTGGCTGGAAATGTCTGACATATACTAGAATCAAGTCACGAGAGCTGAAATCTCATGAACACTGGCACGATCAAGGAGGTAGAATATAAGAGATGCCACCAAACTGGAAAGTCTTCTACACAAACCGCTACAAGTACATGTTCTACTATGCGAATAGAGGTGTTGAGGTCGAACATAGTAGTCCATCATCTGATTACCGGTCATCAATGTATACCGTTAACAGACGCGAGATCACCCACCAATAATGAACATGGGAATCAAGGTACTAGAGTGCAAACTAACAAGTGTGAATAAATGTGTTGAGGTCAAACACTTTAGAGGATCCATCGATCAGGGGACATTGATGTATTCCCAAAAACTGTCGATGGCGAGAGAACCTGCCACTGATGACTGCAAGTCTCAAGGCACTCAAAAGGACTCTAGATTCCAATCCCAGAATAAATGATCTGAATTTGATGGGATGAAATCCGCTGGAAGGAGGGCATTAAGGCATTTCCCATCATCCAACACGAGGTACTCAGCGAAGTTGTATAATGTGGAAGGACTCGATCATAAGGTGCATGAACCAGTAACTGTACCGGGAATGGCCGACATGCAAAGTCAAGATAACTGAGGAATGGCCGACTCAGGTTTCAACTTCCTTTGAACAAGAGCATAATGGCGTATGGTGACTGAATGAAGGTAGCATAGACTCGATATACAAACTGGGACATCTCTATGACATAGGAGGCATCAACAAAGGCTCCATAGGGACTGGAAGCTTAACTAGTCGGTGGAGATAAACTCAGATAAATGAGTACAGCTCCTAAATTCAAACTATAACCCAACCAATGGATGTGATATACAGTGCTCTGTTTGAAGGTGACACGACTCGACAGCTGCCAAAGATAACATCTTTCCTTGTCCGGCTTTTTGGGTTTTTAATTTTTTTTGGACTTTTTCAATTATTTGAAAAGCTTGAAAAAATAATAAACTAGCTTTATAGTTACAAATTAGGAGGAGACGAGTGTCATAAGGGCAAACAAACTAGTTCCAAGCAATGGAACATACCTATGCTCAATGCAAGGATGCATGTGTAGGATATCGACACTCGGGGGAAAATCCCCTCCTAGTAAAAAGGGAATCAAGCTGCGAAGGATATAAAAGATGGCTCTGCATGGCTAGACATGAGACAACAGACAACTTTGACTCCAGAAATCAATCTTTCCCAATATGCAGTATAAATCAAAGGTCTAACACTAAAGGATCAGACCTCATACCTTATTCTGGACGGTTGAAGTAGATCCCCGTTGAGCTTTCCAATATTCAGCTTGAATTGATGTATTACTTCCTCAACAACAAGTAAACAATACAAGCATACTATATATCATGGTGTTAGATCTATTCTAGCATATATAATCAATAATGTAAAAGCATTTGACATAATCCAATGGATACAACATGTATTCAAACACACATTATTGGACAGGAAAATATATTTCTATTAATATAAATCAGAGATTACAAGATAGATACAACCTTTAACAGCACATCTGCGAACCGGAGAAACTGAATCCCCCACTTGGGCCCCCACCACTTCAATCCTCCATCTCTCGATAGCAAGCTCACAAGCAAAAGGCAAGCTTGGGAAGAACACCAAGGTGCTCCAAGGGACAAAGGGATGCAGACTCAAGTATAAGTTCCGCCAACAATGGACTATAGTTTCTTTGCTCTCAATTCTCTCTTCTTGCCTTCAATGTACCAAGGGGTTCCTTATATATCTTTCAAAGGGATAATGAAAGGTTGAATATGAGCGATCTCAAGGCATAGGGAAGGCCAAGAGTCAAATGAGTCGGATCCATGTCAAGGAAAACTCCAAAAGGATTTGGATTATGCACACATCCCGATGTATGCGGTTTTAGTGGGAAAACCCGCATATGTACATGCTTATGAGTTTAAAATTCGCGTATATCATTTTTCATGTGTTTTTAGGGATGATCAAGGAAACATCAAAGGACAAAAAATGGTCCATGGGGTCCAAAGAGTCTGCAGCGAGACAGGGGAAGGCCATACAAAGTGTGATTCACCTAGAGTGGTGAAATCCGCTATAACACATTGGAACAAACCAGTTCGGTAATTACGATCTATCTTTGACCAGCTTCATATAATTATTTTTATCAAGAGCGTTGATTTTGATGGTGTCTGAATCTTGAAAGGGTAGTTTCACTAGTTGAAGCAAGATATCATGTAGTACCTTCATACCTTTTAGTTTTTTAGGTGCTACCAGTGTAGCATTCATGTTGGTGGGGATGTTAACCGATGGTGCATCCGTCCTCCTGGGTGGAATGTCGGGTGGCAATAAATTCCTAGTTTTGAAGTCCTCTTTCTCTTCATGGCATGATGGCATTGCTATGAATTTCTCTTTTTGCGACTTCTTCATCGGCTACTTCCCCTTAGGAACTAGTGGTGATTTGTGTTTCTGTATCCTGCGTTTTTCTGAAGATCGAGGTGGAACTTGGCTAGCAGCTGGCCATGGCTGACTCCTTGGGGTTCTATGCCTTGTACCATGTTCCATGGGAGTAGCATAGACAGGTCTCAAAGGGGGGTTAACGCTTGCTATCGTAATGGAGATAAACTAGTTGCTTCTCATTAGGTTTCATACAATACTTACTATTTTCTTCTTTGATGCACAATGATTTTAACTATGGTAACAATGCGTATTATGAAGCAACAAATTTCTTGACAGTTGTCTTTCATACATGCAGTCTGTACTTAGAAGGTACTCCATCTTTCGGACACTTTGGGGCGACAGTGTGGGTTATTTAAGGAAACTTTTTTGGCACGTCATCACTTAGCTGGCATTGGTACATACGGTTGTTGTTATTTATGGTGGACATGACCCCAAGGTATGCCACCTGATTCGATCAAGATTTCCAAATTAATGACTTTTAAGTATCATGTCAGTACTTTTTATTTAATTATTGTGCTAATCATGGCATCACTTTTATGATGGTGTGATTTCAGTGGAAACTTCATCTTTTCTTTTAAGCTCTCCTGACATGTAGTCGTACTGCTCGCAACTTTATTTTACTTCCCACCATGTTATGCACAATTAGTATAGCAACCTTTTTTTTTAATGTCATATTGAATAAGGTACCATGAATTTTCATACGTGCAAAATTTTTCCACTTCACAGATCCCTTCTAACATATAGATATTATGGAAAATGGGTCATTATCACTCATATTTTTTGTGATATTATAGCATTGCATCCAGCTATGCGTAGTTATGCTACATTGCTGGAATTTTGTGTCTGCAACCGGTATTTATTCAAATATTTTCTCCTTTATGACTTGTAACGCAACATCCACTATTGGGTGGTCACTTACAAATTCAAATGTCTAGGTAAAGCTTACAGCTAAGCTTTCCCATTCAATGGTTCCTCATCACATCTCTTTTGAGGTGTACCAACTTCTTGATACCATTTCCAAAGTGTAAATGAATCGGTGAACCCATTATTGTCGCGAATATTCTTGCAAAATACCTTGATAGTGCTCAATATGTTTCCCAGGATCTATCAATCTTGTGTACTTTTGATTAGGATAAGTGGTCTCTTCTCCAAATATTATCTCCTTTAATATTCTACATTGTGGGCATTTAGAGATAGAGTGTTTGTGTGTACCCCACCATCTAGCGAGCGTAGCTCTCAACACATACTCCAAAGCAGACAATTGCTATGATTCTATGACTTTTTCTTCAAATTCTTCCAAAAAAGATGCAAGGTTAGGCAATCCTTCATATGTAGGCAGCGCACTTGCTTAGGATCCTACTCTTCAAACAACTCTAGTGACTTTTGCACATCTGTGCATAGAGAAATCATGTAACGTGTTCTGCCAATTGATTCGAACGTGCACGAGCTTACTCTCCACCAACGCAGGTTTCCATCAGTTGTTGGATTAATATAGTCTTCCTTCGACAATATGATGTTGTACAACTGGTCCAGATATTTTTCTTGCCCTTCGCTAGTTATAGGTTTGACATATCGATGTTCTTCAAGCAAATCAATTGGTGCAACCACTCTTATTTTAGAATCTTTGAAAGAAAAGATCCTCTTATTGAATTTTATAATAGTTTGGTTGTATATTGCCCTATTGTTCCTAGAATTGTAGGATATTGGTTTGTGTCATCGAAAATGTGAATGAATTCAAAGTCAGCATATGTTCTTATGCCTTCGAATTCCACAGGTACTTGGGTTAGTCTACCAATTGGTAGAACCTTCGATTGGTTTGCAAGCATTAGCTGAAAAGGACACCAGTTGAGTCACGGCTTATACATGCTCTCCCATGTCTATCTTGTAAATATATTGACATCTGAGCCCAAGTCTAATATGATATAGTCCATATCATAATCTCCTATCAGCGTAGTCATTTGCAGTTCTCGGCCTGTCTTCATTTTTTCCTGATATAATTAACTCTTTTATTAGGTCATAGGTCTTATGCAGTTCTTCTATGAGTGTTGTTAGTTTTGCAATAGAATATTTATCATGAATTATCTCTAAACAATTTTTGAAAAATTCTTTAAGCTTACTAACCTTTTTCATTGGTGGTTTGCTGATTAGTTGTTCAAATCGTTTGGGCATAGCTCTAACTTGTCCAAATGTCGATGACTAATTGGGATCAACAAAGTCCTATCACACCTTCAAGAAGACTTATTTCTCTTGTTAGACATCTAGAGGAGCTTTCTTTTTGCCACAGGTCGCACCTGCGGTTGTCTTTGCAGTGTATTTTGGTCTATTCCTGTCATAGCACCTCCTCTTATGACTACAACAAGGTTGGGTTTTCTTGGTTAGACATAAATCATTGAATATTTGGACTGGGGTTTGGATTCAGATTCTATACTGGGTTGGGGTTAACGACAACTCTAGCCTGCCATTTCGCAGTAAGTTAGGGGCACTATTCAACAGTGTGATCAAAAGCTTTACAATATGTACAATTTTTCGCAGGACTTTGACAATCTCAGTAAAAATGTCCTGGTTTCCCATAATCATAACATATGATTTGGCCTCTTTCTCTACCAAATCCTCCTCCTAGTTTTTGTCCTCTACCTCTAAATTTTCCAAACCCCCTTTGTGGAGGGTATTGCTGTTGTTGAGGATAATGATTATGTTGGTATTGCGGTTGAGGATATTGTTGTTGTTGATATTGTGCAGGATGATACTGAGGTTGTGCTCATTCAGCTTGCATTTGTTCATCATTTTTCATTAAGTAGGTATCCATTGTTTTCTCTTGTAGCAGCTGAAGGGCTCTGGAGTCTTTCTCATCATGACCTACTAGCTTACAAACTTTACAATACATACTAGAGTGTGCACTTACAATATTCTGTAATTACAGGAATTCCTTGGACTTGTGACCTCTAGTCTGGCATATTCTACACCAAGGAATTCCTTGCGTGTTTAATGGGTTTGGCGCACCAGTTGCGACATAGTTCATAAGCGTTGGGAAATTAGCTTTATGGTGTCGATCCATTCTACATCTTGCACACCACAGTTTCTCCTAGAATTCCTTTCCTCTTTTAATGACTTGGAGCTACACCGTAGGATTGGCCAACTACAACTGAATTTGCATCATTCCCGAGCCAGTGTCTCCAATTGGTGAGGATTCTATTTTCATTGCTATTTCAAGAGCCTCTGTCTGCGACACAAGTTTCTGTTGCATCAACAGGATTTAGATATGTGGTAGTAAGGTGGCAATAAACCATTCCTTGTGCTGCACATCTGACATTTGGAAACTCACTTTTGACATTAATGTCTTAAATCTCTGGTCAAAGTCCCAGAAAGATTTGGTTGGTAGTTGCTTAATTTATTTGATCTCAGTGATGCACTGTAATTCAGACTTCGAATTTTTGAATTCATATATCAAACCAAGTCAAATCTCATTGTGTTTTAGGGAGCACACCTATGGCTACTATGGAAAATTTCATATACCAATCCAACGCACGACCTCGCAGAGTTGTGATCATTTGTGCTTTCTTGATATTCTCATCTTGGATCTATCATACAGTCCATACAATGTCACAAAGAAACTAGTGTTGCTATGGGTCTTCCAACCCATTTCCATTGAATATTGGGAGCTTAATGCCAGCTCCAGCGATTGTACTTGTTGTTGGTAAATTTGTAACAACATTTGGACTAGTTGGACTTCCTTGTCCGCTATTTACAGTGTTAGTAGTACTTGTATTTACAAAATTACTTGGAGATAGGTCTGGTGATTTTACCTCTGGTACGGTAGGCGAGTTCTAAGCATGTTCTTGTTTTGGAGATTTGGTCGACTCTTCTGACTCTTTGTCTCCCTCTGATATCAGTTGATATTCTTCCTCTTCGTCACAAGACCCTTCTTCTAAGTATGACACAAACTCGTAGCATTCTTCTTCTTGATCTGTGTTGTAACTCCCTTGTTCTAACAAAGTTTTCCTTCTTTTTCCAGATCTGAATCTTCTTCCGCTTCTTAAAAAACCTGTCTCTATTTCAGTTTCACTATCTCGGGGGAGCATCTCACTCTAGGGTTCTGTTGAGACATAGCCACACTTTTCTATTTAGTCTTGCATGCGTAGAATTCCTTTTTCACATAAGAGCATTTTTATCCTTGTCTTTAAAGCTGATAGGTATCTGTTGCGTTGTCCTTGAATTTTTTTTCGCTCTGCCTCACTGTATGAGGTATTTTTTCAACAACAAACTCAGTGATATATCATTCTAGGATACTATCTACCCAAAATTCCACAACCCTTGATATATATTTTTTGACTCTTTTCAGCCACTTAATCAAGAAAGGACTCCACTCTTTCGGTTCTCCTCCTTGAAAATTCTTTTGTTGGGTTTCCAACTTAGACACCACAATGGGAAACTCGGAAAAAAAAAAAATTCGTAAATGTATGAATAAATTTACAAGGCTAACCAGTTTGTTGGGTTCCACCAATAGCCTTCACTTTCTTTTCATGCAAACTCTGGCTCTTTGAAATCCACCTAGTCTTGGATTTCTAGTTTCGTGGGATGCCACAACATATCCCTCACCACAGCACTTCAAGGTCTCGACAACAAAACCATTTGTTGGCTTTATCCCCTCTCTCTATCCCTAGACCCAAGTTCAATCCCTATTTCTTAGCACAACAGAGACCAAGATATTGGCCTGACAGAGGGGACCTTGATCGGTAGCAATTGCGAAACATATGTTGTCTCACCCGAGATATCTCAGTTTTATGGGTAACTTCCATAACCACATTTCCACATTTTGTGTGGGAGGGTGTTTTAGTACCTTAGACCCACGCCAAGGTATTCCAATGAATACCGGGAAGGTGGGTTACTTGTATGCACAGTATTTCAATACCAAGCTATGATCTAACCCTTCGTGATGCTTCTTAAGTGAACAAATAGTGAATAGAAAGCATAAGCATATCCATTAATATAAGGTGGCAGTCATACATTTATCCATTTGCAACACAAGAATCATCCAGTCATTCAACACAACATTCACGCATATAACTAAGCTACTCAACATTCACACATATACACATCATATAACGTGGAAACCCATCCGGGAAAACACCACAAGGTGCTCTTCACTTGGCATGAGGAAATATATGCACCTTTTGTCTGTGCGCAAAGCTGCAAACTATGTTCAAGAGCTTATCTCCAATATTTACAGACTTTTCCTCCCTCTCATGCTCTCTGATGTTCTCTCTTTCTCTTTCTACTCTACTCCTAGTAGCAATCCGCACATAGCCTGGATTAACTCAACCTTCTCTTCTGCTCTGCGCACTTAGCTACAAAACCACTACTCTGATGCACTCAACAATCCAGAGTCATTAATAAAAAGCTATCTATCTCAAGTCTAGCTCAAGTGTCTTTTCCAAGAGTCTTTATATTACTCAAAATTGTTGTATCAGCTAATTCGCTAAGACCATCTAACCCATTTACAACTTGGTTTCCTTCTTTTATATCCCCATTAAAGACTCGATACAGATCCCATACATGCTTGTTATAGACTCAATACTGACTCGATATAGACTCTAATAGACTCATTGCAGACTCGTCTTCAATCGTTATCCCAACATTAGAGGAAATTTGATGTCTAAAATGGGCCTCCTAAGGGAAATAATAAAATAATAGTTATTAATTTTGGAGGAAGAATGGAAAAAACTACTTTTTGTGTTTGTATTTTCGACATATCTCCCTGTGGTTTTACTCAAATTTTGAGCGGGAGAGCTCATTGGATGTGGAATTTAATTTCGCATCCAACGAGTACCCACACTGCATACTTTTGACAGACCCCGCTACCCCAAAAACAAGAAATACCTGAAAAGATGTGATGTTGACATCATCATCACGTTGTTTCAGGTATTTCTTGTTTTTGGGGTAGTGGGGTCCACCAAAAGTATGCAGTGTGCGGACATGTTGGATGCAGAATTAAATTTCGCATCCAACAAGCTTTCCTGCTTGAAATTTGAGTAAAAACACATGGAGATATGTCGAAAATACGAGCAAAAAAAGTAGCTTTCTTTTATGACAAATATGTCAATTCAACCATAATGGTTGACTCATTTTATTGAAATTATATTGGTTCTTGAATTCCAACTCACAAAATTTATTGTTGGCGCGTTTTCTTATAAGGCCCATTTTAGACCCCAAATTTCCTGTAATGCTGACTTACTATCTTCATCCAACAGGATTTATTTCCTATTCTGGCAACACATAACAAAAAGGCGTTATCAGCCTGACTTACAAATATTCCTTCACACATGTGGTTCCCACCGACTTAATTCGAGCTTGTACCCACGATTGCTAAGGACTATCGCTTTCTTAGCGTTATGCCTTACTATCATTTTTCGGTCGTTACGCTTCTTCACACACTTGATTCTGTGGATATTCTGCCATGTCATATCCTATCTTGTTCTGTCCTTTTATTGTGCCTTACTAATCTGGTGCAACTTCCTCATCCCGCGCATTTTCTTTGCCTTCTTCTTCTCTTTCCTCCTTCTGTCGCAACATCCTTTCCTTTTCCTTGATGTTCCTTCCTTTGTTGTAGCTCCTTCCTTTTACTCTATTATGCTCCTTCTCCATACTTAGGTAGAATTCTAGATGAATTCTGTGATATCATCCTGAGGCCCAACAGTGTTCCATGTAATTTATCCAGTTTTACTGCGCCTCCTTTAGTGATTTGAGTGAAAACATAAGGCCCCAACTAATGTGTTTTCATATTGTTAGTATGCTTTTAAAACTTTCTATCATAAAGGATGATAAGTCCTCTGACCTGAAATTACTTATTCTTAATGTGTTGGTCATGCCATACTTTATGTTGTTCCTTCTCAACATTTTCATGATAACACGTGACAAAACATTCTTCCTCCAACTACACAAACTGGGACAATCTTTCTTTGATAGCACCATTATCAGTCATTTCAGTAATTGAAACACTCCTTAAACTGGGTACAATATATTCCATCGGCATAATAACTTCTTGTCCAGAGAATGAGCATGACCTGTCAAATTCTTATATGTCATGTGATATGCCCACACTACCACATAAATTTTATGGTCCCATTCATCTCTTTGGAGATTGCAAATCTTTGTCAATGCGTTCTCCAAGATCTTGTTGAATCTTCGACAACACCATTCTCTTATGGGTGATATGGTGTTGTATCCTATGTTAGATATGGAATTATTCAATTAATTCTTGAATCAGTTGATTGACAAAGTGTGTGCCATGATCACTTATCAAGATCTTTAGGCATTTGAATCTAGTCACAATATTATTGAGCAAAAAATTATCAGCAGCCGCAGTAGTACAATCCTTTACTGGCACTGCTTCGACCTATCTAGTCAGGTAATTCACCGCAGCAATAATGTATCTTCAACTTCTTCACTTTCCTGGTGGGTTAATAGGTCTAAAAAAATCAACAACCCATTTTTCAAATGCCTACAAGTTATCTAAGGTACTAGCGTCATTTCATCTCGATGCGATGAATTTCCAGTTCTCTTACAAATATCACAATTGCAACAATATTATCTAGCATTTGTATGAAAAGTGATCCACCACAATCTTGTTTGCAATATTGTGTGCACTATAGCTTTTCTAGCATAATGGCCTCTTGTGACACCAACATGTGCTTCATTCAATATCATTGGTCGCTCATGTTTCAATACACAGGAATGAATAATTTCATCCGGTCCCATTTTATATAGTTATCTTACTATAAATTGGAAATTTGCAGCTCACACCACTAATTATTTTTTCTACACACTACTAAATCCTTCTGGTGCATATCTCGTACTCAAGAATTGTACAATATATTTGTAATGATCATCAAACATCATGATCACAAATATATGCGCATCAGGAAGATTATCGTCGAGGTTCATAGGTTAATAGATTGTGTGTCAGACCTTCGACATGATAAAAATGAGGCATAAACATTCACTCCCCCTGTTTGGTTAGAATACCAACAGTGCCTTTTCCCTAAATAGTGACTTGGACATTATTTCCAAGTGTGACATCAGTTTGAACTAATTTATCTAGAATTGAAAACAAATTTAAATTATTAGTCATATGATTGCTGCAGCCTTAATCTAAATACCATATGTCACGTGGATTTTCTTGGAGATCATTGCGTTTAAGTGGGGATGCGCATGCCAACAATATTGTGCTCAACGAAGTGCTGGTGTTGCTTGACTAGTTTTGGCTTTTCCTTCCTTGGTCATACTATTTATTCCTCCATTCATATGCACAATGACCAAATTTCTTTCAATAATGACATCGAATCTTTAACTTAGCAAACATGTGACTACTTGGTTGACTCGGATTATGATTTTGTCCTCTACCAGTGACATTTGTGGCATTGTTGTTGTGTCCTCCTCTGGAAAAATTTCTACCTCTTCCTCTAGAATTATATCTCCCCCTACTTCTTCTAGTAGGGCTTATGGATGATTTCATCTATGAATGCACCTTCTAATGATGTATTTGATATGTTGATTCTATGTTCACGATTGATGAGAAAGGCCTCTAACTCATCAATGGTAAACCGCAACATGTCTTTGTTTTCTTCCAATGTCATGACTAAGTATTCAAATTTATGGGGAAGGCTTTTGAGAAATTTTTGAACAACCCTTTTGTCTTCTATATTATATCCATGAGATTTCAGTTGATTTAACACACTAACAACTCGAGTGTAGAATGAGTCCACATACTCTATATCTTTTATTGACAAAGATTCAAAATCTCTTCTAAGAATCTGTAACTTATAAGTCTCTACCTTGTCCCGGCCTTGATATGTCATTTCCAACTTTCCACTTTTTGGTTGAAGACACATTTTATAGACTTTTTACCCGACACACTTTTACCTCGATAGACACCTGCTTAACTTCAACCGACTTTTACCGCGACACACTTTTGATTGCAACCAACTCTTACTTCGATCAAGCCACTTTTAGTCGAACTTTATAGAAATATATTTCTTAGTCTAAAGACTTATAATATGAAAAACACTTTTCACTGACGATAACTTGGGATAAACTGCGGAACAACTATATTGCGATTGACTCACAATATCATATAACCAAAATTATTAAGGAAGACTTGTGTCGAGCACTCTGCACATAAAAACTTAAACTTCTACATGGTGAAATATTTGTGGATTCTTGTGTCTTTCGTTAAATGATAAATGTAAACAACATTTACTCTAGTAATTATGGAGAAGATGTGCGGCTAGATAAAACACACATTGAACCATAAAAAATGGATTTGTATATCTTGTCACAACATAACAAAGAACTATAGCCACAAATACAAACTTGGAAATTTACAAGGATGTTTCACCTTTTACAGAGCTTCGGCTCTCAACACATTCCAAACACACAGATCTTGATCTCTTGAACTCTCCACATATTTTTTCCTTCTTATCCTCCTTTCGCTTTTATGTGTATCCTTCTTGTGTATGTGTCTTAATTTTTACAATCTTCGTCTTCTTCATATAGACAAACTAAAATTGCTTTTCTTTGAATCCACCTGATCTGGATTTATGAGTGAAAAAATGAAAGAGCAGATATAGAATCATAAACACAAACATATTGCAATTAAAACCAAGATACAATAAACACATATTCTATTAAATGAAGGAAATATAACAAACTATAAATACACAACTAGAATGGTGGTAGCTATCTTTGATAAGAGATGTGCTTGCTATGCTCATTCATGCTAAGATGAATACAAAATGAGGGAAAATGGGCCTATATATAATAAGCATGAGGGCGATAACCCTAAAGGTCTAAAACATAACCCTAGAAGATGAACCATCATAAATTTTGAGGCCCCAAGGTGGTTAGTTGAACAATGAAATTCTCGTGGTCATAACTTTTACGTATGATCTATGATTTGGGTGCTTGATAGCCCATTACATCTTCCCACTGAGGCCAAATGAATATCATTGGAAACTATTTGGTCCCCCGAATCGCCAAAAAATGTAGTTTAGTGCCTCAAAACGACCACTTAAGTTTGGAACCCAAAAAACTGTAGAAAATAACTAGGAAAATGTCACAATGGATAATTGTTTTGAGCCAGTGGAATAAGTGGGTGGCCACCGATCTCCATCTGGATCAATCCTCCCCCCTTAGAAAGAAATGGTTTCCATTTCATCAAATCTTGTATCATATCTCAAACTGTGTGTTAAGATTATCTCCTAGTGTGACATTTGTTGAAGTGAAGAGCCTGCCTTTCTTTGACATCCTGAGAGGGTTTTAATTGTTGTTGATTATTGCGTTGGAGTTGTTTAATAATTCTGGTTGTTGTGTTATCCTTTGTATGAACTAGTATGGATGATTTGTTTTTGAACGAGAACCTTAAATGTGCAGCCTTGCATTGTAGAGGTACTTAAATGGATGAGGGAACACTGACTTTGTGTTCTTCCTGTTTATGTTGAGCAAAGGGACCCTGTGCAGAGGGTGTGGAGGTCGTTGTGATATGATGTTCTCCTTCAGAGGAAATTGTGAAGAGGGATAATTTCCTTGTGTGGGATCTTATCTTCCTACCCTGTGAGACTATGGTAGGTGCAACTGTCTCTGGTATCTGATAGAGTTGTCCTCCCAAAGTGACAATGAGACTGTGAGGTTGTGACTAATATACAACATGATTCTTCCACACATATGGTTGTCCTAAAAGAACATCACAAATTTCAATACTTAGCCACATCACACAATACCTCATCTTTGATAGGATTGATGCCATATGGTAGGAGGCATTGTTAAGTAATGTGCATACCTCATCCTTGGCTTAACCAATCGATGTTGTAGGGTTGCGGGTGTGGGTTTGTCGAAAGCTACAATGTCTTGATGATTTCTGTTGATATCAAGTTCTTTTGGTCACCGTTGTCAACAACAAAATGTAGTGGATTCCCTTTACCCACATTTGCGAGTGGAAGAGAAGCTCCTCTGACTCTGAATCTTTAGGCTCCTCTAGTTGAATCTGTGTGGTAACAACAATGACACTCGACTCTACATCAATGATTTGCTTCCCATGATCAGCAATTGTGACATTGGGTTCTAATCGGAATCGAGATCTAATTCTGAAGATCTGATCTCAACCACCAATGACTACTTTGAGAGGCATTGATCAGTGTTGTGCCAGGGGATTTTGTGGAACTCACACCACTTTTCGATGTCCTTCTTTGTGTTTCCATTCCCCTTCTTTGCTTGCAATGGGGATTGGTTGTCCTTTCTTTGTCCTATGTTCTTCAAGCCAAGGTTTTCCTTCCATTGCTTCTGTGGTGGGTTCACAGGTCCAAAGTATCGCTTGTTCTTTTGCCAAAATTTCTCCTCGATTTTCAGAGCATACCAATAAGCAGATCCAAGTGAAGATATGTCTAGGAAGTCCATCTCGGTTAGGATGTACTGATGTAAGCCACTGTGATTTTTCAGTATCAGGTGTCGCGCGAATTCCTTGATACCTAGATTTGTACGCAAGGTATGGAAGTTGTTGTTGTACTCTAATACCGTCTGGTCCCTCTCTTGATACAGAATGCTCCATTTGGTGTACTGGTCATAATAGTTTCCCATGGGGTAAATCTGTTCCTTGACGACATCTATGAATGAGGCCCAAGTGGGATTAGCCTCAAACATTACAAACTCGTCTGATGAGTTATGCTCACAATAAGTATCCCACCAATTTTCACATGGGGGGCTTCCTTAAGGAGCGCAAAGGTGATATTTTTCCTGTAGGATAAATTGTGGACAGAGAAATGCCCTTACAGAACATTCAACCACTAATCTAGGTCATCGACATTGATCTGGCTTTCAAATAAATGAATATCAAAGTTAAATTGTACCTTGAATGGATTTTCATCTCCAAAATGGCTGCTCGTTAAAGGCACATTCACCACTGTCGGCATTCGTAGAAGGATTCAAGTGAAACTATCCATCATCTCACTTATTTGTTGCGTGAAGGATTCCTCGAGCAATGACTTGACACTATCTCCTGCTCTATCGTATCTCTTTTCTTTCACCATGGGAGGCCGCTTGGGGCGACGTGAGTGGTCTTCCCCAAGTGAAACTAGTTTGAGACCCAACTCTCTATACCCCGAACTTGTCGGGGACATGCGCCGAGAAATAATCAAAAAACAGATTGCTCTGATACCACTGATCCAGATTTATGTGTGAATGAAATAAAATAAATGATATAGAATCATAAGCACATACATATTGCAATTAAAACAAAGATACAATAAACACATATTCTATTAAATGACAAAAATAGAACAGGTTATAAATATATAGCTAGAATGGTGGTAGCTATCTCTGAGAAAAGATGTGGTTGCTATGCTCATCCGTGTCAAGTTGAATACAAAATGAGGCCAAAGGGGCATATATATAATAAGCATGAGTGAGAGAACCCTAAAGGTCCAAAATATGACCCTAGAATATGAACCGTTATAAATTTTGCAGCCCCAAGGTAGTTAGTTGAACAATCAACTTCCTGAGGTCATAACTTTTGCATACAATCTCTGTTTTGGGCGCTCAATAATGTTATATTTTTATCAATTTAGACATTATTATATTAGGATCTTATCTGAGAGAATAACATGCACATAAATCAATCACAAGAGACAATAGACACAAAGATTTTCCTTGGCGAAACCATAAAGGAGAAAACCCTGCAACTTCCTTAGAGATAGAGTAAGCACCAATAGCAGTAGTAAAACCCAAAGACAGTAAGATGATCTCCGAAAATTGTTCTCTCTCTTATCCCAGCTCCGTCTCTCTCACTCATGCACTACAACTAGGTGTGAGTGACTATGTGATAAATAGAGAGGCTCACTCTCTATTTATACTAATTCTCAACTTGACAATAACTTACCAGGGCTGATTTCTCTAGTACAGTCTAATAACCCTAGTGCCCCGAAATTGTAGGGACTTTAACCCTTGAACAATAAGGAGGGCTACCCTCTATGAATTTACATGACTTGTTTACATTATTGATTCTCCCAATAGGAAAATTGGGGTATGACATGACTCAACCATATTACAGATACTTCTCGATAGGAACATCGGGGTACAATACATAAAATATACAAGTGAATACATTCTGAAGTTACAAATACATCAACATTTCCTCTTAAATAGGAAGGCATTATATTAACATAATTCATCATTACAAGTCTTCTTCTCTGGATCATCATCAAAGCTGGATCATCATTGTATCATCATCAAAACTGGATTATCACTGGATCATCATCAAAGGTGGATCATCATTGGATCATCACTGCTTCTGCTATCTCGATCAACTAGTGCTATCTCTCAATTCTACTCATCATAGAAATTTCTACAGAGCCAACCCTTTTTCATGTTGGTTGTAGTCCTAGCCTCTAGGTAGGTCTTCTTTAGCGCTTATATCTGACCCTAGTCAGAAAGGCCTGCCCAACTCTTACATCTAACCATGGGAGGAGCACAACCACCACCATGTCAAAAAGGCACGCCCAACACTCACATCTAACCGATTCAGAAAGGACCGACACTCACATTTGACCATGGGATGCCCAGCCTACCACCATGTCAGAAAGGCTTGTCCAACACTTACATCTAACCGAATCAGAAAGGCCCAACACTCACATCTGACCATTGGAGGCCCAGCCTACCACCATGTCAGAAAGGTTCATCCAACACTTACATTTGACCCAGTCAGAAAGGCTCTGCACTTACATCTGACCATGGGGGAGGACCCACCTACCACCATGTCAGAATGGCTCTTACCTACATCTGACCATGGGAGGCCTAGTCTACCACCATGTCAGAATGGCTCCTGCACTTACATCTGACCATGGGAGGCCCAGCCTGCCACCATGTAATAATGGCTGTGCATTTACATCTGATCATGGGAGGACCCGCCTTCCACCATGTTAGAATGGCTCTTGCACTTATATCTGACCATAGAAGGAAGAAATCCTACCATGTCAGAAAGGCCAGCTCTTTTTCATGCTGGTTGTAGGCCTATCCTCCAGGTAGGTCTTCTTCAGTGCTTATATATAACCCTAGTTAGAAAGTTCCACCCAACACTTACATCTGACCATGGGAGGAACACATCCACCACCATGTCAGAAAGGCATGCCCAACACTCAAATCTGACCCAATCAGAAAGGCCCAACACTCACATTTGACCATGGGAGGCCCATCCTACCACCATGTCAGAAAGGCTCATCCAACACTTACATCTGACCCAGTCAGAAAGGCCCAACACTCACATCTGACCATGGGAGGCCCATCCTGCCACCATGTCAGAAAGGCTCGTCTAGCACTTACATATTACCTAGTCAAAAAGGCTCTACACTTACATCTGACCATGGGAGGACCCACCTGCCACCATGTTAGAATGGCTCTACACTTACATCTGACCATGGGAGGCCCAGCCTGCCACCATGTCAAAATGGCTCCTACACTTACATTTGACCATGGGAGGCCTAGCCTGCCACCATGTTAGAATGGCTCTGCACTTACATCTTACGATGGGAGGACCCGCCTGCCACCATGTCAGAATGTATCTTGCACTTATATTTAACAATAGAAGGAACCAATCCTACCATGTCAGAAAGGATCTCGGACTCATCACCTCCTCTTGGATGGAACCTCGATCTGGAGAACACCAAGCTTCTCCCTAAAGTACTCAACTTCACTCTGGCTATTGGCTTAGTCAACACATCAACTATCTGTTCGTCCATCGCAACATACTAGATATTCACTGCTCCTCTCTGCACCATATCCTTGATATAGTGATATTTGATCTCGATATGCTTCGACTTGTTATGGAACACTGGGTTCTCCAACAACTTCATGCAACTCTGGTTGTCGCAATATATACAAGTAGCATCCAACTGGAGACCAAATAAGTCAGATAATAGCTCCCTTACCCACACTGCCTCACAACTAGCCGAACAAGCTGCAACATACTCTGCTTTGGCTGTACTTAGTACCATGCAAGACTGCTTCTTGCTAAACCAAGAGATCACACATGATCCCATACTAAAGCAGCACCCTGAAGTGCTCTTCCTATCGATGGCACTTCTTGCCCAATATGAATCAACATAACCTTCCAAGATAATCTTCTGATCCACCTCATACCCGAGCCCATAATCAACTATACCCTTCCAGTACCTCAGAATATGCTTTGCAGCAATTAGGTGAACATGTCTCAGATCCATAAAGAACTGGCTCAATGTGTTCACAGTAAAGAAAATATCTGGTCTCGTATTTTTCAGGTACATCAAGGACCCAATCATCTTACGATACATCGTAGCATCAACCGTCTCTGATGAAGCATCACTCAATAGCTTCAAGTTCGATGCCATAGGTGTGGTCATGGACCGTTCCTTCCATCATCTCGAACCTCTTCGGGATCTCTACCGCATACTTTCCTTGTCCTAGGGAGATTCCATCTATTCTTTGCCACACCTCCATGCCTAGAAAATAGTGCATCATACCCAAGTCCTTCATCTCGAACTCAACAACAAGCTTCCTCTTTGTATCAGCAATCAACCTCTCCACACCTGTTACAAACAGATCATCTACATATAGTAGGAGTATCATTGGGTTCCCTTCTTCAACCTTGTAGTAAAGGTTGGAATCTTCTTTACTCTTGGTAAAGCCCAAACTGGACAGGAAGTTGTCAATTCTGTCGTACCATGTCCTGGGTTCCTGTTTCAAACCATACAGGGCCTTCTTCAATTTACACACATGAGTCTCCTTGTCATGTGTCTCAAAACCGAGTGGCTTCTCCACATACACTTCCTCTTCCACTACACCATTCAAGAAAGTAGTCTTGACATCCATCTGGTGTATCTTCCATTTCATTACTACAATGAGAGAAAGTATTGATCTAATGGAAGTGTATCTAGCTACAGGTGCAAAAGTTTCTTCATAATCTATTCCTTCTTTCTGGGAGAAGTCATGAGCCACGAATCTTGCTTTATGTTTCTCTATGCTACCATCTGCAGCATGCTTGATCTTGTAGATCCATTTGGAAGTCACAACAGACTTCCCCTCTGGTCTAGGGACAACATCCTGGACATCATTCTTCATGATCGACTAGTACTCCTTGATCATATCATCCTTCCATTCTTTCTTCTCTGCTGCTTCTTCATAGTTGGAAGGTTCTCTATCAATGATGGCACATAATAGTGCTACATAACCGGAGCCGGACTTGGTTCTTTTCCTCTCTCTGTGCATTTCTTTTGGAGCCCCATATCTTTCTACACCTTGGATAGCCTCTCATACCCATGCAGGTTTCCTCTTGTGAGGATTCTTCTCTTGGGGTGGATCTACAGGTTCCTATGGTTCTTCTATTTCTGTGTGGTTCTCGATCAAGGCTTTGAATTCCTTGAACTTGCTGAATACATCATCTTTGTTCTTCAAGAAGTATATCCATGTCTTCCTAGAAAAATCATCAATGAAAGAAACATAGTATACATACCCACTTAATGAACTGGATGACATCGGACCGCATACATCAGAGTGGATGATTTCCAAGATTCATTTTTCCTTGCTCTCGCTACCTGGAAATGTCTTCTTTGTGTTCTTTCCTTTTGCACATCCTTTGCAAACACCTTCATTCTTTGTTTGTATTTCTGGAAGACCTTCAACAACTTTTCTTGCAAGTGGTAGTGCTCTATAGTGCACATGTGCAAGCCTTCTATGCCAAATTTCATTTGGATCTACTAAGTCATGGACCAAGGCTTATTCTTGTTGGCCTTTTAGTTTGTATAATCTTCCCTCTTACTCTCCAATCACAACTGCATCATCTATAGTCTTTCCCTTTGGCCACATAAGAACTTGGCCATCTACAAATGCAACCCTTATCCCTTTTGCATCCAATGCAGATATAGAGAGGAGATTTTTCTTTAGTCCTGGTATAAACAAGAAATCCTTCATCTTCATAGACTTTCCAGAGTCTAACTTATAGGAGGATTCACCACCACCTTTTATTGGATACTGGTAGTCATCCCCAAGTTTCACCTTGTGAGTTGACTCATGTTCAGACAATTTCACAAAGGATTCTTTGAATCATGTCATATGTTTGGAAGCCCCACTGCCTATAAGCCAATCATTGCTTCCATGTGTGATATTTCCCATGAGAGAGGAAATCAAAACATTTTCTCCATCACTTGAAGAATCATCACTTTCTTGTTTGAGTCTCTTTGTGGAAGGTTCATCATCATCTGCAGCATGAGCATGATGTCTTCTCTTGTTTCCTTTCTTCTTGTGAGAGCTATTCTTATTCTTGGGACAATCTCTTGCAAAGTGTCCTCTTTCATCACATGTAAAGCATCTATATTTAGATATATCCTTGTTACATTTTCTAAAGTTAAAATGCTTACCTTTGGAGTGATGATAGTCCCTTCTACTTTTCTTAGAGTGTACTGTGAGAGCTTGATCTTCACTTCCCATCTTTTCTTCTCAGGCTACTATCCAAGCTTCTTCTTGTGAGCATTCTTCCCACAGTCTACTAAAGGTGACTAGCTTTCTTCTAGCACAAATCCCTTGAATGAAGAAGTCCCATGATCTAGGGAGACCATTCAAGGTGGTCATCACAATATCTACATTCTCCACTTCTTCATCCACTGCTTCAAGTTGTTCTTTGATCTGAGAGACCCTTGTGAAGTATGACTATGTAGTCTCCGCATTCTGGATCTTCACGTTCTTCAACTGGTTCCTCAAAGTCATCTTCTGATTTATGTTCTTTCCTTCAAACAGTTTGGTCAGGGCATCAAACATTGCTTTAGGTGTCTTTAGGGAGGACACATGTGGTATGAGGTGATCCTTGATTGAATCAACAATAATCCTCTTAGCCATGACCAATTTATTTTTGTGTAAGGCCTTGGCCTCATCTCCCTCACGTCTCTAATATATAAAGTAGGCGAATTAAATTTTTGAAGATAAGTTTGTAGGTAAATAGTTATTACAATATTTAATGTTAAGTCGGTAGTCATCCACATGGAAAATGGTGGCCACCCACCTCTTCCACTGGCTCAAAACAATTGTCCATTGTGACATTTTCCTAGTTATTTTTCTACAGTTTTTCAAGTCCCAAACTTTCAGGGTCATTTTGAGTCCCTAAAAGACGTTTTTTGGCGATTCAGGGGGTGAATAATTTTTAGTAGCATGTATTTGGTCTAAGTCGAAAGATGTAAAGCTCAAATATACCTTTCCAATGGGTTATTTGTTGATGTATTTGTAACTTCAGAATGTATTCACTTGTATATTTTATGTATTGTACCTCGATATTCTTATCATGAAGTATCTGTAATGTACTATTGAGTCATGTCATACCCCGATGTTCCTATCGGGAGAATCAATAATGTAAACAAGTCATGTAAATTCATAGAGGGTAACCCTCCTTATTGTTCAAGGGTTAAAGTCCCCGCAGTTTCGGGGCACTAGGGTTATTAGACTCTCCTAGAGAAGTCGGCCCTGGTAAGTTAATGTCCAGTCGGGAATTAGTATAAATAGAGAGTGAGCCTCTCTATTTATCACACAGTCACTCACACTCAGTTGTAGCGCATGAGTGAGAGAGAAGGAGCTGGGATAAGAGAGAGAACAACTGTCGAAGATCATCTTACTATCTTTAGGTTTTACTGCTGCTATTGCTGCTTATTCTATCTCTGAGGAAGTTGCAGAGTTTTCTCCTCTATGGTTTCCCCAAGGAAAATATTTGTGTCTATTGTCTCTTGTGATTTATTGTTGTGCATGTTATTCTCTCAGATACAATGCTAAGATAATACTGTTTAAATTGATAAAAATCTAACATGGTATCAGAGCTAACCTGAGAAGAAGACATTGTGCAGCTACGGAAGCTAGGGCTACTTACTTTTTGGGTCTCTGTCAACAATACATCAGCAAAAGGAGGCTAGGATGAACCTCCATTGAAGGGCGCATCTTTCTGTCAAAGCAGAATCTGATTCTGAGCATTTTTAGTTTTTTACCTACCACTACATCGAGAAATTAAGGCTTTTCACTGAAGAGGAATTTTTGAGTGAGCCCATGCTAGGATTGCTCTCCTCCTCAAAATCGAAGTTTAGAGACAAAAATCAAATTTTTTGGTGGGGTAGAACTCCAGGAAAGTCAAACCCTAATCTGCCCTAGAACCAGAAAACCAGCACTACAAAAGATCAACTGCAGATCCAGTTTTCAGCTTCTCAAATTGGTAAGATCTAAATCTTTTGTATTTCCATTTGAGGTTCTTAGTTAAGATGTCTTATCACACCAAGCTTGATGAAAATCTTGAGGGAGCTGATAACTTCTGAGCTTGGAAGTATAGGATCTCCCTAGTTCTGGAAGCATTAGAGGAAATTTGAGGTCTAAAATGGGCCTCCTAAGGAAAATAATAAAATAATAGTTAAAATATTAAAATAATAATTAAAATAATAAAATAATAGTTAGTAATTTTGGAGGAAGAATGAAAAAAACTACTTTTTTTGTTCGTATTTCCAACATATCTCCTTGTGTTTTTACTCAAATTCTGAGCGGGAGAGCTCGTTTGATGTGGAATTTAATTCCGCATCCAACCAGTACCTACACTACATACTTTTAACAGACCTCGCTACCCCAAAAACAAGTAATACCTGAAAAAATGTGATGATGACATCATCGTTAAGTTTTTTCAGGTATTTCTCATTTTTGGGGTAGCATGGTCTATCAAAAGTACGCATTGTGGGTACTCATTGGATTCGAAATTAAATTATGCATCCAATGAGCTCTCCTACTCAGAATTTGAGTAAAAACACACGGACATATGTCGAAAATACGAACAAAAAAAGTAGTTTTCTTTTATGACAAATATGTCAATTGTTGACTCATTTTATTGAAATTCTATTGGTTCTTGAATTATAACTCACAAAATTTATTGTTGGTGCATTTTCTTATAAGGCCCATGAGGGAGATGATGATGTCATCATCACAGAACTAGGGAGATCCTATACTTCCAAGCTCGGAAGTTATCATCTCCCTCAAGCTTTTCATCAAGCTTGGTGTGATGATACATCTTAACTAAGAACCTCAAATGGAAATATAAAAGATTTAGATCTTACCAATTTGAAAAGCTGAAAACTGGATCTGCAGATGATCTTCTGTAGTGCTGGTTTTCTGGTTCTAGGGCAGATTAGGGTTGACTTTCTCGGAGTTCTACCCAACCAAAAAATTGATTTTTGTTTCTAAACTTCGATTTTGAGGAGGAGAGCAATCCTAGCATGAGCTCACTCAAAAATTCCTCTTCAGTGAAAAGCCCTAATTTCTCGATGTAGTGGTAGGTCAAAAACTGAAAATGCTCAGAATCAGATTCTACTTCGACAAAAAGATGCGCCCTTCAATGGAGGTTCAGCCTAGCCTCCTTTTGCTGATGTATTGTCAAGAGAGACCCAAAAGTAAGAATCCCTAGCTTCCGCAGCTGCACAATGTCTTCTTCTCAGGTTAGCTCTGATACCATGTTAGATTTTATCAATCTAGATAGTATTACCTTAGGATATTATCTGAGAGAATAACATGCACAACAATCAATCACAAGAGACAATAGACACAAATATTTTCCTCGAGGAAACCATAAAGGAGAAAACCCCGCAACTTCCTCAGAGATAGAATAAGCACCAATAGCAATAGTAAAACCAAAAGATAGTAAGATGATCTTCGACAGTTGTTCTCTCTCTTCTCCCAGCGCCTCTCTCACTCATGCACTACAACTGAATGTGAGTGACTGTGTGATAAATAGAGAGGCTCACTCTCTATTTATACTAATTCCCGACTGGACAATAACTTACCAGGGCCGACTTCTCTAGGAGATTCTAATAACCCTAGTGCCCCGAAACTGCGGGGACTTTAACCCTTGAACAATAAGGAGAGTTACCCTCTATGACTTTACATTACTTGTTTACATTATTGATTCTCCCGATAGGAACATCGGGGTATGACATGACTCAATAGTACATTACAGATACTTCACGATAGGAATATCGAGGTACAATATATAAAATATACAAGTGAATACATCCTGAAGTTACAAATACATCAACAAATAACCCATTGGAAAGGTATATTCGAGCTTTACATCTTTCGACTTAGACCAAATGCATGCTACTGAAAATTATTTACCCCCCGAATCGCCAAAAAACGTTGTTTAGGGACTCAAAATGACCCTGAAAGTTTGGGACCTGAAAAACTGTAGAAAAATAACTAGAAAAATGTCACAATGGACAATTGTTTTGAGTTAGTGGAATAGGTGGGTGGCCACCGTTCTCCATGTGGATGACTACCGACTTAACATTAAATATTGTAATAACTATCTACCTACAAACTTATCTTCAGAAATTTAATTCACGTACTTTATATATGAGAGACGTGAACTCTTCATTATGTCAACCTGTTTGACAAAAACTGACCTGCTAGAGATTCGGACAGAGTCAGCTCACACCTGATACAGATCTACGATTAATTAATATTTCCAACAATATTGACGATTACTAGTGTTTTTTAATGAAATAGAAAGCATTGTGATTATTGAAGCAACTGATTTTCTTTTTCGCTAGCATGGCAATAGAGTGCAAGGAAAAACAAATATGAGTTTAAGAAAATGAAAAAACATTTCAAAACTTAATTCTTTCGAAAATGTGCATTCCAAAAGCTTCGAGAAGTGCATGACAAGCTAGTCCCGATTGAGTTTGGTATTTCCTTCTGTAGTTGTCTTAATCATATGATCACAGGCCATTGGAACTGTGTTGTTGTCTTAATTATATGGTCACATGCAATTGGAACTTTGTAAAATGAGTATCCTTTCAAGTTGCGAACAAGATGTGACAAGTGGTAACATTGAAACTATTCAAATAATTTTAATTTTTTTAATAACTATTAATAAGTCTTGAGTTAAAGTAACAAATCAAATTGAAATTGTACAAATCAATGTTCTCTATTAACTAGGATGTGATAATGATACAACCACGGGGGCTTCACTTTTTTACCAATATCCTATCACGTTAGTTCATATTGTGGGTTTTAAAATTATCAAAAATTAAACCAATATATTGCATATATTAGGGTGGATGAGGGGTTTAAGGTGGGGGTGGGTAGGGTGGTTTATAAGGATTGAGGTATAAAAAGGGCTGGGGAGGAGGTTTTAAGTATTGGGAGGGGGTCTCAACAAAAAGAGTTTGGGTCAATATCTCTGGAAATTAAGGGTATTCTTTAATATCCCATGATCGCACGTGCTATGTGAGAGGTTCACTAAGTGAAGTCCCTGTGGATACAACATTCCCCATAGTTGAGAAATATTTTTATTTGAATGTTCTCTATCAACTAGGATGTGATAAATAGGATGTGATAATGATACAACATTCCCACATATTTGAGAAATAATTTTACTTGAATGTTCTCTATCAACTAGGATGTGATAATACAACATTCCACATAGTTGAGAACTAATTTTATTTGACAAATAACACTCTTTTATTGGACATAGAAATAATTTCATTTGACAAATAATATTGGTTTATGAGACAATACAAAATAATCTTCAACTAATCACTCCTAAGCATGTTCATTAATGCCAAGCTCTTGTGGTGGTGATTGAAACATGTACTATAACCCTCTCATATATAGCAAACTATAGATATATTTTGATAGACTACAAGTTAAACGTGGAGAACAAATTATTTGTTACTTGTTTTTATAGATATTCTCCATAATCGTGAACAAAATAAATTTGTTACTTATTTTAATAGATATTTTGGACAGTACAGTTCACATATTTTACTGTAATTAGAAAAAAACATAATATAAAAAAAAAAACATATTTGTTAATCTATATCAAATTTTAAAATATAAATATTTATGAAGCTAATTAAATATATTAATCTTACAATTTAAGAAAACATATAGTAACCAATCCATCTCAAATTTTAAAATATAAACACCTTCCACATTTATAAATAATCATAAAAAATAAACTTTAAATTGATTTATACTCAAGATGAAAATATTCCCCAAACGAGTTTTTGTTAAAACAACAGAATCCAGCATTCATTTATCAAAAAAAAATTAGAAAATGTAACATCCCTTCGAATCATGAAATAAAAACAAAATCGCATAATTAAACCAGCAATCCCTTTCTCTTCAAGTATTCCACACCCTCGGTGATGATTTGGTCGATGTTAAATTTGAAGGAGAAACCGCTCTCCACCAATTTCTTGGATGAAGGGTTTACTTTTGGGATCAGTGGCACATCCTCAAACCTGGAGAAGCATCCATGACTCGTTACATTTTATAAATACATAGCCATACCAATAGAAATAACTAATGCTCACTAGTGATAGTGATAACTAATACTCACTGGGTAGTCACATTGTACTCTGGATAGCGTATGGATAAGTAGTGCGCGAGCTGTGGGACGGAGATATTGATGGCACTGCAAATGTAGCGGCCGTGTGCAGAGGGGTTCTCCATTAGCAAAATCTGAGCGCTGCAAACGTCATCTACGTGGACCAACGAAACGGCGCCATATATCATCTGTATCCCCTTCAAAGCTTCGATGCATTGCTTGTTGCCTGTGAGGAGGGAAAGGGTTAACTCAACCGTGTAGGGAACGTTGGGGGTAATTGCTGAACCCACCACGAGCACGGGGTTGATAGTAACCACATCCAGCCCCGCGTCTTCTTTCCCGTATTGTAAGGCAGCTTGTTCTGCAAGCGTCTTGGCAACCCCATATGCCTGCAGTACATAATTAAGCATTAAACGTCACTGTCATGCAATTTAGTTTGTGAGGAACACAACAACAACTGCTAAATCTTGGAAGTTGGAACGCTTTATGATTTGATCCGTTCTACTTCTACCCATCCAGGAGGCTCTTTAGCCCGAAGGAAATCCACGTCTGTCCAGCAGTTTTCGTCAATGTACTGATTCTGTTCTTCAGACTCGTTTACGCAAGCCGCGGTCACAGACGATGTGACCACCACGCGGTTTACGGTTTTGGACTTCGTGCAGGTCCTCAGAACATTCAGCGTCCCATAAACTGCCGGCTTGATCACATCGTTCTGCGCAGCAACAATTTCATGTCGCTAAATATTAAGGACGTTAATACATAGATGCAGATACGTGAACGCCAAGCCGTAGCAGCGAAGTAACTTACCTCGGGATCTTTGGGGGCGAAGTCGACCGGACTGGCCACATGGAAAACGCCATCACAGCCGTCAATGGCAGCGTAGAAACTCCCTTCTTCGAGCAGATCCGCTTTGAAGATCTTGAGCTTCTCTCCAGCTTCTGCAATGTCTAGGAGATGCCGCACCTTTGCCTTGTTTTCTGTGGCTACCCAATAATAGAAATAAGTAATCAAATGGCTCGCCAACTATACATGAGGTGAAGCAAGTTTTGAAATAAGTAATCAAATGGCTCGCCAACTCTACATGAATGAGGTGAAGCAAGTTTTGAAATAAGTGGAGGAGCTTGCAATTACCGGGGTCGCGCACTGTGGCATGCACAGTGTAGCCCTTGTCTAGTAAGCGCTTGACCAACGAGGAAGCCAGGAAACCTGTCGCTCCCGTCACGCAGACAGTGGTTGCTTGACAATCTTTCCCATTGATGGTTGGAGCAGCCATGTGGAGGAGACTCTTCTTGATTGCTACAAAGAACTTACAAAGGCAAAGGATGAGAAACAAAGGTCTATGTGTTTGTTTACAAGGCCGAGGGGATTGTGACAGTATAAAAGTGCGATTGGGATAGTACAAAAGGGTCTTCAATACGCAACCTACAGGGATCTCAACTTTTAGATTGACCATTAATAGTCTGCCTCGGCAATAAATATAGTGTTGTTGTCAGGAGTGAGATTTTAATTTAGATATGCAACCTACAGGGATCTCAACTTTTAGATTGATCATTAATAGTCTACCTCGGCAATAAATATAGTGTTGTTGTCAGGACTGAGATTTTAATTTAGATATATGTTGGATTTGAGTAATGGCTAAGGCGAACAATTTTTAGATATATGTTGGATTGAATAATGGTTAAAAAGGGTATTTAATGCTGCTTAATAATGTGAGTTATTAGATTTTAAACAGATTGAGATCTAATAAGTCATAATGCTGAAGCCATAGCATTAAATACTCTATAACATATCAGTTATTGATAGCAGTTGATTTAAATTAACAATTCACATTTCTGGATCAACAATAAAAACATTACTACAAGCTACATATTGAAATGATTTAAAAAGAAATATGGTGATTGATGTTGGAGGGCCTTGTATACTGGACAGAGTTTTCTTTGGGAGGCGAGCCTATCAAATAGACACAGTCTAATGAGAGATACAACTGTACCCATTTGACAGGCTCCTGAGGGAAAGTCTATCCAGTAAATAAAGATTGCCCAATATTAATTTAATGTTAGCTTAAACCCAGGCTTCAGGCCATGGAATTTGATTAAGACCTTTTTAGTTGTGTACTTTTTTGTCATTGGGTTTGAATGGGCTTTCAATAAGCATTGGGCAGTACAACATTTAATATTAAGATTGTGGAGTTGTCGATAATTGAATTGATCCAACCATAAATGCAACATTAAATACTGCATTGAATGCTTATTAAAAGCAGTTTGAATAAACCTATCCACTTGCATGTGTGTCTATAAATTCAAATCTTAAACAGAAAGTTAACATTTTATATCTTATTGGATGTACTTTTCTGTGATTGAAATATTTGAGAGTACCTTGGCCAGGCTATCGCTGCACCGTGATTTATTCAAAGCACCTAAGAGCCCGTCTTTTTATTGTGTGTGTGTTCATGTGTGGAAACCCTGACTTAGTTGATATAAAATGCCATTCCTTTTGTGGCCGCCGAAATGCACAGGCGTCATTACATCCTGCTAAGCCGGTGACAGTCTTCCGATAAGGGATTAAATTTGAAGGGTCTGTTTTAATTTTAATTTGAAAGTCTTCCCATCAGGGATTAAATGATTCAATTCGAAGGATTTGTTTCAATTTGAAAGGTATATATTTTATTTTATTAAATTTGAACCGTATATATTCTTTGAGCTTTTTGAATACAAATAAATGTACTTCAAATCACAATTATAAAATAACTAAATTTTTCATTATTATCATAAGAATAAGCAATTAAATTTAATTATAAATAATAAAGGCAAGAAGTTTATTTCTGATGTAACATAAATAAAAAATTATTGTATAAACTTAAAAAATGTGTTAGTATTAAAAGTGGTGTTTATGAAATTTAAACTAGAGAGAGTGCAACTATGAAAGCCTAAAAGATGTAAGAGTGACAGGGCTAAAACACTTAATAAATGCATAACACCCCAAATAAAATGGTAAAATTATTTAAAACATACCTAGAGGCTAGCAGTCACCTTACACCAATTCATTGGAGCATCAAATTTTGTTATTGAATGCTTGTCATTTGTCATGACAATCTAGCAATGTAGCATCACCTTACACCAAGTCATTGGAGCATCAAATTTTGTTATTGAATGCTTGCCATTTGTCATGACAGACTACTAGTATATAGACTACCAGTATATAGACCAGATGGAGGGGCAAGGTAGTTGCATCAATCTTGAGCAAGTGCCATGCACATCATGAACTAAATCCTTGCAAAGTTGCAACTCATTATGGGTGTAAGTCTCCACAATCTACTTTTAAGTAGAACCAAAACCCCAAAATAAGTTTGCAAAATTGCTAATGGCTGGATTGCACATCATGAACTAGATCCTTGCAAAGTTGTAACTCATTATGGGTGTGAGTCTCCACAATCTACCTTTTAAGTAGAATCAAAATCCCAAAATAAGTTTGCAAAATTGTTGATAGCAGGAATGAAAGTTTGGAGTGAAAGTAATAAGTTTGAGCAATTAAGAGCTCCTGGCTGTAGGATTGAGATCCTCAAAGGTTCTATAAAAAAAATTATGTGTTTTGTACCAATCCATGATTCAATGAATAGAAATTGACAAAAAAAAAATCATATTTAACATGAAAACCATTAATTTACTGTCTATAATTACAATTACAACACCATAAGTATTACATCACAATGTGCATAGAGAAGAGTAAAGAGCACACCTATAATTACAACTACAACACCATAGGTATTAGGTCACAATGTGCATCAAAAAGAGTAAAGAAAGTACACCGAATGATGTACAACACCAAAGGTATTAGGTCACAATGTGCATCGAGAAGAGTAAAGAAAGCACACCGAATGATGGTTAGCAATTCAGCTATGGAAATTGGGAAATCCCATAGTCCATGTTGCCAACCTCGCAAGGACACAGTAGGTAGAGATCAAGGCTTCCATGCGTCTGGAATGGCATATAAGAGTTCCTACTACTGTTCAAGCTAGCCCCTACGTCTAAGGATTCCTGCGCTCCATCCAAGCTAGCTCTCATCCACCAACGATCGATTGTAACTTTGCAAAACAATATACACATTAGCATGAGAAAAAAATTAAGAATGCAAGAGACCTCAATTGCCAAATGCTAAGAGAACTATTCCTGAAACCTGGATCTATTATTGTTCTCGTACTCTGAGTTAGATGTTGGTTGAGAATCATTAACAGAAATAGTGAGTTGGCTGAAAATGATACTTATTCTTTGAAGATAGCTCAGGTTACAAAATCGACACACATACTGATCAGTTTCTCGATATTGATAGATACCACAACAATTGAGTAATCGACACACATACTGATCAGTTTCTCGATATTGATAGATACCACAACAATTGAGTATGTGAGGCATTCCTCGTCTTCATAAGCATACGCTCTGGAAAAAGAAACATTTCAAAAAACTAAAGCCTCGCCATGTTTATGGCTACCAACAATCAAGTCTTAAAAAATTATTGATTTAGACATCTTAGGAGGTTGAGGGAAGTATTTGAGTCTTAAAAAGGAAGATAATATATACTTGGAAAATGACTTCTGCATTTTCAATAGAAATCACAATGTTATACATCAAGTAACAGAAAATGCCAAAATTTTATCAGGAGCAACTTTAACAAGGACTTCAACTAATATTTATCAATTTTTATAATCTTTTGATGAAGGTAGATCATAAGTTTGAGACTTGAATGCATCCATTAAAAAGCCCGCGGTCAAATGCTTAGAAACCTTTTATGCTTTTTGGAACATTTTATAATATGCTATAGAACGTCTGCAAGAACTGTAGAAGATAGTAGCTAATACACAAATTCATAAAAACTCCATCTTAGGTGGGTATTACATCGCTTCTTGCAAAACTTTAACACGTTAACTTATGTACAAATATAATTCTATTTCTTTTAATACATAGACAAACATGACAAACATGATCAGAAATTAAGTTGTTCTGGAAAAATAATTGGGATAGTTGCAAAGTGAAGATGTCAGTTTTGTAAATTAGTGCGAGAATACTACAAATTAATAGTTTGATTATGAACCAAATGTCTGATTACAAATCAGTGGACCTAATGGTTAAGAGCATGTGTTTCCTCTTAGGAGGTCACGGGTTCAAATCCATAGGGGGTAGTGTATGTACACCTCTGTAGACTTTAGCAGTTAAATCGCTGCAGAGGGGGTCCCTTGTCCCACAAACAAGGGGGTTTCATACACCAATTTGGTGTCTCGCTTGGCGGTGACCTTAAAAATAGATTATTATTATTATTATTATTATTATTATTATGCAGTAAATGTGGACTTCTATAAGTTTCATGCATTGATGCTCTACACGCTCTCTAGAAATTATACAGATAGCACTTCAATTATTGCACCAAATTATAGTGAGATAATTTTGTTGTAAATTGAACTTAGACAAAACTTGTCGAATCCAAATAGACTCAATAGCAACAATAACAACATCGTGTTGCTTTACTTCTATAGAAAAAACAGCAGTCATTGCTTGCTTATTGCTTAACCAAACAACTGAACCATAACCAAGATGAAAGAATCAGCTAGAAGTGGACTTGTCGTCATCAGGATCAGGAAACCAATCAAAGTTAGTGTAACTGACATTAAATATGTATTACGATTACATGAATACTGAATGACATATGTGTTGTCCATCTAATGCAACGAAGAATTTGATGTATGTCTTTCCAATGGAGAGTCATATTCAATTCCTATATGAATCGAGAAAGTAATCCAATTGCATAGAAGATATTGGGAAAAAATTAAAGAAAGACCTATCTAAGATGTAGATTGAATGATTTGGAAACCAAAAAATAGTGAAGTAGCCATAAATTTGTCATAAGTAAAATACTTATGAAGAGTATGCTTCACATGATCAATCAAGGTAGGTGAACTCCTACTATGAATGAGATCATCTACATAGAGAACAAGGAGGAGAAGTTCACCATCTTGCTACAAAATATAGACTTTGAATTAGAGGTGACGATAAAATCCTAAAGAGAAGAAAAAAAATTGTCTTCTCATACAAAGCCATAAGCCATAAGGGCTTGTTTAAGACCATACAAGGATTTTGTAAGCCTACACACAAGTGAAGAATAGTGAATAAATCCAGAAGGTTCCTCCATATATATCTCTTTCTACAAATTTCTATAAAGAAAGTCACTTTTAAAATTTATTTGGGTACTATCCACTTATGAGATTCTACAATAGAGAAAACAAGGAAAAGAGATTTAATTTTAGACACCTGTGAAAAGGTTTCAGAATAGTCAATGCCCTTAACTTCATAAAAACATAAATACCAACGAGTTGAGCCTTATATTTGTCTATAGTACCATTTATTGCATACTTGGTACAATATACCCACTTGCACCGAATCAATTTCTTCCTTTTGGAAGAAGTACCAAGTCCCAAGTTTTAATTTTCAACAAGGAATTGTGCCCATCTTCCACAACGATTTCCCACTCTTCAATACCATAAGCCTTGTGAAAATCCTTTGGATTTGAAGAGTTACCCTAAAATGCTCAGGTGTCCTTTAAAGATAGGACCTAGTTCTCCTTTCACCCTAATCAACTACATCACATTGTTCTTCAAGATATTTATCATTAGCATGAGAATCCACAACAAAAGAAGGAACATCATATGAATATACAAGATGTGACAAAGGATGCTCATCAAATTGAACACTCATACTAATGATCAAGTGATTGAGTATGTGTTAGGATGAAGTAAATCTACACCCTTTATCCTCTTCTTAATATCCAACAAAGATGTAAGGCTTACTTTGTATGTCTATCTCCTTGTGTTTTTCTTTGGGAATATGCACCCAAAGATTCTAAGATGGCCAATAGATGATTTATGTCGGCATCCAAATAACCATTGTTGGGTGTGCAATTTTGAACATAGTTGGCACAATTTAGGACTTCAACACAAAACTCTAAACCAAGACCTCTTGAAAGAATCATACAATTTTCCTTTTTTTTTCCTTTTCTTTCAAGGTACAATTATTGCTTTCAATTACACCATTTTTGCTGTGGAAAGTGAGGTACTATATGTTGTAGTTACCTTTGGTGGCACAATAGTCTTTAAATATATTGTTGACATATTCATTGCCAGTGTATGTCCACAAACATCTGATGGACTTTCTAGATTTCTTTTGAACTATGGCTTTGAACACAAGAAAAGTGTCGAAATTCTCATTAAATTACTTTTCAAAAAGTAGAGCCAAGTGTGTCTGGATTAGTTATCAATATATGTAAGCAAATAATGAGCCCTGAAAAAACAAGCCAAGAAAAGGATTAGAAATGCCACTATGAAGAATTTGAAAAACTTAGAAATCCCTCCAAGATTTTCCTTTATCAAAACTATTTTGGGGATGCTTGCCAAGAATACACCCTATGCAAACACCATGAGAAAAGGAGATAGGCACTGACCATGATTTCCTTACTTAGCTATTGAATATAGTGATAGTTTAGGTGACAAAATCACTCATGTCATAATTTACTTAACTTATTTGAGTGAGAAAGTGTTCAAGTTGCTCCCATGCTTCACTAGGGTTGTTTATGTCTTCAAGATTAAAGGGAAATTTATGTGAAAAAGAAAGAGAAAGAGCATCACAACATCTATGCCATTTATGTTTTTTAACATTTTCAGTAGGTTCTTTCTATACCAATGTAAAATAGTTGTGAGGAGTTAACATAGACATTGACAACTTATCAGCCATAAAAGAATAAAAGTATATATATATATATATATTGACTAAAAATACAATTGATTATACCAACAAGCTACAGCCTCCAGCCCACAATAGAGCATTGATAAAATGCCCAAAAAAGCTCTTAACACCAAGGTTGTCAATAACTATGGAAAAATCTAAGGCCAACCTGCTCTATACCATCCCAGGTTAAATAATCAATACCATCCGAGGTTAAATAATCAAAGTAAAATAAAAAGATGTAGAATCTTTGCATTCCTACATTCCATGCCAACATAGAGATTGGAACTTTTATATATTCAATATACTATATATATGAACATACAAATAAGGGTTAGTACAACAAGCGCATATCCAACAATAAATAGTGGTAGATAAGTTTATAACTAGCCTAGGCCCTAGTAACGTGATCTTAAACTTGGCAATGGTGGTCTAACAATTTGGAGGAGTTACACCCGAAGGTGACCTAATAAATTCGATATGTCAGCTAATTGTTGAAGAGTGTAATCTCACCCATAGTTAGTTAGTGAGTTAGGTCAAGCTACTATTGTCATTTGTATTTCCTATTTAAACAACTCTTAATAATGAGAAGGCAATCAATCTTCCCAGTGTGCTTCTCTGGCTTCATTCAATTCTTTCACATGGTATCAGAGCTTACAGCCTGATCCGTCCATTGTTGGGGTAAGCATTTTCACATAGTGGAAAGCACTCTCGCTCAAAATCCATTTGGAAGCGGCTTGCCTACCAAGCTAGGGCACTATATATTTTTTATTTTTCAGATCTGAATTTTATTTTCCAAAGCATAGTATTTTCCAGATCTGAATTTTATTTTGGAAAGCACTCTATTTTTATTTATTTTGTTTCCAGATCAGAATTTAGGTTTCTGTTTGCCCGAACTTTAAAAAAAAAAAGAGATAACTTCTTTGAGAGCTCGGCTACCTCCTGGCGCATGCATTTTAGGGTTCAAAATTTTCCAGCCAGCATTCAGCAAAAGGTAGCAGATCTAATCGACCACTTGAACACATGCTCACCAAATCTACACTCTAATTTTTTGGGGGTGAAGATCTACAAGATCCGTGGAGGACTGAACTCACCAGATCTCACCTAGTGCTCAATTTGCCAGAGCTCACAACTTCAATAAAAAAAAAGTGGAGTGCTACAGATCTCTGCGTTACAGATCTCGGCTTTCTAGATCATCTTACCCTGTCACCTTTCCATATTGTCTCGTTGGAAATACCTCCATCGTAGTCTGTGTAACAGTTCTATTTTTTTTCTCACATCTGATTTGTTTTTGCTTTGATTTGCCAAAACCCTAAAACAAAAACAAAAAACTTTTTTTTATGGAAAGGCATTATTTAAAAAAAGAGAGAGCATTACCTCTCTTGGGCACTGCCCCTTTCTCATAAGATAAAAGCGGTGCCACTGTTCATATTGAAGAGGCAAGAAGCGGTAGCACCGCTCTGCCTATGTTTAGAGAAAGCGGTGAACTGCACTTTCCTTAGCCGGTTTTTGGCACCGCACCGGTCCATCGCCTGTTGCCATTGCACTAGGAGCGGTGCTCATTTTTATTGAAAAAGGTAAAGTGCATTGTTGAATCGCCCACCAAATCGGTTTTTTTTCTAGATCTGCTACCTTCTCTCAATTTCTCGCAAATGCTAGAAGCTGGCACGGTGAACTCTTGAACTAGATTTTTTGTCAAATAAAAAAAAGGGCATCTGGAGATAGGATAGCCTGATCATCCAATCTTATTGAAGGTTGTGATCTAGAAAAGAAGATCTATTCTTGAAGATTGTGCTACCAGAAGCAGTCCCAGAAGAATTTGAAGAGGTAAGAAATATCTTAACACCACAAGGTTTATGGCAGAGTTTTAATGGAGATGAGTATGATGTATGGGCAATCAAAGTAATTAATGTGTTAGAATTACAAGATTTGTGGCACTTCATAGTTGAAGAGGATGCCATTGATCCAGAAAAGTTTAATGCTTTGACAGAATTTGAAAAACAAAGGAGGCAAGTTGTTGCCTTATGTCTCATACAAGACAGTATAGACTATTCCTTATTTCATTACATTGTAGAAGCTGATACTCCAAAGAGAGCATGGGATACACTGAAAGAAGTCTTCAGTGAGGAACCAACAGTAGAGGAAGATGACTTTGTAAGTTAGGCAGAGCACCAGGAATCCCACATTGAAGTGGAATACATTCAAGATGACTATGTCTATGAGGCAGCTAGTGATCATGTAATCCCAGCAAATGATATTGATCCAATTATGTTTGATGACGACAGTGAAAACAAACCTATCACTACAGCGGTACTCAATGATGTGAGTGATAGTCTCTTTGAGCAAGAGACAGTTGATAGTAGCATAGAAGCTGCAATAGTTGCTGAGAATGAGCAACAACTAGGTGATAGCATCACAAAAGAAACAACATTATGCAGTCCACCCCAAAACTAGAAAACCAGAAGTTTAAGGGAGATCTATGAGCAGGCTCCTGTTACTAATAAGCATCTACAATATGCTATGTTTTCTTCTAATCCCACAATTTTTGAAGAAGCAGTGAAGGATGCATAGTGGAATCAAGCAAATGAAGTAGTTGTCATTGATGAGCAACACCAAGATGTGAATGCTCTCCAAGAAAAGTTGAAATATATTCATATTTTTTCTAACAAAAATGTTCAGTGTGCAAGTAAAGATGACAACCAGAAGAATCATGTTGAAACATAAGATGAATACTTTCATTATGTTCCAGAAGATGAAGAAGATCAACTACTTAGCATTAAGATCCATAAGACAAAGAAAAGGAATTCCAAGTACACTTCAAGGAAGAAAGTCAAGCTGAAATTTTTTGAATGAAATGTAAGCCTAGCTGAGACATAGACCAGAGAGCACTTAGGCATAGACAGTGTTGATGATGTACTACCAGTTGAAATTAAGGGGGGGTGTTGAAGAGTGTAATCTAACCCGTAGTTAGTTAGTGAGTTAGGTCATGAGTTAGGTCAAGCTACTATTGTCATTTGTATTTCTTATTTAAATAGCTCTTAATAATGAGAAGGCAATCAATCTGCCCAGTGTGCTTCTCCGGCTTCATTCTATTCTTTCACAATAACATCTATCCAAGCAAAACTAGAAATTTGACAATGTACAGAATAAAAATAGATATTTGACAATGTATAGAATAATTCACTCATTTCACATTTAATTGGGATTCACTTTTATTTAAATTAACAACTTGCACTGCTGGAAGTGAACATTCCGTTTTTGCAAATGCAGTTTATTATTCCAATCGACAATCAAACAAACACCTTCAACGATGTGAACTCATTAAACAAGCAATCCCTTTGTTTTCAAGTATTCTACAGAATCATCGTAGATTTGATCGATGCCAAATCTGAAGGAGAAACCGCTCTCCACCAATTTCTTCGACGAAAGGTTTACTTTTGAGATCGGTAGCACGTCTTCAAACCTAGATGAACATCCATTAATCAATCATTACATTTAAATGCCTAGCCATATTTATATATACTAGCAACAACCATATTAATAACATTAATCTGTTTGGAATAAGCGGAAAGAAATATATCACAAGTCAAGTTAATTTAATAGTCGTATCATGATTGAAGTTAACCTAATATTTAATCTAATAGTTATCCAATATAATTGTGAATAGAGTTAAAGTTAAGCTAATATTAATTTGTGACTAGAGTTGAAGTTAAGTGAAAGTTGTATCATCATTGGACTTAATCTAATAGTTATAATTTTTTTTCCTAAAGAATGTGTCAATTACTTGTATCTAATAGTTAATCTAACATAAAAACCACTTAAGTTGTGGTTGTTAAGCTCATAGTTGTATCATCATGTTGGAGTTAAGCTAATAGTTGTATTTGATAGTTAATTTAAAAGTTAATATAAATCTATTGTAGTTAATAAAAGAGCTTAGAGTTATCTTGACTTCTAGCTTCCAAATGGAGTTGGACTAAGCCTTATGCACATTAATTGGACTCCCAATTGCTAGGTGGAGTTCGAGTGTCACATCAGTTGCACATTACCATGCCACTAAGTGCAGTTATCACATGAGTTAAGAGGAATTTATTAGGAGTTCAGAGAATCTTATTAGGAGTTCAGAGGATTTTATTAGGAATTATACTATCACACGAACTGCACTTTATTTCAACTCCCAACTGTAAAATGCACTTTGACTAATTAACTCAACTTCGAGCTGCTAGTTTATAATTGTTTATAAGGAGCTTGAATGATTAATAGTTAATTTAAAAGTTAATATAAATCTATTGTGGTTAATAAAAGAGCTCTGAGTTATCGTGACTAAGCCTTATGCACATTAACTAAACTCCCAGTTGGTAGGTGGAGTTCGAGTGTCACATGAGTTGCACAATACAATTCTACTAATTGTAGTTATCACATGAGTTCAGAGGAATTTATTAGGAGTTCGACTATTACATGACTGCACATTAGCTAGACTCCTAGATGCCAAATGTAGTTGGACTAAGCCGTAAGTAATTAGAGTTGAAGTTTTAAGCTAATAGTTGTAGAATCATTGGAGTTAAGCTAATAGTTGTATCTAATAGTTAAGCTAATATAAATATATTGTAGTTAATAAAAGAGCTATGAGTTATCGTGACTTCTAGCTTCCAAATGGAGTTCGACTAAGCCTTACGCACATTAAGTGGAGTCCCAATTGGTAGGAGGAGTTCGAGTGTCACATGAGTTGCACAATACCATGCCACTAAGTGCAGTTATCACACGAGTTCAGAGGAATTTATTAAGAGTTCAAACTATTTTATTTGGAGTTCGCCTCTTACATGAGTGCACATTAGCTAGACTCCTAGATTCCAAATGCAATTGGACTAAGCCATAAGTAATTAGAGTTGTAGTTAAGCTAATAGTTGTAAAATCAATGGAGTTAACATAATAGTTGCATATAATAGTTAAGCTAATAGTTCTAAACACATTTGTGTTAAGCTAATAGTTGTATCTAATAATCGATGGAGTTAAGCTAGTAGTTGTATCTAATAATTGAATAGTAGAAGATTAGTTTTAATTTTTACAACTATCACTAACTCTACTTATCACGTGTTAATTAAATTATTTTTTATTTTTTTGAAATTATTAATTATTAATTTTGGATGACACTCATATAAAATCAATTAGACAGTACACTTGTCTCATTCTCATTTAATCTTGGACTACTACCATAGAATCAATCTGGACAGTACACTTGTCCCATTCTCTTCGGTAGATGAAAAAGCATAGATGGTAGTCCACCCCAAAATTCTAACATATATACGCCTTATTGACATAACGATCGGCCTAATTAGATCGAATCTTTACAATACTGAGAGTGATACTCACTGATTATTCACCTTGTACTGCGGATAGCATTTAGATAAGTAGTTTGTCAGCTGTGTGACAGAGATAGTTATGGCACTGCAAATGTATCGGCCCTCTGCAGAGGGGTTCTCCATCAAGAAAATCTGAGCGCTAGAAACGTCGTCCACGTGAACCAACAAAACGGGGCCGTATATCGTCTCCATGAGTTTCAAAGCTTCGATGTATCTCTTGTTGCCGGTGAGGAGCGAAGCGCCTATCTTAACGGTGTAGGGAACATTGGGAGTAATGGCGGATCCCACCACAAGCACAGGGTTGATGGTCACCACGTCTAGCCCTGCATCTTCTTTTTCGTATAACAGAGCTGCTTGTTCTGCAAGCGTCTTGGAAACCATGTATATCTGCAAAATTAAGCATTAAATATTATTATAGATTTTGTTTTTCCAGGAATACAACAACAAACGGAAAAAACTATCCATTGAGCTGTAAAGCATTAAATGCAGTTGCAGCAAGCTTGATCTCCAGCAGCTCTCAATCATTAAGCAAACAATTGAATTGGATCTAGAATAGCTCAAGATCATTAAACCGGCCATTGGATATGAGCAGTTCAAAATCTAACGAGCAACTCTACAGCCTTGTAAATAGCTCTTACAACAAAGTGTTAAATGTAATTAAATCTTGTAATAGTTCAAATTTCCGTTGTACCCGGGTAGGGGTTGTTTCGTCCGCAGGAAATCCACATCCATCTAGCAGGTTTCGTCAATGTACTGATTCTGCTCCTCAGACCCGTTAATGGAAACCGTGGCCACAGACGATGTGACCACCACGCGATTTACGGTTTTGGACTTCGTGCACAACCTCAGAACATTTAGCATTCCATCAACTGCCAGCTTGATCACATCGTTCTGCGCAGCACCAATTTCATGTCGCGAAATATCAAGAACGTTAATACATCGATGCAGCTGATACATGAACGACACGCCGTTTGGGAGAAGTTGAAGCATATAATTAGTAAGTTACCTCGGTATCTTTGCTGACGACCAGGCCTAGAAATTCAATTTTCTTGTGCCTGTCAATAAAAATTTATTGACGGTTTCAAGTTTTTCATGCCTATCATTTGATGCTTGAACCAATTTTACGGATTGTCACTTTATTTTTAATATTATATATAAATGTGAATAATTTTTTTATTTTTTTTATATTATATATAAATATAAGTAAAATATTTATATAGAAATTTACTAATTAAACAAATTATAAATTTTTATTAAAATTTATTTTTGTTGGTAATAACTCCCGATTGATTATTATTCCAATGCAAATGCCTATATTTATACAAATCACATGGCGGTTGGGTTTCACCTTTCGCTCAGCCTGTTTGGCTTCCTACTATTTATTTATTTACATTATATAACCCTAACGGATTATATTCTAACAATCCCCCTCTTAATCCGAAGGGGTGTTCGTAAGTCCGAGCATGTTTCTGAACCTTTCAAGCTTTTCTCGTCCAAGCGCTTTGGTGAAGATGTCTGCAACTTGATGATTTGTGGAACAATGTCGAAGATGGACTGTCTTGGCCTCTACATGATGTCGAATCAAATGATACTTTGTGTTGATGTGTTTGGTTCGATCATGGAATCTAGGATTCTTAGCCAGCTTGATTGCAGAAGTATTGTCGACCAACAATGGAGTGGAGTTCTCTTGTTTTTCTTGCAAATCTTCAAGTATCTTCCTGAGCCATACTATTTCTTTCGTTGCAGC
>LPNX011225811.1:1751-50688 GCA_001517045.1 Pseudotsuga menziesii | reverse complement strand
ACCTTGCAGGTCTACAGTCTCTGCCAAGGTGATTTACAATCTCAACTTCAGGTTTTAAAGATGATACAATGACAGAGAAAATATTACAACCAACAGTCACAAATATCTCAGCTCTTCAAAATTTTATGCAGTCAACATGATGGGCAGTCTCAGCAATCTCCTTTCACGAGATCCACGCAGTCTTCACGATCAATTGTAGGTCGCAGTAGTATATGGAGAGGATTGCAGTCTCAAAAAGCATATATACTCAACGCATATATTCAGCTCTAATATAGATTCAAACTCATGCAGCATATATAGATTCAATATATACTCAGCTCATACAATAGACTCACTCTCCATGCAACATATATACAACTCTCCACTCAGTAAGCTCCACACATGCAGCTCTACTCAATTTTGATTATCTTCTTGCAGGTTTTCAAAGCATGCAGCAGTCCAGCTCGATTACAGACTCCACAATTTACAACAAACACTAACAATGTGAATGAAAATTATAGACTCCACGCAACTATATACAATCACAGGCTCATACAACAGCCTCACCATTTAGCCACGCCATTCATAAATATGAAACTATTTCACTTCACACTCCACGCAAAAACTAGGGTAAATTTAGGGTTTGTGTAACCAGGCGATCACAAAATATTTTATCAACAATATTTTACCTCCACGCTCTTGAATCTTCACAGTGTCTTCAAGCTTCACCTTTGGGCTCCACGCAAGCAGCAGTCTCTCACGCACGCAATGGAAGGAAGATAGAAAGAAATTACATATGATAATGGCAGATAGCTGATCAAGAACACAGGTGTTTTATAACACCACCTCTTTACTGTCGTGATCTTTTATTTGACCATGAGGAAGAGCATGATCGTTTCTTGATTATAGTGATTATAGTGTGGAATAATCACAGGGAACTGAAACTACTTGCAAACGGTGGTAGCTCGACGAGGCTTTGGTTACCAAGCGAGGCTCTTCACGCAGGCAGTGGTAGCTCGACAAGGCTTTGGTTAAGCAGCTACAACACCCAAAGAACCACACCAACGCAGCCACACCAGGGTTCCGCTGCGCCACTCTCCACACTGCATTCACCTCCACGCTGTATTCACCTCCACGCAGCAGCCCAGTTCTCCACGTAGCAGCTCTGACATATATCACACAGCTAGTATAATATCATTCACGACAGAGTTCTCTACGCAGAATGGTCTTCAACGCAAAGGCAGAGAAATAGTCTTCAACTCTTCATCCGTGTGCCATCAGCATATATCAGTCGCAATATATATACAATATATATAACATATGCATTATATTAATCTCCAGCGCAGGCTACTTCAACGCAATATATATATGATACATATCAGTCTTCAGATTCATGAAATCGTAGCTCAAGCCAGAATTAGGGTTTCATCTCAACGCATCTCCACAAAACAATGTACAGACTCCTCATAACCCACAGAACTTACGCAGTGGTGAGATATCTTTCAACGCAGCATTAAAATGATATAAGTGTGCACATATTTATGCAAAAATCAAACCATGGAACAAAAACTCCAGCACCCATAATCTATAGTTACAGGCTTCTTTTATCCAACACAAACGTGATTTACAACCCAGCATACATTATCAGTCAACATATATATATTGAAACTCGCGGGCTTCTTCAAAATTCAGGCAGCTCCATCAAGACGCAGTCTCTCCATGAGTCAATCCTGTATTTGGTGTGCAGTTGCTTTTGCATGAGTGGGAACCGCGCTGAATTCAGCCAACAGTATGGAACCACGAGCAGTTCAACTCCTCCACGCAGCAGAACTTAGGGTTTACCAGAGATATACTCACAGATAAAAATATACAGCAAAAACGAAAACTGAATGGAGATCGTGGTTAAAACTTAGGGTTAGGCTCTTCATTATACATCAAACTTATGAGCAGAAAACGCAGGCAGGAGGAGTAACGTATACACTGCATGCGACTCGACTGGCAGACTGATGGAGCAGCTTGGCAATGGACTGGCAAGCAGAATGCCAGGAATGGGCAGACTGGCAACAGGCAGGAGTTATGGCAGCGCTTCGATACCACATGTTGGTAATAACTCTCGATTGATTATTATTCCAATGCAAATGCCTATATTTATACAAATCACATGGCGGTTGGGTTTCACCTTCCGCTCAGCCTGTTTGGCTTCCTACTATTTATTTATTTATTTATTTACATTATATAACCCTAACGGATGATATTCTAACACTTTTATAGATTTTTTTTGAAAAATCTGAAAGTTCATAACTGAAGACTAATAAAACAATTAGAAATACAAAATATAAATAAATACAAGATCCATATAGGGAAATAGAAAAGTCTATAATTTATGTGTTCTTCCTATAACTGGAAATTAAAAGCAGCACAATTATCTAAATTCATAACCCTCAAATAGATGTTTCAAATATTTTTTTACTTGTCAATGCGTGTGTTTCTCAAAAACTTACATGTCAAATACTTGTAAAAATGAAAAAAACTTTCTGTGGAACATCAAATTTGGCCTGGTGGCAACGTCCACAGGAGTGGCGACATGAAAAACGCCATTGCAGCAGTGAATGGCAGCGTCGAAACTGCCCTCTTCGCGTAGATCCGCTTGAAAGAACTTGAGCTTCACCCCAGCTTCTGGAATGTCCAGGAGATGCTGCACCTTTGCCTTGTTTTCTGTGGGGACACCCAAGATCCTTTTTTCCATTACAATTTTGACTTTTATTAGCCCTTTTCTATTAGCACTTTTATTAGCCGTCACACAGACAGTGTTTGCTTGAAATTTTTTGCCATTGATCGCTTGGGAATCTTTGCAATTGATCTTTGCAACGGCCATGTGGAGGAGATTTGTCCTTGCAGCTTCAAAGGAATTACACATAAGAGAGCATGTGCTTCTTTATATAAGATGAGATGAAGAGATCAAATTCGTCAAAAGAGAAATTGTTGAACCCAAGTAGTTAGGTTGAGGGTTTAATTCGTGCATTTGATACTGCATTCACTCTTCTCTATATGGGGTGGGTTTTTGGGAAAATGGAGCGTGGGGACACCACGACGTATTTATAAAATTAACTATGTATGCCAAACTTCTATGTTTGAGTAGTTCATTTTTAATATTATATAGAAAAATTGGTTTAATACTTTGTGAGAGTGTTCTATGTGGAACTTTGTGCCCTCTTGCAAGCCCCAAACATAGGCGTTAGTTTTTTATCCAACCATTTGCATCAATTGGATGACTTGGCTCACGTGAACTATCACATCACGCACTACTGGTCGTCCTATCGGTGCAAATGGTCGGGTAAAAACTAACACCCCAAACATATTCACATTGAATATCTATACAATCCACTAACACAAAGATGTACAAAACCACACTTCAAACAAAACCATGTATTTAATTACACCCTCAGTATGTTATTCATTGGGTTTTATCCAACATACACAACTCCTTGCTATCAACACATTCAATCGTGACATCCTTTATTAAAATTAAAATAAATAAATCCATAAGTAATCCCGAAACGAGTCAATACCTTCTTAAAGTCAAGGTCATTTAGACGAATTGGTATTCTTCCTCGTCCTCTTTATCTTAATTTGGAATGGGCAACAATATTTAGTAGAACCTTGAGCTGTTAAAGATCCAACCATCATCAAGCCTGCTGCAAATGCATTAAACGCTCTCCAGCATTTTAAGCCATTTGGGATGGTCAATCATAATGAAACAACTGCCCTCTCTAGTGGAGTGTACCGTTTTATCCCTATCCCTGGTAAATGGAGTTGGCTAATCTCTAGACCATTTGCACCTTTTCAGGTAAGTTTGGTCGAAATCCAGCAACACGATTTGTTGTTGAAAATGAGATTTCCAGTGTTAAAATTGCAATTTTTATTGTATAAATGGATTCAGGACTCACAAATCTTGAGCGTTTTTTATTGGCCTATTGGGAAATGTAATGGGATAGCATTCAAAATTTGGATTTGGGCAACATTTTAAAAAGGCAATGTCAAGATCTATAATTATAGATGAGATATAGAGATGTATTTATATATATAATTAGTGTTATAATTAAGGTCATAGGTATACATTTAGTTACTTAATTGTGTGAAGGTTAAATATTAAATTAATTACCAAATTGTTATAGTTATCCATTTATGGTATATATAACCATTAAACTAATTAATATAAACATAAAACAAATACTATTTAATAATAAAACTATTATTCTTATCCCTTTCTTTAACCACTACTTAACTTAAGCTTATTTCAATTTTAATCAAGATGTATTTAAGCAAGATACAATGACTACGAAATGAATCTTTCTTATACACTTGTTACACTCAAGTTAATCTTGTTGATCCGCTCAAGGAAACCCAATTTATCTGAAATAATATCTAAAAGCCTGTTGATGTAATAAAAATAATTATGTGGAACTATGAAAAGATTGCAGATGATGGATGGGGTGAACTTGACCTTATATTCTTAGTTGGAAGACTCAAACCCCCGCTAAGAATGAGAGAGGATCCTCTACAAGTGTGCCCCCTCAAGGATAATAACTAAGACCTTTGCAAACTCAACCCAAAACTCAGGTTTGAAGATGCAAAAGTAATTCCAGTCCACAACAATGAAGAACATATGAGAATTAAAATGATCTCTCTTCATAAGATAGCTGGGGTGGACGGTTTCACCATTGAAACTATTTTTCTCTCCCTTGGGGTTTCGTCCAAGAGAAAGCAAATTGGAGAGCTCTCCAAGATTTAAAAAATGCAAAATACATAAATGAATGAGAGAATGTGTGTTCTCTCCATTTTTTAATTGTTTTTTCACCCTTATGACCCTTCGACTTCATTTTCCCCTTTTCACATTTAATAAATATGAAATGACTTTTAAATGAGAAAGTGACATTTTCATCTTTTATATTCATTTAGACCCTCTTGTCTAATTTTACCTAAGTTCTCTATCACTTTGAACTAATGTGACTTTTATAAAACCACTTTATGAAATAATTATAAATGTCACTTTATAATGTACTTTTGGGATTAGGTGACATTAAATAATTAATTAATTTCTTACTCGTCCAATATAGGCTACAAGAATGGGGACATAACACTCTAATGTACTCATTGTTTTGAAATTCTAGACATTTAGGTTGTCTTAAAATGAGTCAAAACCTTTAAAGACCAAGTTCCATGCTTAAATTTTCCTCAATAAAGTGGAACAATAACTTTTATCCAAACTTCTATTAGATATAGAGAAGACTTTTCACTAAAAATGAGTTGAGTTTGTTCACTTATTAACTTAATCTTTTAGTATTAATCCCTCTAATTAAGTTAGTAATGGACGCGAAAGATGACTCTCTCCTTTCTTAATAGTGTGTGTGCAAAGTCGCGAGCATGGATGCATCACTTGCAGTGTTGGGTTATCTTATTTGTTGTCTTGTTCCTTGCCATTTGAGTTTGTAAATGGGTTGATCTCGAAGTAATCTTCTTCTCCTCAACCACGAAAAATTTGCACTTTCATCTATTGGATTCATTAGTATCCATTTGAATATTCTCGTGCTATGTTGTTATAAGTTTGTTCAAGTATATAAAAATTATGGGTAAAACGTTTAATGGATTATACTCAATCTTTAATCTTAGGTTTACTAACGATGATTTGAGTATGTAGATGTAGAAATACAAATACATAATACTTCATTTTGTTTTACATACTATTGGGTGTGTTGTAAATTCATTATAATAAAGTAAAATCATGAAATTTTATTCAATCTTTAATCTCCTATATTTTTATTCATGCAAGTAGGGGTTTTAGTTTTCATTTAATGGTTAGAACACATTGACTTATATTAAATTGCTCAAAACTAAGAAATATCTTCGAAACATATTTTAAAGAAATGATTAAAATCTAACCTTTCATAAAATTAAGTAGTTTTTTCTAGAATTTTAAGTATTTTGATTATGTTTTAAATGGATGGAAAAATAAAAAGTTGGGATAGAAATCCTGGGTGGTTTATTAAATATTCTTTTCTATAATTTTTAAAGTATTTTGATTATGTTTTTAATGGATGGAAAAATAAAAAGATGGGATATAAATCTTTATGGTGGAATTTGATTTGTAAAAATTATATTCAAAAGATAATTTAAAGCTAAATATTAAAATAAAGCGACGTTAACATGTCATTTTTAATATAATAATAGTAACACATTAGATATTAAAATAAAGCCACGTTAACATTTTGTTTTTAATGTAGCAATGGTAGCACATTAAAAATGGTATGTCACAATTGTGTAGCAACGTTCATAATTCTGTAGCTATATTAATACATATGGGCGTAGTGGTTATTGGACCCATAAAATCCCAGACATGTGTGGAGCCCTCACGGTAATCACTAACGACCGAGTGGTATAGTGTTTAATATATTGCCAAACTCAATGATGGTGATGAAAAGCACCCCTATGCAGAATGGTCTTGGTATTAGTGATTGGGCACACCATGCATAATGGGTAGCCACATATCATGGGGTTTGGTATTGCAGTGCATGTTCATGCATCATTGTAAAAAAACTCATTCAAATTGATTATGGCAAAAAATTTGAAATAATAGAATGATGTCAAGAAAATCAATCTCATCCTCTTCTCCATCAAAGTCTCATACAGTCCCACAGGCGAGCCAATGTAGCTATACCAAATAAGACTTTTGCTAAAAACTCGTTCAAATTGAGTTGGGAAAAATGAAAATTTGAAATACTAGAATGATGCCAAGAAAAACAATCCCATCCTCCTCTTCACCAAAGTACCAAAAACCACCCAATGTAGCTACACCAAATGAGTCTTCTGCTCTAGGAAGGATATGTAAAAGAAAGTGGCATGGAAGGTCAATAAAGTTAAATGTTAATCTTGGAATTCATTGAAGTTAAATGTTTTATCTTGATTGTTCATTTCTTGTTAGTTATATTTCTTCTTGTTAAAAATCTGCATTTTGTATTATTTCATTTTCAATAAATATAATCAAGTTTTATTTATATTAGTTTATGGGTTGTTTGAATATGATTATGAATATATTCAAGTATTTATTAGTCCTTGTTAGGTAGAGAATATAGTGATCTTAGTTATTTTATTGGTTTGATTTTGCATTAATCACAAAAACATTTTATAAGGTTTTCAAATGTTTTTGTTATATTTATATAATAAATTTAATAATTTGAAAATAAAATTTATTTTTTGAATATTTGGAATTCAAAAATTCTATTTTATGATTGGCAAAAAACATCAATTTGATAATATATCCCTAGTTTGTAAGGGTATTGTCAATCTAAAAAAACAAATTAAAGATCTAAAAAACTATAAAACACCATTGGTTAAGTGATAGATACCTTTATTAATTTACTTTAGCTAATAGGAATGGTTATATTTATTCCAAATTTGTCATTGATAGTAAGTGGAAGTTAATTGTTATATCTATTCCAAAATACCTTCTTAACCCAACATGGTCAATTCACAACTTTTGGCATTTATAGCTTGGATGATCTAATCCACTGACCTCTGCAACACATTATAGAGCTCCGTGTAATGGAATTTAAAATTCTTCGAATACACATTGTCCAAACAATTAAGATAAAAAATTGAACGTTATCAATTTGAAGTGACAAATATGGGTGTTCCCGGGAAGATGGGTAATACTTTTTGGCAAGGCACGGGCATTTATTGTCTAAAATGCGAGCTTGATCAAGGCTTATTTAAGCTCTCGAATGATGTTTCAAAAGATTAATCGATGGTTTAAATAAGCTCTTGATTGAGCTTTTTCCAATAACTCGCTTGAGGGTTTAAATAACCCTCGATCGAGCTATTGGGAAAAGCTTAGGTTATGAATTAATAACTCGATTGAGCTATTTTCTACTTATTTTGAAATTAAGCAATTATATAATGCATATTATGGAAATATAATATTTGTATAGTTCAATAGCTCGATTGAGATACTATTTCATAAATCAATTTGAAATGTAATGCACAATGAAAATATAATATTTTAAAAAAATACATCAATCTATAATTATAAATAACAATTCCAATATTAAAAATCAAAATCAAAATGTAATGGGACCACACACGAAGATGGTCCCGAAAGCCGCTACAATGGAACTTCACTGGCGCAAAAAAACAAGAGTGTGCATGTGTTGATGGAAGTGTGAATTCTCCCTTGGTTCGATGCTTTCAAACCACCATGTTTGCAAAGAAACAAGAGTGTGCATGCACATATTTAGTGTGTGTGCATCTTTAGAGCATGGGCATTATGAGCATGCACATGCTCCCGATAAACATAAAAAAGGTCATGAGGTTTATTGTTAAACAACACCGCGACCGCTATGAGGAAACATAACATGCTATAAGAGAACGCAAGTGAACAGGTGTTACATCCAACTCAGCAAGGAGGGAATCCAAGAATCTAGGAGCTACCATCCAACTCAGGAGGTGGCCAATTCAAGCATCTAACCATGTAAGTATCATTTTTTTTCCATTGTTTATCTGTTGTTTATTCAAATTTTAATAATTACAAAACTGTAACAATGATTTTTTTAAATTTGTAGATCACTTTTAATCCACCTATAATGGAATCCAATGAGATCCAATAACTAAAAGGAAACATTAACTTGGAATTCAATGAGAACCAACAAGCACTGGAAATTGTTAAACTAGAACCCAATCAAAACCCACAAGAAGAACTCAACCATGACTTAGATCAACTAAGGAATTTGATTTGGTAATTAAGAAGAACAAGGGAACTATTTTGGTTGTCCCTTGCCACCTCATTAGACAACACCATTGATTCCTTTCACCATGCCCATTCTCAATTAACAGATATGACTGAATATAGGGATAGAATGGGAGTTTTTTTCTACTGACCCGAGTAAGGAGAAAATCAAATATTTGAATATTACTGAATCCAACCTTTATAGTAAGTTCGTTGATCTCGAAATAAATCACCACCTATAGTCATGAAGAGACGTGTGTGCATCGATTGGTGCCATTTCTAGCCATGGAAATATAGTTGGATGAAGAGGTGGTTCATGGTGTTTGATAAACCTCCCTATACTAATAGGGAGGTTCCACTATATTTTCTTACAAAACTATGGGATGAGTTTATGCTTGGTTTACATGTCAACTACTTCGACATTACCGAGTTCTAGGGTGTTTTTCTTGGCTCCTCCCAACATCGAATAACTGCTAGTAGGAACCCATTAAGAGGGCCACCCACTCCTAGACATGAGCTCAATCCCCCTCCCTAGAAACCTTAGCTACTTGACAGACTTGATGAGATCGATGAGGTGATGTGATACATTGCATGAATTTGTTTAGACATGTCACATTTGTGGCAATGCCTCGAGTAGATAGACACGATGCGCATGAGAGAGACATAGGTGCAAGTTATTCATGGAAGATTGAGGAGTACCATTCATTGGTTTTAGCCAATATCGTTGCTCTCATTGTGGGCATACTTTCCATGGATCAACACAAGAGCTCGTCAATGGAAAATATATGGAGCAGGATAACACTTTTTTTTTAATTGTGTTCAATCATTGAGTATATCTTTACTAATGAATACATATTTTTTCAGTATAGGAAATTTTAAAGTATTTGTTTTGACATCCGTTATTTGAATGTATAGTTGTTCATAGCTGAAATTCCATCTTCAATAAGGGAAGACATAGTTTGTCTCAATCTAGATCATGCAATGGTAGTGGCCACATAAAATGTGACACCTTACACACATGTATTTCGATTACTTTAAACAATGTAAATGCATTCATAGGAAAGCAATGAAAAGAATAATGCGTGCGTGCACACACACACACACACACACACACACACACACACACACACACACACACCATGGAATGCACTACATCTGCGTAGAATCCACATGACTACATGACTTATTCCATGGAATGCACCACATATACATTAAATCCTCTAAAAGTACAAATTTAAAGTAAAAATCCAATTCCCTCAAGATATCTAATTATCCATTGGAATCCATTCTGTAATATACAACTCTACCAATATTATGATAACCCTCATATCGTCTCTACTCATAGAGTTATTCAAGGCAACAAACCTACCAAGAGTGTTCCCTACACTTGCCAAGATATTATTATTCCAAAGCTCCAATGCAATCCTAGGACAAAGGACCCACATCCGTTTCACATAAATTGAAGCCCTTCATGGATCAAACCCATGTTTCTATTTTTTCAAGATGATACATGATTTCCTTGACAACCAAGACTACTTGAGGAGAAACTTTCTACCGTTCCAAATTTTTAACAAGCAGAAAAACCACCATCAAACTAAAACATGGAAAATATGTTTATACACTAAGACTAGATGCCATACCTCCATGAGACATGAATGAAGAGATTCACCTTTCATAAACTTACCCATAAACCTCCCAACCAACATATTATCCATCAAATCCTTGACCTTAAACAACCCCACATCCAACCCCACCACCATTTTTACCCCTTTCAAGCTTTAGTTTGATTCATTTATGACTTCTTTCTTGTGAGCTAGTTTCAAATATTTCTAATGTTTTTGCTCTCATGGCTCAAAATCCTTAGCTTCTCTATGTCCTTCATCCCCTTCACTCTTCTTCAGCTTCCTCATGACCCTAATAAAATGACCCTATTGATCCCAAAAACTTTCCCAAGTCTTAGAACTTGGGGACCCTTTCTTAATTTTTAAATATTGTTTATTTCATGGAGAGGAATCCTTTTTCATGTAGCTAGGAGGGAATGGTGACTATATTGACTCATATTACTTGGTGGCTATCTTTCACATTCATGGACCTATATCACAACATAATCTTTGAAAACCTTTGATGCTTTAAAAATTGTGCTTAAGTTATTATTAGCCTAGAACTATGAGGAGTAGATTGCAGATATTTTTACCTCGTTCTTCACAGAAAATAGATTTGCTTACCTAGGATCTCTTCTCGATGTAAAGGCTTGATTCAATGCTTTTTTATTCCTTTTTATTTTGAGTGGGTGGAGTTTCCCATGAGGTTTTCCCCATTTTCCCTATTTTATTAGGCAATGTTTTATTCATTTAGATTGTATGGGTGACTTTTGGCCTAGTTTCTAGGGCCCAAGTTGTCCAAAGTCAGGATTAAGGGGGGGTATTAGGAATAATCAATCCTCCTTTGTCCAATATAGTTTATTTGGTCATTTTTCCTAACTTAAGGGGTTATTATCACTGTAGTAGAGTATGGGAGACACACCTAAGAGTCATATGCCACTTACTGCACCTTATTGCATAAGTTTAGGAGCCATATGGACCAATCCCTAAATCATAGGATCCCACACTGAGTGCCACCAACAACCACCTTTAGTTGGTTGTGGCAAGTAAGTAGTTATGCTGAGTTATCCTCCAATTACTTTTAGTTAGATCACTATCAGTTAGCCTAGCGACAATTTCGCATGCATGCAAGGAGAGTGGCACCTTTTGTTCGCCTACCTCATCAGTTAAGTGATTGTAGACTGATTTAGACATCCAAAGTTAGATTAGTGAGCTCCACCTGTGATGTTTCCACACTGAGTTAGCTAAACGGTCAGTTAGAGTTGGTAGATTTGAAACCTATCCAAAGTATTCAGATTCTATTTATTGTACTATCATTGTATTATTGATTAGTTAATGAAGATTAATGTTGTGATTATCTGAGCAATTCTTTTCCGATTAATTTGAAATTTCTGTCGTGAATTCTTTGCTCATTTTACATTGATCTTATTTATTCGACTGAATAATTGTTTTGTCATAACTCTCATTTCAGCCTGTAGATCTATGGTTCACTAAATTTAACACATATCTTGTAGTAAATACAATTTTACTATTAATTGATCTTAGCACAAGCCTAGTTCATCCAATCCAAATTTTGATCTATACCACCTACAAGATCACAATAAAAAACAAGGACCGACCTAGATGCCAATCAATTTGGGTATTGTGTATAAATAGATGTGTTGGTGTTGTGTATTTTGTATAAATATTATGTATGTATATAGAGAGTTTTTCCTTATAACCACATGCAACTCCTTCATGTGGATATGGACTAGCATATATTCTTGGTTTCGATTGGATATTTTATCCTCTGCAAGTCTCCTACTCTTGCCATCCAATGCATCATTGTGGTATCTTCATCAATTTCAATCCCATTGCGTTTTTTTAGTAGTGGTGTTTTTCTCTCTTTTGGAGAGGATTTTTTATCCTATGGATTTTTCTCCTTTTCTCCACTTATAAGAGTTTGTACATGGGTACCTTATCGGTACTCATTGTTTGGACCCGTTTTTGTTTCTTTTGTTTCCTCCCTATAATTCACTTATGGGGGGGGTGTCGGTGTTGGTATTTTCCAATGTGCAAACCTTTGTGAGTTGTAAGATCACATAGGAATCCTCATCCTACACTACAACAAAACCCTATGATTAGCGTCTCTATTAGCTTCATTTTTAGCATCCACTATCACTTTTAGTGTCTTTTTCATCATTTTTTGGACAAAGTGGATGCTTTTCCATGGGATGGCGTTTTTAATGGCGTTATTTGCATCTCTTTTTAAAATTTGGTGCTATTTTGGACACTAATTAGCATCCCAATTAGTGTCCCAATTAGCATCCCAATTAGCGTCCCAATTAGCAACCCAATTAGCGTCCCAATTAGCGTCCCAATTATCATCCCAATTAGTGTCCCAAGTTAAAATTTGGCGCCATTTTGGACGGATCATTAGCGTCCCAATTAGCATCCCAATTATCGTCCCAATTCGCATCCAAATTTTTGTCCCATGTAGCATCCCAATTTAAAAGTTGGTGCTATTTTGGACAATAATTAGCATCCCAATTAACGTCCCAATTTATAGTCCCAATTAGAATCACAATTGGCATCCCAATTAGCATTCCAATTATCGTCCAAAAAAGCATCCCATATAATGCCCATAATAGCCTCCCAAAAATTGTCTGAAATAGTACAACGAATTGCACTAGGTTTAGAGATAGGAATTGTGTTCGGAAAAAATCTGACATAACATCATATTTTCTTAATTTCAATGTCGGTGATCAATGTTAATGATCATGATTCATGTGATAGTACTTTTGGATCTTGATTTATTATAGTGGCACCTAAATGATCGTAATCATACCATTTTTGGATATCGATTAATCATAATGAGGGGTAAATTACCTTAATGTCACCTAAATTGTTGTAATGGCATTTGAGTGTCCCCAACAAAATTTGATAGATCCTAAGGGCATCTAATTGTCCTTAACAACATGACAATGATACATTGCGATAATTATGATAGAGTGTATGGATATGATTTGATAAGTATAATACTATATCATCCATTTCTGTGAGGTAGTAGGGTTCCTTGCTCAGTATTATCGCAATTATGTTGATGATGAATATGAAGACAACAATGACGTTGATTTATTGTATGATGTTGATGGCAATGTGGATGTCAACGATGATTATGCATGTGGTAGAACTTTTGGATCCTAATTGATTCTAATGGCACCTAAATTTCTGTAACGACATCTAAACGACCCTACTATCATCGAAATGACTATAACGACATATAAATGACCTTAACAATTACATGACATGAATCATAATGGTGATGAGTGATTAAGAACACTAATGGCATATGATTGACCATAATGACAATGAAGATGATGATTTTTTTAACAATTTACTTAATGTTGAAGATGAGGATGATAATGAGGATGATGATCAAGATGATGTTGATGTCCACAATGATGATGCATGTCATAATACTTCTGGACACTGACTGATCCTAATGGAACTTAAATGTTCATAATGACATGTGAGAGACATATTAATATCACCTAAATGGTTGTAATGGCATTTAGTTGTTGTCGATGACATTTTAGTGACCTTAATGGCATTTGAGTGATTGCAACAACATGACATGGATCTAAATGGTGATGAATTATAATGGCATATGAGTGACCCTATCAATGATGATGACAATGATGTGGCTGATGATGTATTTGTTGATGAGGACGATGATGACCATGATGTTGTTGATGATGTACTTATTAATGTTGATGATGATGATGTCAACGATTATGATGATGCAATGTATGATGTACTTGACGTTGACATTCAATTGTCCTCGAAAACATTTGAGTGACCTTAATAGAATTTGAGTGACCTTAATGGCACTTTTCCTCGACAACATTTCAATGATAAATTGGATGTATTGCATATAGATTAATGAAAATTCATTCTAGTTATTTCTCCAATTTGAGTGTTACTTCTATGTTCAATTTCACTATGCATGTTTATGAATTTTTCACTGTAAAATCAATCTCCTTCATTCTTCTTTCATTGTGAGGTTCAATCTAGCGCGAAGATATTGTGGAATTAATAATTTTACATATGAAGAGTCACATTATGTTAAAAAACTTAAGTTGTTAATATTAAAAAATTAAGTTTGAATGTAGATGCCCACATTCTAATTCAAACATGAAGAGTGGGAGGGAATGCTAATAGAAATGTTTTCAAATGTAGTGGAATTTAACTAAGCACATGAGTTGATTAGGTTGTGGAGTCGACACAAATTAATGGAAATTTATCATAACTACTTCAAGGTCAATTTTTAGTTTATCCCTCGTTGCTTCTAGTATTTGTAGGAATGCTTGATTTAAGATTGTTTAAGGTGATAGAGCAGTGAGAGCTCACTATAATTAACCCATGGTTAATTATTAATGTACCCCTAGCTACTCTTAAGAGAGCTCTACTAAGAAATCCTTAAAAGAGGTAGATCATTGGCAGCTTACCACAATAGCTCATTTTTTAATATTTATGCACCTTTAACTAGTCCTACTAGACGTAGGAAGACATAACATGTGAATCCCCATAGCAATAGATCAATGGGAGTTTACTACAACTAGATTAGGCCCCATTCTCAATGCATCTCTAACCACTCTTGATAGGCATGGATGATATCTACTAAAAAATATTTATGTAGTAGATCGAGGGGAGTTTATGTTAATCCCTAGATATTGTGACATTACATTTCAATTGTTTTATTAGCATTTCTTTTATTGATTAATATTTGGTTACTCTCTCTTCTAATTTTATGTTATTTTGGGATTTTATTGCATAATAATTTACAACAACTAACCAATGTTCTATTCTCAACACACCCCTCGACTCCTAGTAGAGTTATGTGGCTTGTATTTGCGAATCCCTCAAGCAATGGATTGATGTGGGACACACCAACTATCCCAAGTCAAATTGTTAGCTCACCCATAGCCATTTCTAATAGGAATAAGAGGGTTCTACCTAAAACTTCTTGAAGTAATGAAATGGTGGGAGTTTACCACAACTAGTCCATGTTTGATTCTCAGCATACCCTTAATTGCTTCTGATAGGCATAAGAGGGCTCTATCCGAGAATCCTTGATGTAGTGGACTAGAGGAAGTTTAACATGGCTAATCAAAGTTTGATTCTAAATGCACCACTAGTTACCCTTGGTAAGTGTAGGGGCCTCTGCTTAAAAACACAGTGGTAGATCAATGGGAGTTTACCACAAATAGCTTAGGCCCCAATTCTCAATACACCTCTAATCACTTCTAGTAGGAATAGGATCCTTGAGAATCCCCAAAGTAGTAGTTCTATGAGAGGTCATCACATATAGCCCATTTTTAATTCTCAACACACCCATGGCCACTCCTAATAGATGTTTGGGGAATCTCCTTGAGAATCCATGGAATAATAGATCAATGGGACTTTACCACACTAGCTCATGTTCAATTATTAAAGCACCTCCTATTTGCTCCTAATAGGGGGTAATAGGGCTCTACATGAGAATATTTGAATCAGTACATCGATGACAGTTTACCGCAATTAGTCGAGGTTTGATTCTTAGTGCATCCCTAGCCACTCCTAGTAGGCATAGTAGGGTTCTACATGAATATTTCCAATTGTGATAAATTAGTGGGAGTTTACTACAATAATCCCAAGTCCATTTCTTAGTGCACCCCTAGTGACTCTTGGTAGGTGAAAGTGAAGTCTATCTAGGAATCTCAAAACGATAGATCAGTGGAAATTTATGACAATTAGCCCAAGTTTTGATTCACAATGCACCCCTTACTACTCTTTATAAGCATAGGTGGGCTCAATTTGAGATTCCTTTAAGTAATAAATTGGTGAGAGTTCACCACAAGTAGCCCATTTTTTTATTATCAATGCATCCTTAATTGTTGCTAGTAGGTATAGAAGTGAGATACCCAAGAATCCTTGAAGAGAGTAATCGGTGGGAGTTTATCACAACTATATAGGTTTAGTTATCAACACACCCATCACCACTCCTATTAGGGATAGGAAGACTCTCCATGAAAATTTTCAAAAGAATAATCGATAAGAATTATCACAATTATTTGAGGTTCATTTTTTAACACATCATCACTACCCCTAGTAAGCATAGGAGAAAGCTCTACTCAAAAATATCATAAACAATATTAACAAAGAGGTATACTAAACAAATCAATAATAATTAACTTGAAAAATCAATAATAATTAGTTTCACTTACATTTTTAGTGCATCCATTAGATGAAATTTGGGGTCTAAAATGGGCATTATAAGAAAACACGCCAACAATAAGTTATTGTGAGTTGGAATTCAAGAACCAATAGAATTCCAATAAAATGAGTCAACCATAATAGTTGAATTGACATATTTGTCATAAAAAAAACTATTTTTTTTGTTCGTATTTTCGACATATCTCCCTATGCTTTTACTCAAATTTCGATCGAGAGAGCTTGTTGGATGTGTAATTTGATTCCGAATCCAACAAGTACCCACACTGCATACTTTTGATGGACCCCACTACCCCAAAAATAAGAAATACCTAAAAAATGTGATGATGATGTCATCATCATGTTTTTTCAAGTATTTCTTGTTTTTGGGGTAGTCGGGTCAGTCAAAAGTATGCAGTGTGGGTACTCGTTGGATGTGGAATCAAATTCCACATCCAAGGAGCTCTCCTGATCAAAATTTGAGTAAAAATATAGGGAGATATGTCGAAAATAAGAACACAAAAGTAGTTTTTTTCTTTTTTCCTCCAAAATTAATAAATATTATTTTATTATTTTAACTATTATTTTATTATTTTCCTTATGAGGCCCATTTTAGACCTCAAAATTCCTCTAATGTTGACCATTCCTATATAAGAGAGCCTTAAAAATCCTCAAAGCCACACATCCAAAAAACTTTGGAAAACCAAGTTGTGCATTAACTAATGATGTAATTAAATAATATACCAATCTCAGAGTGTACATAATAATGACACAAACACCAAAAGATAATAGCATGGAGGGTGGAACCAGGAATCGGGATAGGGACATCGAACCCCACGACTCAAAATCCTGACTCCCGAGCATTTCTCCAAGCACATGGAAATTCCATAAGTACACAGTATATGCAACATTCAAAATTGAACCCTTCCCAGCCCTTCCCAGAAGTGTAAAGTTAAAATTTCCCTCCAAAAAAAGTTTAAAAACTGAATTTTACCCTTCCAAGAAGGGCGTAATTTATATCAACATTTCAAAAGAAGGGTGGCATTTGAAATTACCCATCCATATAAATTTGTCAATATGTTGAAATTCCTATACTATAAATTTCAACTCATCATTCAAAATATTGGAAATATGATAAATTATAATCACTCACCCACTCATGTCATGCACTCACTGCTTAGTTGTGCGAGATGGATAGTAATCATTGATGACTACGAGGCACTAGCCATCGAGATGCAACTCTCACTCCCGAGTCACTTGGAGCTGCAATCTAAAGTGTGACAATTTTTCAACAACTACAACTATAGAAAAAAAGAACATCTACTAGTCTACTACTAGGCCCGAAACGAGCTTAAAACTTTGTTCCTACTACCTATGTGAACTTCGCTACCCATGTCCACTCTTTTTTCATCAAAATGAAATTCAAAAGGCCGGTTTGATAAGTCCTTCTCTACAAGACTTCATTTCTTGTATGAATATCGTGGACTCACGAAAACTATAAACAACACGCGATGCCATGCAAATACAAATAATGGCATGTATCTAGGATCACAAATTGTGCAAAGGTCGATTTATGCATTGTTATAGAGAGGTATCATTGGGCATCTAAAGGGTTCTAGGCCTTCCCAGAAGTGTAAAGTTAAAATTGCCCTCCAAAAAAAATGTAAAAACTGAATTTTACCCTTACAATTAAGAAGGGCTTAATTTATATCAACATTTCAAAAGAAGGGCGACATTTGAAATTACCCATCCATATAAATTTGTCAAGATGTTGAAATTCCTATACTATAAGTTTCAACTCATCATTCAAAATATTGGAAATATGATAAATTATAACCACTCACTCACTCATGTCATGCACTCAGTGCTTAGTTGTGCAAGATGGATAGTAATCATTGATGACTACAAGGCACTAGCCATCGAGATGAAACTCTCACTCCCGAGTCACTTGGAGCTGCAATCTAAAGTGTGACAATTTGTCAACAACTATGGCTATAGCAAAAAAGAACATATACTAGTCTACTACTAGGCCCAAAACGAGCTCAAAACTTTGTGCCTACTACCTATGTGAACCTCACTACCCATGTCCACTCTTTTTTCGTCAAAATGGAATTCAAAAGGCCGGTTTGATAAGTCCTCCTCTACAAGACTTTATTTCTTGCATGAATATCATGGACTCATGAAAACTATAAACAACATGCAATGTCATGCAAATACAAATAATGGCATGTAGGTAGGATCACAAACTGTGCAAAGGTCGATTTATGCATTGCTATAGAGAGGTGTCATTGGCCACACGATATGAAGAAACAATAATTATTAATAAAATTAAAAAAAAATTGTTGGCTCAAGAATAGTCTTCAATTTGATGGGTGGCATGATCATGATGTAATCTCCCTCCGTCCTTCCAACCATTTGTGGTTTCTCACAACATTTGTCCTCGACCCCACCAAAATACATATAAAAATTGCTTGTCTTTACATCCTCTTCTCTTTAAATCCTCATCTTATAATCATAAATAAGGATTATTATGCATGCACATCCTCACCTTATAATACGAATTGGGTCAAGGCACAAAGAGGACCATAAAATATTAAATGTGTCAAGACACAAAGAGTAAGAGACAACTATAAGTAAGTCTTATATCAAATTTACCATACAAGTATTTAATTAACAATATCAACTAAGATTTGACATGTTGTATTGTTGTGATCTTCTTATCAGTCCTTACCAATGTGATTGCAAGGCATTCTTTGAAGGTCAAGTCCATAATTTTAGGTCTTCTTCCTCATTATCATGCCTTATCATGCTCAAACCGGACAAAATACAATAGAATAGTTGTTAATTTACTGTTAATGATACACATATGACAACTTAATGTGTTCAAAATAAATTTTATTGAAAATATATCATTTTTTTTCATGTAAATATTAAGAAGTGCTCAATTATTTAAAATTATAAAAATTTAAAAGAATTTTATTGGTCAAAAGGTTTAGTTAATTTATATTTGTGAATTGAAGTAAAATTATTTATATTGCCTTAGTCTCTAAAATTTAAAACCCTTCAAATTTCAAATTTGATGACTGACCCACCCAACTGAAGTGCAAGTGACCCACCCAATTGAAGCGCAAGTGACCCACCCAATTGAAGCGCAAGCAAACAAAAGGAAGGGGCAGAGGGATTATTTACAGGTACGGAAATGGTTTTCTAGTGCATGCATCTTTGTTTTCTAAAACATAGAGTGGTCTAGAGTTTGAATCCTCGGGTGTTAAATATCATAAGAAATATCTTATGTGGTGGCCTTTATGATGAACACGGGTGTTAAAGATCATATGAAATATCTTCTACGGTGGCCTTTACGGTGAACACTTATGTGTTGTGAAGGGCATTTTGTGGCAAACATACAAGTCGTGGGGACTAGGTAAATCACTGATTTAGAAAGCTATTTCTCTGTCTGATTATATATTATTAGAGAGAGGGTACAATAATGTGAATGAAGGCATATTCAAAGAAGGAATCCACCCTTGGACCATTAAATCGTGCTACTACTTGCTAGAGGAAAAGTTGAAATACTCACTTCCTGGAAGTGCCAAGTTCTCTGTGTAAAGTCGCAGACAGTAAAGGGTTTTCATATGCTGGAGATGGGGTTGAATTTATTTTCAAGAAGTGGCTAGTATACCCAATACATGTAGAAATTCAGGCCTGCAGTAGATTAATTTCACCCACAACAATTAACAATTGATCATGCAAAATTATCAACAATGGAGACTGAATATGGAGCTGTAACACAAAATTATATTAACTGAGTGTACAATATCCAACCCTGTAATGACATAGGCTGCTGAATATATAGAATACATGAGCAAATCGAATGCATAAGGAAGCATCCAAATCTAGCATAAAGCAGGCTTACCCAAAATAGGCAAATCCCCCATAGGTGTAAAAAGCTGATCCCAAATCTATCAAGGACCCCACGAATTAGAAAGGGCGCATAGGCAAGCTAAAGAGTGGTCAAATGGCAGCTCATACATGCTTTTTCATGGAGGAAAGAGTGGAGGAGGAAGAGGCAACAAAGCTGATTCACCTCACCTAGTCTTGCTTTCCTATGTGCCTTAAAACACTGAAAAAGAAGGGTATAAAGCAGAAAAAGCAGATGGGGGCCTAGGAGGCCAGGAATAAAACAGATTTGATTCCTAAGGCTTTCCCAAGCACTCCATGAGTCAATAATGGCAAGTTTGACCTCTATGGATAGGCAAATAGCAACTTGCACATGGTGGGACTCATGGACTAGGAAAATAAGACAAAAATAAATGAATTAATGTCTAAGTGGGTAAATACTATGGGTTGATTATTCTAATAGTATAAATATATATTTATCAGTCTTTGGCCATTTGAAGAAGGATTCAACGTTAAGGAAGAATCTTACCCACTGTTTCCATAATTGCCATATATTCTAAAGAGAAGGGATCACAACACTTAGTTTGGGATCATTTAGAAGGGAAGCAGTGATTATATCATAGCTGGGTGCTTAGTTTGGGAAATTGGGCACATTTATCTCATGTATTACATCATTGGAAGCTATAGGAAGGTTCTCTTACAGGAAATTTCCAAGATTATTAGTGGGTGTAATATCTTGTATGCTGGTTGTAGCGATTTCTCTCTCAAGATTTGGTTCTTATGAGGCTGCCAATACTTCACACAAAGGACCATATATTCCCAATCTGACTTCTCCTTGTATCAATACTGTTATTCATATGAGTGGAGGCACTGTGGTTACATTTGATTTACATTTACAGTCTGAAATATTAATGTCAATTTAAATTGCAATTTTTTTGTGTTTGCTGAGATATTACATGGCATGAAAGGTCATATATGCATAAGGATTCAATTAGTTAGTTCTTTTGAACTTCCAATCTCATAAACCACAAACCAAGGGCCGATAACAACCTACAGGGAGGTGCACACTAAGTGTTTGACAAAACTCCAAAATCAGTCCATAAGGTGTAGCAATAAAGTACCAAGGCTAAGAATACATCAAGCACATATCCAAACTTATCTCCTAGTCCGCCAATTTATTTCTTGTCAATCCCATGCTATAGCAGTCATCGGACAATGGTATGAGAATGGATATTAGTCATTTACAGGAAGTTTGAAAAAAAAATATATATGTATTGTGCACCAGGGGTTGGGATACTACACTTCTATGGTAAACATGCGTGCTGTAGAAGGAGATGGGAAAGTGTTGAGTTTGAATGATGTCTAGGTTGTTGCAAAGAATATTGTGGAGATAGATAAGCATTCCGTAGATGGCTTAGGTAGAGTTGATTATGCACTTGGGACGGGAGGGGGTATACTTGTTGGACATTCTGAAGGGTATTTTGTTGGTAGGGGATGGAGCTGGGGCAAAGGAGCTCTGGATATGTTGACATTGAATTTTGATGGTCTTCATCAGGATGCAAATAAAATGCTAAAGCCTAGATTTGGGGAGCCTGGTCAGTGTCTACCTTTGTGGGGGAGCCTAGTCAGTGTCTACCTTTACCCCAAAATCCTCCTGTCATGAATTGCATGTTCGTATATATATATATTTTTTGGTACACTTCATGTTGCTACACATTGTAATAGCTTTGCAAACTTTCTAAGGTTTCAATTGTCATAATAGCATAGATAGGAATATCTCAAAAGTCAAGTCTATACAGGAAGCACCCACCTCTAGCGAATGTGTATACTCCACTTCAATTAAATATTTTATTCAAAGCCTACGTTTAATGGATGCCATAATTAATGGTTTTTAATAATTTTATAGAATTTCTCTCATAAAGGAGGATTGTAGAGGCTTCCCATGCACTCAAATGTATGTAAAAGCCCAAGCTCTTTGATGAAAAAATATCAAAAATAGCTATTAATCCTATTAATCAAGTGGGTTTGAGAGTTTCAGAGCCAACTATGGCCTTCAAGCTCTCTCTTGTCTATGACTGAAGTCTTGGCAGCTGGATATACACCAATTTGGTCAATGATAGTTGCCAATACCCCTTACTCCAACACTGTTCTCTATCAGTACTGCTCCAGCTCTTCAGAACAATCCAACTATATTTGAATATGCATTCTGCCACCCCCACTTTAACGTGCCAAGGCATGTTTATATTTCGATACTCTTGGATTTGATTTCCCCTATCAGGTTAATTTGGTTGGAGTGGTACCCCGTGTTAACAAATAAGAACTTGTCCATTACTGGGGAAATGTGTGCTTCATCTTTGCAGGCATGTTTATATTTAGATACCCTTGGATAATTGGATTTTGATTTCCCCTATCGGGTTAAATTGGTTCATACCTTGGTTTTTCATACCCTAATGCTGCTACACATTAACTGTCACGATTTGGGCTCTTGTGGTTATCATACTGAACAAGATAAAGCTACAATTTAGCTGGGAGGCAAACTTCATTCCTAATCACACATTCCACTGCAAACGAGGTATCTCTGGCTGATACACGAACAAATCTCCTCCAAAAGACATCATCAACAGCTACAATAAATCACTATGCTCATTCTTAGTCAAGCAGCCAACTATTATACACACCTTTCTTGTTGACAAACTTCAGATTGTCTACCAAGAAGGCACGAACCTGAACTGTAATATTCAGCTCTTGTAAAAGCCACGATCTAGCACACAACGCTTGGGAGAGCCATGAACTCTTGTATGAGATACATTTGCTCATAAAAAAATGGATTGCTTTAATACTCTATCAGTGTCCATTACCAAAGAGAGCCTGAACCATTAATATGGCCAAAGAATTAGGTTTGTAACAAGTTGTTACAGCCAGCAGCGATCCACTTTCATCACTATTTTGAGGGTTGTGACAAGCTGCTATAGCCAGCAGCGATCCACTTTCATCACTATTTTGAGGTTAGCAATAATTCATCTCTGATATTTGGTTATTATAGATTGAATCTGATGTACTATTTATTACCAGACTTAAATAAATAGATATACATATCTAGTCGGGCTCTCTAGTTGATAACATTGGATTTATGGTGTTTATTGATGACATGCAATTAACCATTGAATAAGAAAATTGTCACACAATTATTATTACCATCGACAATAGCCGTATTTATCAGTTGCATTAAAATAAAGAAGAGAAGACAAATATTACATGTTGAATCCCTTCATTGGCATATTGCATTGGGCAAAACACATGTAATAGTGCAAATTAGCGGTTTGGGATATTACAGTCACATGCAATAGTGCAAATCAGCAGTTTGGGATATTACACTTCTCTCATTGTTTGTATCCTTTCTTGACATCAATGAAAACATTGTTTCCGACATTCTGTTTTCCTTTTTTCTAAGTTACCATGGGAATTGGCCTCAAAACTGTATATTCAACACCCATGGAAGTCTACATTTCTTAGTGATAAGATCCCATATGCAATCTGATCAAACCTACATTCTAATCATTTGACTCTCGTCCCACAAAACGGAAGAGTTTCCACATCATTTCAATGAGTGAATTAACACTTGAATTTTACACCAGTACCTTGTAGCAAATAAGTAATTGACTTCCCAGCTCTTTTAAACTGAGAATATCCTTGAAATTCAATTTCTGACTACACAATATTAAAAGCTTTCAAAAAGGATTAACCATCTGAAACATGAGCCCAAATTTAACTGTATGTTTATTTTAGCTGCAAGGAATACATTTTCATTCCAATTAAGAAAAAAACTTTCAAAAAGATCATGACATGGCAATACACGCAAACATTGCAAAAATTTACAGTTTGTCTTCACACTTTGACAAAGGAGCCATATTCTCCTTGAGACTCTTTGCTCCTTCGGATATCAATCATAAGCTGCCTAGCTTGGGAACCATATCCCAATGAATCAGATCCAATAACATCCTAGTGATCAAACACATACTTTACATGAAAATTAATATTAATTTCCCTTAGATGAAGCAATTCTAAGAGTATGTGTAGAGTAAATTGGCTCTAAGCTACTTACTTATTTGTACCAATTAGTCCCCTTGTTGCCTATGCACATGAAGTGATATGTGATGAGGTAAGCATGAAGTGAAAAGGAAGGTGGGTCTAAGGTCTACATCAGGAGTGTGTGAATAAATGAATATGGATAGGTGTCCATGACATGATGGGAAGAAGTGTTCATGACAGGACCATATATTTGTAGATAGAAATATATAGGGAATATAGAATTTAACTATCATTGAAGTCAGTCACTCTAGTGGATAGTGAGCTTTTTATTGCCAATCTAATTATCATTAAATATGTAATTCATTATGGATGGATATCTCTATCTGTCAAACGAAAACACCCGATTCAGAATCAATTGCAACGATTCATCTCATATCTTTTCAAGCGCATTATTGGAAGCACTTACCAACCTTTTGGTTTGCCAGACCTTATTACATACAGACGTAATATTGACAAGGTGGGTCGTATCGAGCGGGAGGAAGGGCACTTATCTAATAGGAGCAGAATTATGAAACGAATGATTCAATAAATTTGGTAGTTTTAAGAGGTCGAATCAAGATCTTGGCTCGAGTGATAAAAACAGACACACTTAGAAATAACCAAAATAAGTCAAATAATAATTCCCTGGCCCACATCATACTACTCTACTTAAAATCCTTGTTCTAAAAAAAGAAGCATTGGCAAAATGTCTTAGTGAATAGGGACACAAAACTACTGATCTACCATTCTTTTGTGATTGATTCTTCCCGCTTGCTTTTATGATAACATAAACTTATGAGAATAGGTTCCTTCGGTGATGCCTACAAAATAGACGTCGCTACTATATATCAGTGCAGAGAGTTAGATAAAGAAAGTGTTTCCTCTGAGAGAATCATTGTTGAAGGCTTGGTTATGAGCTTGCTGCGGTAATGTGCAATCCTAAGATTTGAACAAGAAAGTCCCTATTTCACAAAACTTCCTGAAGGTTAGTTTGCATAACTCTAAATTATTGTATTCTGTAGGAATGGATGGGTCTATAGGCATTGGAAAATATCATATAAAATAGGAGATGAAATTGAGGGAGATCTCCATGACAGGTCTGCTCATTCCTGTGATACCTTTCCTCTTCTCTAAAGCTTCCCTGGAAAGGGAAAACCAACAAGTTTTTGTTTGTCTTCTGAGCCCCCAGTCAAACTCTTAGAAATAATTATTGCATCTTTGTATTGGGAAGAGGTTCCGGTAGTCCTATCTTCGAACTCATGGGAACTACTTTCAAATGTATATCACTCTTATTGATCTCTAGATATGTCTTATATGTTGATGACCTTCACCAAACCCAATAAACATCTGAACGTTAACCCAATAAACTCCTGAACTATTATACTCATCTATGTTCAAATTTCAATACTTAACCCCATTTCTTGGCTTTACTCTTGAGTGTTACCAGGAGACAAATACCAAAAACCATTGAGGGTAGGAGTTATGCTTAGAAATGCTGCACATGCACCATATCCAAGCATGGTCAATGAAAAAATCATCCCCACAAAATTAGAGACTATATTTTAGCAGTTTGTCCTTCATGAAAAATAGAAATTAACACTCATCCTTTGTTCAAGATGAAAATTTTAAATTGCCTGATAGGTTTGTATGACTGAAATGCATTCAGATCGCATTGTCATCTCTTTTACTATAGTCTTTGAAAATAGTGAGAGGAATATGATAACATTCCCTCTTTCCTTATATATGTAATTGTGCAGATTGTGGTTACACTCGGACAACAAGACAAATGCTTCCTTTGTGGTCAGGTTGGTCATTTTGCAAATGCATGTGAAGGACAACCAAAAAGAAAGCAAGGAGATTTTGATGAGAAAGGTGGTGAACTGAATGTTAATCCTAAAAAGCCTTATCAGGTAAGTCGGATATAGGTATAATTTTTTATGTTAGGATTTTGGTTATGCATGCTTGGAGGTTTTTTCTTTTTGTTAATGTTGTATGGTTGCATTAATACTAATAACGGTCCCATTTAGCTCATGATAATTAAAGCAAGTTTCAAGATTATTATAGATCATGTGGATGTTTTACTATTATTTTTACATCTAACTTGTTTCTGATATCTCAAATATTTGGCAGTTCGTCAACATCCGGGTTTTACATGAATATTTAGAGTATGATATGAAGATTCCAAAACCTCCAATGGAGATTGATTTTGAACGGGTTGTGGATGATTTTGTCTTCATCTGTTTCTTTGTTGGCAATGATTTCCTTCCACACATGCCTACATTGGAAATTCATGAGGTTTGTATGTAGAGATGTTACACCTCCTATATTCTATTTGAATTCCTTAAATAGTCGCTGAATAAATATTATCTAAATTTACATTTTGTTCTGAAATTCATTTCAGTTGAAATGCTTGGAATATTTTTATGTCCAAGATGATTTTTGTTCTAACTTCTAAGCATCATTATCTCTAGTGTGTAGACAGCTTATTATAGATCTATTTTTACAGCTCACATTCTCTGTTTTGGTTCTGTGACAATATTCCCCTGGAAGATAATTTGTTGGTGTATATTTTCTATTTTTTAGGGTGCAATTAATTTGCTCATGGCTGTATACAAGAAAGAATTCAGTGCAATGGGTGGCTATTTGAAAGATGCAGGTGAGGTATTATGACACTTATTGCATTTATTATATAACTTTTGTTGGAAAATTTTATGTTGACCGAAGGACTTCACTATATGTTACTAGATATTGTGATATTTTCACTTTGGTCTTCTAAATCTTGCAATCTAAAGTTGTGTGGCAATTGAAATTTTAATTATCACTTGAATCGCAAGATCTCATGTCCCCGGATTGATGGAAATGATACCGAGTTCATCTTGACCATCTTTATCCAATTGCTGGTATTAAAGCTATATAATGTTTTCTCTTTCTGAAATTTCAAATGCACATGGATTTTTATAAAGGATATAGGACATCTCATGTGTCTGAAATTACTGAACATTGAATGAAAGGGTGTTAACGGGTTTAGATACAGCTATCATTTCCAGCTAAGTTGATATCACACTAAAATGTGGAACATTTTATCATGCAGGTAATATTGGACAGGGTGAAGCATTTTGTTCAGGCTGTTGGAACATATCATGATAGGATTTTTCAAAAGCAAGCTCATATTCACGAGGTACACATTTAGTTTATATGAAATTATGAAAACCTTTGTTAGTTGTACGTATTTGGGCCTTATTTTGAAAAAAAACACAGCTATACATTTTTTAACTATTCAATAACCCCCACTGAGGATAGCACCCTTCCATTGGGCCAAGCTATGAGCTTAAGAATGTTTTGAATAGGAACTCTATTCCATATGAAAAATGGAAAATGGGTCAATAACTATTTTTGTAGAGCATTTTATTAGGAAATACATTAAGACAAGGGAAATACTTTGTTAAAACTATGGAAATATTAGGAAATACATGTATTTTACATGCTCACACATATTTTACATGTATTTTTATATATGCATATCCAACCATATTGTATCCAATTTGTTCTCATATATGTACATATATCTATCTATACCCTGGAAACTTTAGCTTCTCACTGATAACTAGATGAATTATCATAGTTGACTTCTGTTAAGTATTTGATTACTAGCAATATATTAGGTCAGACTAACCTAAGCTTCTTGATGGTTTTTTTTAAACTTTACGCTAGTTTCCTTTATATCCAAATGAGGGCATAAAATATGCTCGACAAGATGAAATGATTGTTATTGCATTGGTTTTATGGGAATGACCCATCTCCTGAAGGATACAACCTGGAAAAGTTCCTAGAAAATGACAATAAATGGACGCCAACAAACCGTTCCTATGGAGTTCTTGGAATGCTCAGTATTTTAGAAATGGTACTAGTCTTTTCTCTAAACTTTATTTTTGATCCCTTTGATCCCTTCATCATAATGAGTACCATTATTCACTTGATGTAGTTCAGCCACATTACTCTTTTGTACTCGCCATTTTTTATGTTCAGGAAGATATTGTAGATTCTCAGTGTATGTTGTTTCCATTGAAAATTCCTTCCATAATACCTTCACCCCCCAACATATTTAGTGAGTAGTCTATTCCTGTTGCACCTTATAAATCTTTAAAGACATTGGAATTAAGTTTCCTTATAGCACTCATGCTATTTCCCAGATGCATTTTTGTAGTTAATTCTCAATTCTCATGCTTTTAAATCCTTGAATCGAAAATTCACAATTTGATTGCAATGATATACACACTCTCTTTGTTTTCATTCTTATTTCCCCACTCTGTTAGAACCGATCTTATGCATGTAACTATGTTGGTACATAAGTTATAACTTATCTCATGTGTAATCACATGCAGCTAGGACCAACAGTAGAATTGTTTGTCTACTAGAATAAGGTGCAAGATATTACATGTTTGTAACCATGCTATCATAATTTGGCTCCTAGCTAGACTGGTGGAACATTGCTTTTTTCTTTGGTCATGTGCATGCACTAATGTGTATTGCTAATCACATGACTTATCAGGTCCTGATATAACCAGAATGCCCAAGCTACATGATTTTAGGTAACCAAATTGGTACTATTACATTGTCATCTTCTGATACATGCAACACTGTTGATGTTGATGAGTGTCCTTTCTGGCATTACAAAAGCCTCTTTCTTTGTTTCCTTGTTCGACCATTAGATACTCAAAGTTGTGTATTGATCCTTTTTACCATTATAGAGGACTCTGTAAGTTAGGTTCTCAAATTCTTAAAGGGTTCTAGCTCAATGGAAGAGCGCCTGCCTTACAAGTAGGAGGTTGGTGGTTCAATTCCTCCATGCCCTAATGATATTATAATATCGGTTAAATACTAAAAACGACTAAATTAGTGACCAAAACATGAGAGACGCGAAACTAGGCATTAAAAAGAATGCAACACATGGCACTAATGATGAAGCCAAACATGGCATTGATATGGTAGCAAAATAAGATGTTACTTTGGATGCAAAACATGGCTCTACATAGGAAGCAAAATATGGTGCAACAATAGAAGAAATATTTGGCGTCAATTTGGTAGCAAAACATGATGCAAAAAAGGAAGCAAAAATTGGTGCAAATTTGGAAGCAAAAAATGGCACATATTTGGAAGTAAAACATGGTGCAAAATGGGATGCTAAAGTGGTAGAAAAAATGGATGCTAATTTGGATGCTAACATGGTGCTATTAAGGATGCAAATATGGTGCTAATGGGGGTGTCATTTAAGAAGCAAAAGCGGACACTCGCTAGGAAGTAAAGAAGGATGTTATTTAGGAAGCAAACCTCAACGTTGTTTAGGAAGAAAAGTTGGGCTCTATTCTGGAAGGAAACCTTGACGTTGATTAGGAAGCAAAGTTCGACGCTATTCTAGAAGCAAAAAAAGAGACGCTATTTTGGATGTCATAAAGGATGCTAATTAGGAAGCAAAAAAATACGTTTTTTGGGGCACTTTAAGTTTTGTCCATGACGCGTCCCATTTAGCGCCTAGTTTGACCACTCAATGTAAGAAAAAAATTACACTAAAAAGGGACACTAAATGGGATGCTAATTCCAGGATTTGTTGTAGTTCTCCAACATTTTTAGCAAATGGCTAGGATTATCCATTGCTATAAATGGATGCACTTTTATGTACATTCATCACATAGATCAATAGAGTTTATCTTCTATTGTTATGAGGTTAATTTATGATCTTGGTTGATCCCATATCTTTAAACAAAATAATGTAGAGACATATTGCATTTTATTGGACGAATTTATATACGGGCCCAATAAACTCGCAATTGCAAAGAAAATCATGGATAAAACAAAACCTTATCACAACCACTATGTATTATTTTAACTATATAGGAAACTTTAAATCAAGTAACCACTCTCTAGGTTAATCTTATACATTAATTGGGTGAAACGTGTAGGTAATGCACCGATTAGAGGAAATTTGGGGTCTAAAATGGGCCTCATAAGGAAAATGATTAAAAAGGACACATCCCACTAAATAAAATAATAAAAAATCCATGTCACATTCATTACGTCGATAGCCCTTTTTCTCTTGAGTTGGGTTTAAAAAAATGTTGTACGTCTTTTAGTCATCTCTCTAACCAATCAATTTCCTACACGTGTCCTCCTAGTTGTCCGCTAGGTTTTTTGATCTACCCTCTGGTCTATGCTTTGTGATATCCCTCTTGACAGGCTCTTGTCCTCACCTTGTAGATGAATTCCTTTCCGAACATGCCATAGTGGAAGAGGGTTTTTTGAACACCCAGTTGTCATCTCCTGTGTATTCAATGCATCCTCATCCTGTATTCAAGATAGGTAAATCCTTTTCGAACATGCCAGAGGGGGAGATAAGGGTTTTTCGAACACCCAATTGGCATATCCTACATACATGCACTGGGATAATCAACAACATTAACTGGCATACCACCGACTACAAAGCCTCATCTTCATACATCTATTTCGTAATAAATTTTCTTAATAGACACTCTTCACCACAAAAAGGAAGTGAGATTTTTTACTGAAGGTATTGATGGAGGTCCCTAGACATCTTGTCAATCCAATGACCTTCTCTCATTATATACTGTTTGGATAGAGTTCCTAAGACATCAATGTTTTTATCTATCATTTCATTTACAGATCAATTCAACTTTCATCAACTACTTTCCTTAAAGACACATCTATTCCTCTTTCATTTCATCCCTCTGTTTTTCTTTTTTTGATTTTAATAGATTCATACCTGTAAAAAGGAAGCCAGTATTTAAATCCTTACAATGATGTAGCAAACTTAGGGTTTCTCTATTGTTGTTTTAGTGTTATTTATGAATTTCTTTGCACTATATGGTTTTATTTTTAGAGTACTTTACATTTCGATGAATGCAAATATGTTTTTTGGTTTAGATGCATTTCTTAATTGGTGGTTACTTTTGGTCAAATTGTAGGACATAGTTTCCCTTTAAAGATTTCTTCAAAGTCCATTTCACTGAATACCATACTAATACTTTGTGGATAGTTATTTGTCAAATGAAAACCTAAAACACAACTTTACCTGTGAAGATAAGAGTAATATATGTAAAATAATAGACTGGGGACCATATGTAGCCTTCTTTAGTGTGCCAAAGGATAAATGACCCGATGAAATCGATCGAGATGTTATAATCCACGTAGCCAGAAGCAAACTTATACCAGAGTTTGTCCTGACAACAGGAGGAGTAGAGGATTGAGGTCCAAAATTATTTGTGTTTCCACTTGAGGGTGCAAATTTTGGATTTGGACCAACCGCCATATCTCTACTATGATTCAGGTTCTTGGAATGGGAAACCTACCTACTCAGAATACCGAAAATATCTATAAATTCCATAACATTGTAAATATACACAACAAAAACATATAACATATTTACCTTTCCGCAATTTTATTTCTGCACTTGTATTTCTGGAACGACCTTTCCACAATTTCCGAGAACTCATTCCTTCCACAATTGCGGGTTGTAGTTTGTAGATGTGCATTTTTAGTTTTTCTCGAAAATTGCTTCCGCATTTACCTTTCCGCGACTACCTTTCCGCAACGACCTTTTCGTAATCAAAAACTCCTTCCTTTCGCAATTGCAGATTGCAGGTTGCGGGTATGCAATTCATCTTCTCTTGAAATTGCTTCCTCAATTCGCCTTCCGCAATTGACTTTCTGAAATTGCAAATTGCGGATTGCTAACAATCACCTTTTTTCAATAACCTTTCCGCAATTAGCTTTCTGCAACGACATTTCCACAATTTGTGGGAGCTCATTCCTTCCGTAATTGTGGGTTGCAGATTGTGGATGTGCATTTTGAATTTTCTCGAAAATAGCTTCTATAATTACCTTTCCGCAACTACCTTTACATAATGACCTTTCTGCAACAACCTTTTTGTATTCAGAAACTCCTTCCTTCCGTAATTGCGAATGCGGGTATGCATTTTGACTTCTCTCAAAATTGCTTCCGCAAGACTTCTTCCACATTTTGTGGATTGCAGATTCCTTTTGTATTGTGGATAGTAGATTGCGAATGTGCCTCCTAACTTTTTAGAAATGGGCTTTTGCAAATATATTTCTGCAACTCCTATGAACCGTCAATCGCTTTGTGGAATCCTCCTCATCCATTGATCGATTATGAAACAAAGAACTTCACTTTGGTGCTTCCGAATGTTATCTTCTTCACACATTTACTTTGCAGATTCTTTCCTATACACATTCTACACAATATGTTGAGAAATATAAAAAAACACTATTGTGAATATGCAAACACATAATACTATGACATATTTATAGATTTTTAACGATTGAATGGATTGTAATTTGTTTTCAATTTGCTTTTTCACCATACTTGGATCTACAATCTATTCCTCTAGCAATCCAATGTTGTTTAGACCAAAATTGCTTGTTAGTCGACCACTTTTGTGAAATCAATTAATCTTGGTGAAACAAACACAACACTAGGCTTTCACCAATCCCGTGGCCCATTCATGGATACTCTCGATTTTAAAATAAAGAACTCATTTTTAGTTTCATTCATAGTATTTATGGAGTTTCAGATATGGCAGTGCAAAGGCCCACAAATGTTCAAAATCTATAGTGCCCCAGTAACTACTAAACGTATTTGTATACATGGATAGTTGATAAGCATAAAAACATGATTTTACAAGTTTCGTTGGGATCGTTTTGGGCCAGAAATATAATATTTCAATATGAGTATATCTATATAGATAAGATGATGAGATGCAAGTTTTACAGTAATATAATTGACTAATTAAACATAAAAAACATTGATTAAAATTTATAATAGTGAAAAAATATATATATAATAATTCGATCATAATAATATGAATGTCTATTAGATGTAGTTTGGATGGTTGGGAGGAATGATTATTATCCTCCTTTCATTGGATTTTGAGAGTCTTTCAGAATTCTCTCATGAATTTGTGACTTATATCGATTTAGAAGTTCTCTTTTCAATTGTTTTTACCTCTTGCATTTCCTCCTTTTCCATCTTGTCTCTTATATTTAAGTTACCTTCTTTCTGTATACCTCATGATTTTTCCCACAAAATGGAGCCATCCTTGACAGAAGATGTGATTTATCTTCTCTTGTCTGGATCTGTACACCTCCAACCATATCTGCAAGTTGTTTTTCTTTCCATAGTTGGCTCAACCAAAGAAAAGAATACGTGCTTTTGAGTGACCAACTCTGATGGCACAAACACGCACCAGACACCGCTTCCACTTGCCGTCAACCCCTTCCTTTCAGATGTTGGAATTCAAGAAGGATCTATCATCAAACTAATAAAATGCATCTGCAACACTTTTCACAATGTCATGTACATTCTCTTTCCCTTTTTCTTAATCTCATTCTTTTTTCGAAACATTTATTCCATTTTTTTTCCCACCCGCTGACACTTTATTCATATTTTTAATTATTAATGGCCTTATTTTTCTTTCTTTATAGGAATATATCAGTGCTTGAACTTGAATTGGTCCACAACAAAGTTTACCCAATTGGGATTCCTTTTCCTCTTTTACTCTCCCCTAGCCTTGGGCTTCCACCTGCCGCATCAACTAGCTAATCAGTTGGACTCACACAAGAAAGTATTCTTCTTTTCTCATCCCAAACATGAAATCCAACAGTATCCATGCCACCTTCTACTATTCTTTTCACAACACTTAAGTTCAACCACAAAAAATGGTCCATTCAAGGTCGTGTTATTGCAAAGAGAAACATACATGAATACACCAACCAAAAAGGTCCATGGAAACTATTTGTCTTTGACTTTCTTGACTTTTCTATAGAAGAGATCCATGTATCTGCATTTAACAACTTTGTTAACTCCTTCTATTCCCAAATTGAAATAGGGACTATATACACTGTCTCCAATGGCACAATCAAAGCAACTAACCCTACATATAACCATTTGAACAACCGTCTTGAGATTATCCTCTCTTATACGTCGACGATCCAACCTTGCCTACATGCCTTCCCCTGAATTCCTATACATTCCTTCTACTTTAAAAGAATCAATGACCTTCAAGCATCACCGCTAAATTCCATGGTTGACATTATGTCCATGGTCATCTTTTCCTCCCCTACATCAACAATAAATAAAAAATATGGCTTTGAAAACAACCGAAGGACTGTTTCCCTTAGAGACACATACTGCTTTAGCATAGATGTCACACTTTGGGGTGATCATTGCCACACTGAGGGATCAGAAATTGCTTCATTGTAATCCTTTGATCCACCTCCCATCCTTGCAATCAAGGGTGCTCGTCTTACTGATTTCAATAGAAGAACACTTGGAAGTGTTCCAAGTACAACCCAACTTATAAATCCAAATATTGAACCAACCCACATCCTAGAAAAATGGTTCACTGAAAGTGGTTTCCATGCAACTTCACCTTCATTGAGTCAGAATTTACCCTCCCTACCTCTCAAACAAATCCAAATAAATCAATACTTGAGTTGCAAACCATGCAACCCTCTAAGAATATATTTTGGTTCTTTTCATGTGCTTCCATTGCTTCCATTAAAATGGATGACTTCCACTTCCTTGCATGCCCTATTTTTGTTGATGTCATACAATTCATGAAAAAAAATTCTCATTAGGTTCACAACACTTGGAATTACATCAAGTGCGATGGTGGGTTTTTATAGTGTGATTATAGGTACATGTTGAAGGTTTCCCTACAAGACAACACCGACCAGATCTACCAGAATGGTCCTAGCATTAGTGATTGGGTACACCATGTAGAATGGGTAGCCACATATCATGGGGTTTGGTATTGCAGTTCATGTTCATCATTCAAATTGATTATGGAAAAATGAAAATTTGAAATAATAGGATGATGTCAAGAAAATCAATCTCATCCTCTTCTCCATCAAAGTCCCACCGGCCAGCCAATGTAACTATACCAAATGAGACTTTTGCTAAAAGCTCATTCAAATTGAGTTGGTCAAAATGAAAATTTGAAATACTAGAATGATGCCAAAAAAAACAATCCCAACCTTCTCTTCATCAAAGTACCAAAAACCACCCAATGTAGCTACACCAAATGAGTCTTCTTCTCTAGGAAGGATATGTAAAAGAGAGTGGCATGGAAGGTCAATAAAGTTAAATGTTAATCTTGGAATTCATTGAAGTTAAATGTTTTATCTTGATTGTTCATTTGTTGTTAGTTAGATTTCTTCTTGTTAAAAATCTGCATTTTGTATTATTTCATTTTCAATAAATATAATCAAGTTTTATTTGTATTAGTTTATGGGTTGTTTGAATTTGATTATGAATATATTCAAGTATTTATTAGTCCTTGTCAAGTAGAGAATATAGTGATCTTAGTTACTTTATTAGTTTAATTTTGCATTAATCACAAAAACATTTTATAAGGTTTTCAAATGTTTTTGTTATATTTATATATTAAATTCAATAATTTGAAAATAAAATTTATTTTTTGAATATTTGGAATTCAAAAATTCTATTTTATGATTGGCAAAAAACATCAATTTGATAATATATCTCTAGTTTGCAAGGGTATTGTCAATCTAAAAAAAACAAATTAAAGATCACAAAAAACTATATAACACCATTGGTTAAGTGATAGATACCTTTATTAATTTACTTTAGCTAATAGTAATTGTTATATTTATTCCAAATTTGTCATTGATAGTAGGTGGAAGTTAATTGTTATATCTATTCCAAAATACCTTCTTAACCCAACATGGTCAATTCACAACTTTTGGCATTTATTGCTTGGATGATCTAATCCACTAACCTCTGCAACACATTATAGAGCTTCGTGTAATGGAATTTAAAATTCTTCGAATACACATTGTCCAAACAATTAAGATAAAAATTGAACGTTATCCATTTGAAGTGACAAATATGGGTGTTCCCGGGAAGATGGGTAATACCTTTTGGCAAGGCACGGGCATATATTGTCTAAAATGTGAGCTTGATCAAGGCTTATTTAAGCCCTCGAATTAGGTTTCAAAAGCTTAATCGATGGTTTAAATAAGCTCTTGATCGAGATTTTTCCAATAACTCGCTTGAGGGTTTAAATAACCCTCAATCGAGCAATTGGGAAAAACTTGGGTTAGGAATTAATAACTCGATTGAGCTATTTTATACTTATTTTGAAGATAAGCAATAATATAATGCATATTGTGGAGATATAATATTTGTATAGTTCAATAGCTCGATCGAGATACTATTTCATAAATCAATTTGAAATGTAATGCACAATGAAAATATAATATTTTAAAAAAATACATCAATCTATAATTACAAATAACAATTCCAATATTAAAAATCAAAATCAAAATGTAATGGCACCACACACGAAGATGGTCCCAAAAGCCACTACAATGGAACTACACTAACGAAAAAAAAACAAGAGTGTGCATGTGTTGATGGAAGTGTGAATTCTCCCCTGGTTCGGTGCTCTCAAACCACCATGTTTGCAAAGCAACAAGAGTGTGCATGCACATATTTAGTGTGTCTGCATCTTTAGCGCATGGGCATTATGAGCATGCACACGCTTCTGATAAACATAAAAAAGGTCGTGAGGTTCATTGTTAAACAACACTGCGACCGCTAGGAGGAAACATAACATTCTCTAAGAGAACACGAGTGCACAGGTGTTACTATCCAACTCAACAAGGGGGGAATCCAAGCATCTAGGAGATACCATCCAACTCAGGAGGTGGCCAATTCAAGCATCTAAACATGTAAGTATCATTTTTTTTTCATTGTTTATCTATTGTTTATTCAAATTTTAATAATTACAAAATTGTAACAATGATTTTTTTTGATTTGCAGATCACTTTTAATCCACCTATAATGGAATCCAATGAGATCCAATAACCAAAAGGAAACATTAACCTAGAATTCAATGAGAACCAACAAGCACTAGAAATTGTTAAACTAGAACCCAATCAAAACCCACAAGAGGAACTCAACCATGACTTAGATCAATTAAGTAATTTGATTTGGGAATTAAGAAGAACAAGGGAACCATTTTGGTTGTCCCTTGCCACATCATTATACAACACCATTGATTCCTTTCACCATGCCCATTCTCAATTAACTGATATGACTGAATATAGAGATAGAATGAGAGTTTTTTTCTACTGACTTGAGTAAGGAGAAAATCAAATATTTGAATATTACTTAATCCAACCTTTATAGTAAGTTCATTGATCTCGAAATAAATCACCACCTATAATCATGAAGAGACGTGTGTGCATCGACTGGTGCCATTTCTAGCCATGGAAAGATAATTGGATGAAGAGGTGGTTCATGGTGTTTGATAAACGTCCCTATAATAATAGGGAGGTTCCATTATATTTTCTTACAAAACTATGGGATGAGTTTATTCTTGGTTTACATGTCAACTACTTCGACATTACTGAGTTATAGGGTGTTTGTATTGGCTCCTCCCAACATCGAATAACTGCTAGCAGGAACAAATTAAGAGGGCCACCCACTCCTAGACATGAGCTCAATCTCCCTCCCTAGCAACCTTAGCTACTTGACAGACTTGATGAGATCAACGAGGCGATGTGATACATTGCATGAATTTGTTTAGACATGCCACATTTGTGGCAATGCCTCGAGTAGATAGACACGATGCGCATGGGAGAGACATAGGTGCAAGTTATTCATGGAAGATTGAGGAGTACCATTCATTGGTTTTCTCCAATATTGTTGCTCTCATTGCAGGCATACTTTCCATGGATCAACACAGGAGCTCGTCAATGGAAATTATATGGAGCAGGATAACACTTTTTTTTAATATTGTTCAATCATTGAGTATATCTTTACCAATGAATACATATTTTTTTAGTATAGGAAATTTTAAAGTATTTGTTTTGACATCCGTTATTTGAATGTATAGTTGTTTACAACTTATATTCCATATTCAATAAGGGAATACATAGTTTGTCTCAATCTGGATCATGCAATGGTAGTGGGCACATAAATTGTGACACCTTAGACACATGTATTTCGATTACTTTAAACAATGTAAATGCATTCATAGGAAAGCAATGAAAAGAACAATGCACACACACACACACACACACACACACCATGGAATGCACTACATCTGCGTAGAATCCACATGACTACATGACTTATTCCATGGAATGCACTACATATACATTAAATCCTCTAAAAGTACAAATTAAAGTAAAAATCCAATTCCCTCAAGATATCTAATTATCCATTGGAATCCATTATCTAATATATAACTCTACCAATATTATGATAACCCTCATATCATCTCTACTCATAGAGTTATTCAATGCAACAAACCTGCCAAGAGTGTTGCCTACACCTGCCAAGATATTATGATTCCAAAGCTCCAATGCAATCCTAGGACAAAGGACCCACATCCATTTCACATAAATTGAAGCCCTTCATGGATCAAACCCATGTTTCTATTTCTTCAAGATGATACATGATTTCCTCGACAACCAAGACTACTTGAGGAGAAACTTTCTACCGTTCCAAATTTTCAACAAGAAGAAAAACCAACATTAAACTAAAACATGGAAAATATGTTTATTCACTAAGACTAGGTGCCATACCTCCATGAGACATGAATGAAGAGATTCACCTTTCATAAAATTACCCATAAACCTCCCAACCAACATCTTATCCATCAAATCCTTGACCTTAAACAACCCCACATCCAACCCCACCACCATTTTTACCCCTTTCAAGCTTTAGTTTGATTCATTTATGACTTCTTTCTTGTGAGCTAGCTTCAAATATTTCTAATGTTTTTGTTCTCATGGATCGAAATCCTTATCTTCTTTATGTCCTTCATCCCCTTCACTCTTCTTCAACTTCCTCATGACCCTAATAAAATGACCCTATTGATCCCAGAAACTTTCCCAAGTCTTAGAACTTGGCGACCCTTTCTTAATTTTTAAATATTGTTTATTTCATGGAGAGGAATCCTTTCTCATGTAGCTAATAGGGAATGGTGACTATATTGACTCATATTACTTGGTGGCTATCTTTCACATTCATGGACCTATATTGCAACATAATCTTTGAAAACCTTTGATGCTTTAAAAATTGTGCTTAAATTATTATTAGCCTAGAACTATCAGGAATAGATTGCAGATAGTTTTACCATGTTCTTCTCAAAAAAGAGATTTGCTTACCTAGGATCTCTTCTCGGTGTAAAGGCTTGATTCATTGCTTTTTTATTCTTGTTTATTTTGAGTGGGTGGAGTTTCCCATGAGGTTTTCCTCATTTTCCTTATTTTATTAAGCAATATTTTATTCATTTAGATTGTATGGGTGACTTTTGGCCTAGTGTTCAGGGCCCAAGTTGTCCAAAGTTAGGATTAAGGGGGGGTATTAAGAATAATCAATCCTCCTTTGTCCAATATAATTTATTTGGTCATTTTTCCTAACTTAAGGGGTTATTATCACTGTACTAGAGTATGGGAGATACACCTAAGAGTCATATGCCACTTACTGTACCTGATTGCATAAGCTTAGGAGCCATAGGGACCAATCCCTACATCATAGGATCCCACACTGAGTGCCACCAACAACCACCTTTAGTTGGTTGTGGCAAGTAAGTAGTTATGCTGAGTTATCCTCCAATCACTTTCAGTTAGATCACTATCAGTTAGCCTAGCGACAATTTCACATGCATGCAAGTAGAGTGGCACCTTTTGTCCTTCTACCTCATGAGTTAAGTGATTGTAGACTAATTTACACATCTGAAGTTAGATTAGTGAGATCCACTTGTGATGTTTCCACACTGAGTTAGCTAAACAATTAGTTAGAGTTGGTAGATTCAAAACCTATCCAAAGTATTCATATTCTATTTATTGTACTATCATTGTATTATTGATTAGTTAATGAAGATTAATGTTGTGATTATCTAAGCAATTCTTTTCTAATTAATCTGAAATTTCTATCATGAATTCTTTGCTCATTTTACATTGATCTTATTTATTCGACTACATAATTGTTTTATCATAGCTCTCATTTCAGCTTGTAGATATATGGTTCACTAAATTTAACACATATCTTGTTCATAAATACAATTTTACTATTAATTGATCTTAGCACAAGCCTAGTTCATCCAATCCAAATTCTGATCTATATCACCTATAAGATCACAATTAAAAACAAGGAATGACCTAGATGCCAATCATTTTGGGTATTGTGTATAAATAGATGTGTCGGTGTTGTGTATTTTGTATAAATATTATGTATGTATATAGAGAGTTTTTCCTTATAACCATATGCAACTCCTTCATGTGGATATGGACTAGCATATATTCTTGGTTTCGATTGGAGCTTTTATCCTCTGCAAGTCTCCTACTCTTGCCATCCAATGCATCATCGTGGTATCTTCATCAATTTCAATCCCATTGCATTTTTTTAGTAGTGGTGTTTTTCTCTCTTTTGGAGAGGATTTTGTATCCTATGGGTTTTTCTCCTTTTCTCCACTTATAAGAGTTTGTACATGGGTACCTTATCGGTCCTCATTGTTGGGACCCATCTTTGTTTCTTTTGTTTCCTCCTTATAATTCACTTATGGGGGGGGGGGTGTTGGTGTTGGTATTTTCCAATGTGCAAACCTTTGTAAGTTGTAAGATCACATAGGAATCCTCATCCTCCAACATTTTTAGCAAATGGCTAGGATTATCCATTGGTATAAATGGATGCACTTTTAAGTACATTGATCACATAGATCAATAGATTTTATCTTCTATTGTTATGAGGATAATCTATGATCTTGGTTGATCTCAGATCTTTAAACAAAATAATGCAGAGGCATATTGCATTTTATTGGATGAATTTATATACTCCCAATAAACTCGCAATTGCAAAGAAAATCATGGATAAAACAAAACCTTATCACAACCACTATGTATTGTTTTAACTATATAGGAAACATTAAATCAAGTAACCAGTAGCTAGCTTATTCTTATACATTAATTGGGTAAAAAGTGCAGGTAATGCACGGATTAGAGGAAATTTGGGGTCTAAAATGGGCCGCATAAGGAAAATGATTAAAAAATACACATCCCACAAATGAAAATAATAAAAAATCCATGTCACATTAATTACATCGATAGTCATTTTTCTCTCGAGTCAGGTTTTAAAAAATGTTGTATGTCTTTTCGTCATCTCTCTAACCAATCAATTTCCTACGTGTGTCCTCCTAGTTGTCCGCTAGGTTTTTTGATCTGCCCTCTGGTCTATGCTTTGTGATATCCCTCTTGATAGGCTCTTGTCCTCGCTTTGTAGATGAATTCCTTTCCAAACATGCCATAGGGAAGAGGGTTTTTTGAACACCCAGTTGTCATCTCCTGTGTATTCAATGCATCCTCATCCTGTATTCAAGGTAGGCAAATCCTTTTCAAACATGCCAGAGGGGGAGATAAGGGTTTTTTGAACACCCAATTGGCATATCCTACATACATGCACTGGGATAATCAAAAACAGTAACTGGCATACCACCGACTACAAAACCTCATATTCGTACATCTATTTCACAATAAATTTTCTTAATGGACACTCTTCACCACAAAAAGGAAGTGACATTTTTTACTGAAGGTATTGATGGAGGTCCCTAGACATCTTGTCAATCCAATGACCTTCTCTCATTATATATTGTTTGGATAGAGTTCCTAAGACATCAATGTTTTTATCTATCATTTCATTTACAGATCAATTCAACTTTCATCAACTACTTTCCTCAAAGACACATCTATTCCTCTTTCATTTCATCCCTTTGTTTTTCTTTTTCTGGTTTTAATAGATTCATACCTGTAAAAAGGAAACCAGTATTTAAATCCTTACAATGACGTATCAAACTTAGGGTTTCTATGTTGTTGTTTTAGTGTTATTTTTGAATTTCTTTGCACCGTATGGTGTTTTTTTTAGAGTACTTTACATTTCGATGAATGCAAATATGTTTTTTGGTTTAGATGCATTTCTTAATTGGTGGTTACTTTTGGTCAAATTGTAGGACATAGTTTCCCTTCAAATATTTCTTCAAAGTCCATTTCACTGAACACCATACTAATACTTTGTGGATAGTTATTTGTCAAATGAAAACCTAAAACACAACTTTACCTGTGAATATAAGAGTAATATATGTAAAATAATAGACTGGGGACCAAATGTAGCCTTCTTTAGTGCACCAGAGGATAAAGGACCCGATGAAATCGATCGAGATGTTATTATCCCTGTAGCCAGAAGCAAACTACCAGGCTTTGTCCTGACAATAGGAGGAGTAGAGGATTGAGGTCCAGAATTCTTTGTGTTTCCACTTGAGGGTGCAAATTTTGGATTTGGACCAACCTCCATATCTCTGCTACGATTCAGGGTCTTGGACTGGGAAACCTACCTACTCAGAATACCGAAAATATCTATAAATTCCATAACGTTGTAAAAATACCCAACAAAAACATATAACATATTTACCTTTCCACAAATTTATTTCTGCACTTGTATCTTTGGAACGACCTTTCCACAATTTGCAAGAACTCATTCCTTCCAAAATTGTGGGTTGCAGTTTGCAGATGTGCATTTTTAGTTTTTCTCAAAAATTGTTTCCACATTTACCTTTCCACAACTACCTTTCTGTAATTTCCTTTCCGTAATCAAAAAATCCTTCCTTTCACAATTGCGGATTACAGGTTGTGGGTATGCAATTCGACTTCTCTTGAAATTGCTTCCTCAATTTTCCTTCCGCAATTGACTTTTTGAAATTTCAAATTGCGGATCACTGACAATCACCTTTCCACAATAACATTTCCGCAACGACATTTCTGCAATTTGTGGGAACTCATTCCTTCCGTAATTGTGGGTTGTAGATTGCATATTTGCATTTTGACATTTCCCAAAAATAGCTTCCGTAATTACCTTTCTGCAACTACCTTTACACAATGACCTTTCTGCAACAACCTTTTTGTATTCGAAAACTCCTTCCTTCCGTAATTGCGGATGTGGGTATGCATTTTGACTTCTCTCGAAATTGCTTCCGCAAGACTTATTCCACATTTTGCAGATTGTGGATTCCTTTTGTATTGTGGATTGCAGATTGTGAATGCACCTCCTAAGTTTTTAGAAATGGGATTTTGCAAATATGTTTTTGCACCTTTCTGTGAACCGTCGATCGCTTTGTGGAATCCTCCTCATCTGTTGATCAATTATGAAACACAGAACTTCACTTTGGTGCTCCCGAATGCTATCTTCTTCGCACATTTACTTTGCATATTCTTTCCTATACACATTCTACACAATATGTTGATAAATAACAAAAATCACTATTGTGAATATGCAAACACATAATACTACGACATATTTACAGATTTTTATCAGTTGAATGGATTGTAATTTGTTTTCAATTTGATTGTTCACCATACTTGGATCTACAATGTATTTCTCTAGCAATCCAATTTTTTTCAGACCAAAATCACTTGTTAGCCGACCGCTTTTGTGAAATCAATTAATCTTGGTGAAACAAACACAACACTAGGATTTCACCAATCCTGTGGCCCATTCGTGGATACTCCCGATTTTAAAATAAAGCACTCATTTTCGGTTTCATTCATAGTATTTATGGAGGTTCGGATATGGAGGTGCAAAGGCCCACAAATATTCAAAATCTATAGTGCCCCAGTAACTACTAAATGTAGTTGTATACATGAATAGTTGATAAGCATAAAAACATGAATTTACAAGTTCCGTTGGGATCGTTTTGGGCCAGAAATATAATATTTCAATATGAGTATATCTATATAGATAAGATGATGAGATGCAAGTTTTACAGTAATATAATTGACTAATTAAATATAAAAAATATTGATTAAAATTTATAATAGTGAAAAAAATATATATAATAATCCGATCATAATAATATGAATGTCTATTAGATGTAGTTTGGATGGTTGGGAGGAATGATTTTTATCCTCCTTTCATTGGATGTTGAGATTCTTTCAGAATCCTCACATGAATTTGTGGCTTATATCGATTTAGAAGTTATCTTTTCAATTGTTTTTACCTCTTGCAATTCCTCCTTTTCCATCTTGTCTCGTATATTTAAGTTACCTTCTTTCTGTATACCTCATGATTTTTCCTACATAATGGAACCACCCTTGACAGAAGATGTGATTTCTCTTCTCTTGTCTGGATCTGTACACCTCCAACCATATCTACAGGTTGTTTTCCTTTCCACGGTCGGCTCAACCAAAGAAACGAATATGTGCTTTTGAATGACCAACTTTGATGGCACCAATATGCACCAGACACTGCTTCCACTTGCCTTCAACCCCCTCCTTTTAGATGTCGGACTTCAAGAAGGATCTATCATCAAACTAATGAAATGCATCTGCAACACTGTTCACAATGTCACGTACATTCTCTTTCCCTTTTTCTTAATCTCATTCTTTTTTCGAAACAATTATTCCATTTTTTTTTCCACCCGCTGGCACTTTATTCATATTTTTAATTATTAATGGCCTTATTTTTTTCTTTCTAGGAATATATCAGTGCTTGAACTTGAATTGGTCCACAACAAAGTTTCCCTAATTGGGATTCCTTTTCCTCCTTTACTCTCACCTAGCCTTGGGCTTCCACCTGCCGTATCAACTAGCTAATCAATTGGACTCACACAAGAAAGTATTCTTCTTTGCTCATCCCAAACATCAAATCCAATAGTATCCATGCCACCTTCTACTATTCTTTTCACAACACTTAAGTCCAACCACAAAAGATGGTCCATTTAAGGTCGTGTTATTGCAAAGACAAACATACATGAATACACCAACCAAAAAGGTCCATGGAAACTATTTGTCTTTGACCTTCTTGACTTTTCTATAGAAGAGATCCACATCTCTGTATTTAACAACTTTGTTAACTCCTTATATTCCCAAATTGAAATAGGGACTATATACACCTTCTCCAATGGCACAATCAAAGCAAATAACCCTGCATAGAACCATTTGAACAACCATCTTGAGATTATCCTCTCTTATGTGTCGATGATCCAACCTTGCCTACATGCCTTCCCCTGAATTCCTGTACATTCCTTCCACTTTAAAATAATCAATGACCTTCAAGCATCACTGTAAAATTCCATGGTTGACCTTATGTCCATGGTCATCTTTGTCTCCCCTACATCAACAATCGGAAAAATATGGCTTTGAAAAAAACCGAAGGATTGTTTCCCTTAGAGACACATCCTGCTTTAGCATAGATGTCACACTTTGGGGTGATCATTGCCACATTGAGGGATCAGAACTTGATTCATTGTACTCCTTTTATCCACCTCCCGTCCTTGCAATCAAGGGTGCTCTTCTTACTGATTTCAATAAAAGAACAATTGGAAGTGTTCCAAGTACAACCATACTTATAAATCCAGATATTGAGCCAACCCACATCCTAGAAAAATGGTTCACTAAAAGTGGTTTCCATACAGCTTCACCTTCATTGAGTCATAAATTTACCCTCCCTGCCTCTCGAACAAATCCAAAGAAATCAATATTTGAGTTACAAACCACGCAACCCTCTAAGAATATATTTTGGTTCTTTTTATGTGCTTCCATTGCTTCCATTAAAATGGATGACTTCCACTTCCTTGCATGCCCTCTTTTTGTTGATGGCATACAATTGATGATAAAAAAAAATTCATCGGGTTCAAAACACTTGGAATTACATTAAGTGCGATGTTGGGTTTTCATAGTGTGATTATAGATACATGTTGAAGGTTTCCCTGCAAAACAACACCGACCAGATCAACATTGTGACAACTTTCGATGATGCGGAGAACCAACTCCTTGGTGTATCTCCAAAATATTTGTGCTTCCTTTCCACTAAACCATCTTTCTTAAAGGATATATCTGTAGAACTAACCTCACAACAATACCTTTCTACCTTATCCATTAAGACAGATACTTTCAATGCCATTGAACGATTGAAAACAACCATTGTTAGCTCTAAGGAGGTTCCTTACGCCTTTGGAACATCCATCCTCCTCGAACAAATACATGCACTTACATCTTGTAGTCAACCCATTGCACGTCATATTTGACCTCACATCTATACAAAAACCCTTCCTAGCTACCCAACACCCATTCGCATCACACTCCCATAGTTTCCACTTACTGCACTCCTTCATTCTACTTGTATATATTCTATACATATTTTCCCACCTACAAAGCCTATGTTTCCAATGCTTTCCACTTCATATCCATTAAAGTATTTCCTTCCACTTCATAGCTATCTTTTTCTCTTTTTCCCATGTCCTTTCCTGCTTCCATGTAGGATTCTACCAGTGCCTTAGAAATTTGGATTAGTTAGAGTTCAAGAATTTCTGGACGGTACTATGATCTATGAAGGTGAATTAGATCTTATGGAGATGATGTAATTTATATTTTGGATGGACTCTAGCCTTTTTTGGCTAGTAGGGATTTGGTTTTGTTAATTTTGATTTTCAGTTTCTTCAAGAACTGAGGGGATATTATGTATGAGGAAAACTAAGGCATGTATGTATGAAGGAATTTGATTAGAAGGTCCTATGGCATATGCAACTTTTCGTTGATTAATATAATAGATAATTAGTAGGAAATTATCTACTAATTTTTTTATGCTCATATGCTTATATATGTTATCAAATACATTAACTTGTATCTCTTCGGAACTAGGACTTTAAATGGTTCATGGGCACTATACTTCTCTACACTCATGCAACCAATGGTGCATGTTTTCTTACATGGATACAATGTTTAGTATTTTATGTCTATTGTTCTTTTATATACTATGTTTTTTTTTTGGTCTACCTCTCAACTACATATTTCCGATGGAAAATTGTCAAACAAATGCTTTCTAAATTATTTATTTCTATACCTTTATATGGCTTTTACTTGTATATTTAGAAATACATTTTTCAATGTGGAATTCCTTTATTTATATACTATATGTGCTTCCATTTCTCCCTTTACTTGCCTTATTTATAAATGTCTTCTACAGGTTATCACAAACTTGTTTTCCCTCAACGTACCTGTTGGAAGAGCTAGTCGAATAGCCGACTAATTGGAGATTAGGCCGGCTGCATGAAATCGTGTCGGTTGACCGAACCAACAGGTAGTTCTTTGTAACCATTTGTAATAATATATATTAGGCTGTTGAGCCAAATGAGAACTTGGTTCAGTTTTTGTATATGTATGGACCCTCATGTAATATAATATAATATGTTACTTCTGTTAACACCCAAAAATGGTTAACTACCTCATCTACCCCACTACATGGCTCATTTGTCCATTTACCTACAATATTTCCCTGAAAATCCCACTAAAAAGCCTCCAAAAGGCCTAAAACGCCTCCAAAAGGCCATAAAACCATCTAAAAAGCCTCCAAAAGGCCTAAAATGCCTCCAAAAGGCCAAAAAACCCCTTTTTCCTCCAAAAATATCCAAAATTCCTCTAAAAATAGCAAAAATCCCCAAAAGGGAAGAAAAATATAAAATAATGAGGAAAAGGAGGAAAAAACCCTAAACAAGCTGCCCTAAACCATATGGTTTCCAAAACCATGGGCCAGCACTCCACCACTAAAAAACTATAAATAAGTGGTGGAGACCCCTCATTTCATCATCCATTATCATAAGCATCCTGCCTCTGCCGAAATTATTCTCGAAACCCTAGCTTACCATCAAGCTACTTTCACCATTGAGAACTCTTTTTGGCCCATTTCCACCACCGGAGAAGGAAATGAAGCAGCTTGGAGCTCGAAGCCACCGACATCGGACCAGCGCAATGGACTCCATCAACCTCCTCATTGGAGGTAATATCAATAAAAATCATTATTCATTTCTTTACTGTTTCTGTTTCATGTTATTTACTTTTTACTGCTTTAGCTTCAAGAACGTATTTAGATTAGTCTTTGTTTTAGTTTATCTTTGTTTAATTCATACACATCATTGAACTGCTACTAAGGATTCTAGATTCCTTAGTAGGTGCTCATCAGCACACGCTAGGGTGAAAACCCTAGCTACAGTTTTGGTGACTCCGCTGTCTTTTTTAACTTTATTTTTCCGTACTGTACTTTCGGCTGTCGTTTTCGGCCGCCAGAAACCGCACTTTTTTCTTCCGCAGTCGCGGCCCGACCGCGCATTTCAGGCCTTAACCTGCGACCAGCCCGCCGCTGTCAGCCATTTTCCTGCGTCCTGGACGCATTTTTGAACTTTCCCAGTTGCGCCCCGACCACGTTTTTTCAGCCCACAGTCGCGATCCGACCGCGCCTGTTCATAACACAGGCGTGCTCCGACCGCCGCTG
>LPNX011225809.1:3915-66757 GCA_001517045.1 Pseudotsuga menziesii | reverse complement strand
TGACTCATGGAGCGCTTGGGAAAGCCTTGGGAATCAAATCTGCTTTATTCCTGGCCTCCTAGGCGCCCTTCTGCTTTTTCTGCTTTATTGCCTGCTTTTTCATTGTTTTAAGGCACATAAGAAAGCAAGACTAGGTGAGGTGAATCAGCTTTGTTGCCTCTTCCTCCTCCACTCTTTCCTCCATGCAAAAGCATGTATGAGTTTCCATTTGACCACTCTTTAGCTTGCCCATGCGCCCTTGCTAATTCGTGGGGTCCTTGATAGATTTGGGATCAGCTTTTTACACCTATGGGGGATTTGCCTATTTTGGGTAAGCCTGCTTTATGCTAGATTTGGATGCTTCCTTATGCATTCGATTTTCTCATGTATTCTATATATTCAGTAGCCTATGATATTACAGGGTTGGCTATTGTACACTCAGTTAATATAATTTTGTGTTACAGCTCCATATTCAGTCTCCATTGTTGATAATTTGCATGATCAATTGTTAATTGCTGTGAGTGAAATTAATCTACTGCGGGCCTGAATTTCTACACCAAGGCTGTCTCAGGCTTGAGTATTGGGGCAGTACTCCTCACTTCACGGCGCAGGTAAAACTGCTAATCGCTTGGCCAAAACGACAGCTCTTTGTTTTTCCTCATGGATGGGAATCTAGCCAATCTGGCAGGGGTTGTTTCCCTTTTCACTTGGCAGGGCCTCTCAATGGCCAGCTACTTCAGGGTTCATGTGGTACTCCTCACAATGAGTTTTAGGGCTATTCCCAAGTACTTCCCATAGTTAAGCAGATAGGGTTTAATCCCTGATATAGATGAATAATACCGCTACAAGAAGAAGAACAACTATAAGGCTCACAACGCCAGGAAGCACGGCAGAAAAAAAGAAAAAAATTCTAGAAATTCCACCCAACGAGCCCAATAAAGTTCTCTGATACCAGATGTAGAGAACCTCCTGCAATAAACAATAAGAATGCACTATATAACAGAAATTATGGATCCCAGAAGATATTTTATTAATCGCAGGCCACTTCGAGGGGCAACCTCCTTTGAGCAAGCGCAATACAAAATAACCCTCTGATGCTTTCATTAGCCTCAACACATACTTATATACTAAGTCTAATCTAGACAACTATTACTCCCCATGAATGTGGGATAATGCAACATATTAACTGGACGACTTAACAACTATTACTTATTCCCCATGAATGTGGGATAATACAACATACTAATGGGATGACTTATAAAGCATAGGCGTCTAAAAAAATATACTAACAAAATAAAGAGGGGGGTTGACATGGGTTCTTAACACATTGTCTTCTCTGCAACTTAGGAACCCCACCCTTAGGATCCTCATGGTGGCTACAATATCTGGGGGAGTCTCTTAATTTATTCTCCCATTGTATTTTGTTTCAGCACTCCCAACCTGTACATTTTCCCCCATGGCATCTTCCTCGGGCCCATCGGGATCTTGTGCATCATCCATGATGACCATCTTGGCCCAACCAAGATCAAACTTTCCAAACTGCACTATCTGGAATGTTTCCTATGAGGTGACTAGGATTCTGCAAAATGTGTTTATAAACACAATTGTTAGTTGCGCAATAATCTCATAAATTTATAAATTACCTCCGACTGTTTCGCTGTAGTTTTCTTTCTACAAACTATGTATTCCAAACAAACTTTTACGATTAGAACAAAGTTTTCCATAATGTGATGGAACTAGATTTTCCCAAAAGGTGACAGGACTGAAACCCGTAGCTCTGATACCACTCTGTCGCGTCCCCTCCCCTCTCTCGCCATCGAGGAGGGTGCGACTACGCCACTCTGATACCACAATGTCACGTACCCATTCACCAGACTGATATTCCTAATAAAAATTAATTTATTTCTTCTTCTTTAAACACAGTCATGGGTGATGTTCATCCTTTAACATTCCTTCTACAACTTAAAAACCACTATAACAGTTGTTATGTGGCTCAAAAATCCACTCTATAAACATAAAAGTCATTTCCACACTGAACCTGACTTTTTTGCCTTCTGCATTCTGCAATGTGGCTTACGGCAAGTGGAACTCTGGAAATCGCTATAGTTATTCCTCACCCTTTCGATTTCCGCGACGGGCTCCAGGTGGCAGAAACACAAAATACAACAAAGTCCTTTGTTTGTTTTCCGATTTCCACCTTCTTCCTTTCGCAGCAGACTCCAGGTAATGGAAAATACAAATTTCCTTGTGGTCGATTGCTCACCTTTAGCTTTTCGCCTTCCGTGGGTGGACTCCGGGTAGTGGAAAACCTGAAATATCTTACCTTTATCCTTCCTATTTTCTATTTCTACTTTTCGCCTTCTGCATTCCACGGGAGGATTCCAGGGTGTAGAAATCCCAAAATAATTTCCTTTATCATTATGTTTTCTGTTTCTCCACTTTCCTCCTTCCGCATTCTGCGGAGGATTTTGGGGTGCAGATAAACACATTTTTACCTTGTCCCTTTTTGTTTTTCCTCTTTCTACCTCCTGCCTTCCACCTTGCGCAGGCGGAGTCTAGGATGCGGGAACACACATTTTACTTTGTTATTCCTATTCTTTTTTTTCTTCCTCCTTCCTCCTTTTGCGGACAGATTCTAGTGTGCAGAAAACCAACATTTTTCCTTGTTCAACTTATCTTTCTGTCTCCCACCTTCCGCCTTTCGCAGGTGGATTTCAGGGTGCGGAAACGCTGAAGTCATATGCATTCTGACTATGTAACCAGGATTCTAGCCTCCATGAGCTTAAGAAAAAATGCATTGGAAACTAAAAAGCATATGCAGATGTAAAATGCAGGAAAGTATAACAACAATAAACTCTACTTGAATCTTTAGCAAGCATTCAACACATTCATAATAATTCTTAAACAAATACATTGCATAATTTATACAGAGAATACTTATCTTGAATATGAAGTTGTCCTACAACTAGCTATGTCGTTGCAATGTTCCACCCAACCATAGTCCATTTTTGTTCGACAATCTCTCAACATAACTCCCACCCTTGAGTTGGGCATGATTTCCACAAGGAACTAGGGAACAATAGGCTCACACATAGCCAGAACACATCAAACACAGCCAAGACAACCTATAGTTGGGTTTATTAGGATGTCCAACCAAGAAAATACACAATTGGGTTTATCAGGTTGTAGGAAGTGACTCACACATAGCCAATATTCACATTAAGTTCCAGCCAATCAAACTAACAGTTGGTTTTATCAGGCTGCTCAGCCAAGCCAACATACAATTGGGTTTATAAGGCCGTTATCCAAGCCAATATACAATTGGGTTTATAAGGCCGTTATCCAAGCCGATCTACATTTGGGTTTATCGGGATGCTAAGGCAGTGGAAAGGAAGAACTGATAAGCTAGTGAGCTCATTCACAGGGCTAGGGACACCTCCACAAGATCTATCTGGCATGGAATCCACAATACATACACGCCCAACAAAATGAAATATCCCCTTCTCTGCTACACAATCCCTCAGTCCATACCTTCCCTTCTAGTTCTCTTCAGGGTGTGCATAGAAGATTAACCAGTGTGACTCTTATATTTTTGTGAGGTTCCTCTCTTCACTAGGTTTATCAAGCCAATTTTGGGCCTCTTCCACTCCTAAGTCTTGCATACAGTTCATACCCAAACCAGGGTACACATAATAGAAAATTACAAGGTGACACAATAAAAGAGGGTTCCACTCTGTAACACGGACAACCAAGGTTCCCATCCACTCTGTAATACAGAAAAAAAAGGTTCCATCCAAGGATAAAGGAGGAGATACACTGCAAAACGCGAAACGAACACCTCTGCTAGCTCTCGCTCCGTCTGTGGGATGATACTCTGCGTCAGGATATGGATTGAATGAATAAATGATGGAGTGAGTCCCATTCTTCCTTGTGTGAATGAGGAAGAACGAATAATAATGAATCATTCTCGGTCAATGAGGAGTATGGAATGGGCATGCATTCTTCTGATTTCTTTCTCCAGAAGCAAGAATATGGGTTTCCAAACACTATAGGCATACCCAGGCATGACATCGATTGCCATGCATGTCCTTGCCCAAGGCATTAACTTCCTCAACCAACTTCTGGAAGAATTGAATGATTGAGTGCAGAGCATAAAAAGGGTAGTTGATAGCTTGAGGGTTCCCCCATCGACATCTATCTTAACCCTATTGGATCAAGAATTTGAATAAATCCCCTCCATATTCCTTGTGAAATCATGCCCCCATCTCTTTCGTTGTAGTGCATAGCTAGTTATGGGTATTTTATTAAATTGCATATTTACATGATATCTCAAAATATATTGTGTTTGACTAGCACTATAACCATCATAATCGATTTTTAATCCTCGATACATAAAACACCAAATCGATGGCAGGTCCTTGACATTGAGCTCCTTGTCGTGATTTAATAACAATGTTTACATCATGTACAATTTTAATACCATAGGGTCAAAACCGGGGTCTTACAAGAAGAAAGATCTATGGACAGTTGTAGCTTGAAGCAGACTAGCTTAAGGTAGCTATTAAATTAGGCCATTCTTTAATAGGAATTGCTCTCATGATATGAGAATTGGGATCTATTTTACTCCTACATAAATAGTAAACAACCAACATCCTTGCATGTCTCCTAAATTCAAAGCATACCTCATTTCCACAAGCATGGGAAATGCATTGTTTTAATATTATTGTTTTTTTAGGGTGTTGTTGACACATAAATATGTGGCTGCAAATTGATTTCGGTGATGTCTTCTGCACACCATTGACAAAAAATTTCATACAACGAAATGGAGAACAATGAGTAATCAACATGCCTACAATTATTGGATGACTGTCTTGGAGTAATATTACGAGGCATGGCAATGTCAAGAATGACAAAATCATAAGCCGCCAATTGTGGTTTAAACTGAGTATGCCATCTTAGAGTTCAACAAAGATATCAGAAGCTAGAGATATTGTTAATTAATTATGGTTAAAATTGGGTGCCATATTTCAGACTTTTGTGAAGAGTCCAACAGATAGATGCAATCTAAAGAAAATGTGATTTAAAACATGTATGAGATTATAGATTGTGGTGAACACTTAATTTCACTAGTTTGTTGTAATTTCCCAATGAAGTCACAACGTGCTCAAGAAAGGGCCACGGTACGTGGGAGCATCATTTCACTCCTATAGATCTCTCTTTGTCGAGAGGGTTTTTTAAACAATTCAATATCAACCTCACAGAAGAGGCACAATTACTGTGAACACGCTTCACTTGCTGTGTGTTATTTACATCCATTATTAAAGCTAAACTCATAGTGCCCTTTTTTTCTTGGCAAAGGAGCTCGTGGCAGTTTATTATTGACTTTACGCTCTATTTATTAGCAAGAGAGACAGCAGGGTTGTAACTAGTTGCGTTGAAAGAAAGAATGAGATTATATTGAAACCTAGCACAATAAACTAGACAATATACAAAACAGGTGTAACAACAATTATGAAATCTTGACCACAATACAATGCTAACAGAGGTCTCACAATTAAATCAAAGATCTAACCCATGCTTTCTTGACCAAATATATGGAGCCACATCCTTAGACCCCCAATGAAAATCCATAGAAAATTAAAGCATAAGATGCAATAACTGAAAAGAGCAGACCATTTCTTTTTTAATGGTGAAAAACCTTGCAACTTCGTCACCAACTGAGCAAGAATATCCACAAAATTGAGCAAATAAATAAGAAAGATGAAAGAGAAATGGGGAAAAATGTGCACAAGATCAAGAACCAATATTTTTTTCCTTCAACGTTATTCAATTGAGTTGTTTTTATTATATATATTCAACTCAAAGAGGGGAAATGTAGAATACTTTCCTTCAAAAAGACAGAGAAACATATATAGAACATGATCTAAATTAAATTGAACATGGGAACATGGTTAACGTACCTGAGGTGAGAACAATAAGGGGGTTTTGGCGGCTTCTTGCAACAACATGAAAACCTTAAAAAACAGTGCATACAGAGGGCGGAACAAAAAAACCCACAAATAACTCAAGTTATTTACACGACTATCGAAACACCATCGGACACGACAGGTGCACCATGAAGACAGAAGTTATGATTCCTGAATATTAAAGAGCCTCCATTGAGGGCCATACTCTATAGTATGTACAATTAAAAATGATAAGGGAAGTTGTAAGAAACAAAAACAGAGCCGACAAGGGAAATTCCAGGTAAAGAATGCCACAAAGAGGTAGAACAACAACACACGAGCCACCTTTTGCAACGTGATCCTCGCATAAGATAGAAACCAAAAGAGGTAGACGTTGAAGATACTTCGAACGCCAAACGCCAGAAGTTTCATGCACGAACCTTGAGAACATGCCAAATTGAAGATAAACGATGAGCCGTAGCAGAAACCAGCAATGAAACTGTTGAGATAATATAGCAACACCTTGGAATGAACAAACTTGACAGAGGAACATGCAGAGACAATGGGAAACTACGTAGAAAAACTGACTTTGCCAAGACTTAACTACCTAGGATTTCAAGAAAAGGTTCTCATATCAAAGAAAAGGGCCAAGCTACAATAATGAGAGGAAAAACGGGAAGTCGCAATGTCGTGAAGACTCAGACAGATGCCCATACCAATCGAACATTGCAAAAATTGATGAAAAGGCAGTCGGCACCCGAAACGAGCAAGGTCGAATGTGAAATTAGGAAGGAAGAAAGGTATGGTAAAGAACCTGCACAAAGAATAGGTTGAAGAGAATCCCCGTCATTTTGAAAGAATAACATCCCTATAGCAGATGAGTGCACGGGTCCCATGAAGGAAGACCCCCACCCATCCCCATAAGACAGACGCATTCAAAGGTCGAGCCAGAAGGAGTAAAAGGATGAAGAAAATGAAGGCAACTACCATGCCGACACAACCATTATACCATGCACGAATACCCCTGCCCATGCCCCAGAGAACTCACCCATTGAAAATCGATTAAAGCAATAGAGCAAATCGAGAAAGCTACCACACAAAATATTTAAGACAGCTAACACCACTCAGTCGCCTGGGTTGGGATGCTCCATTCGAGGCAGTTGTTACCTGCCATGACACCAATAGGAAGAAACTTAAACATTTTTTTTCAAGATTTCATAAAATACAAAAAAATAAACGCTTTGCAAAGACCCTTTCCTAAGTTCAATATTTTCCCAATGTCATCAGAAAAAATGTTGGATAGAATAAATACAAATGGGAATACATTTTTATGGGTCCCATTCAGTGAAGGATATGAAATTTTCAAAGAAACAAAAGAACATGGTATTTTTTTAGACCACTAACCTAAATAATGTTGTGATCATCTTGTCGTCGGGACTTGGGAAGCGAAAATCTAGGACAACCTCACTTACTTTTGCCCAATCGGAAAATTAAAAATTCAAATTTTAAAAATACAGATATGAGCAACTATTAGCAACTATGGAAAAAATTTCGATGTTGCATTGTACGGACATGATTAATACACCTTAGCGATTTATATATCCCCTTGTCAGGAACATAATAATTGTAATACGGTTGTAGATGTATACGAGAGTCGAATGCAAAAAAGACTTTGTCTCCCTTGCTTACCATTTAGATGGGGGACATAAGCTTACTGATGTAGTAAGCTATTGAAGTGATCCAGGAGGATATTGGTGGCCACCCACCTATTCCAATTGGACCCCACCATTGTTTCTTTCAGTTTTCCAGTTTCCTTAATTGTAGCACAATTTACTATTTTTGGCAGTTTTTGGGTCCTAAACTTTTGGATCCATTTTGAGGCCCTAATTGAGGTTTTTTCTGCATCGAATGGCCAGGAAAAGATGAGTCTATTCTTGACTTGATATTTGTTGTTTATGGATGTAGTCCTTGAATAGATATTTCTAACGATGTAGCATGCGCGTCAAATGGAGGTAGTATGCCAAAGTTACGACCCTGGGAAATTGATGTACCAAGTTACCCAACGGGGCCCACATTCTGGCATTTCACCTCCTAGGGTTAGGTTTTTGGATGTGTAGGGTTTCCATTGTTTCTCAATAATATATAGGCCTTCGAGCCTCATTGTAACACAGAGTTCAGAGGCATGTAGCCGCCACATCTCTTCTCAGAGATAAGCTACCAGCACTCTTGCTAGTTTATTTCCATTATGTATGTAAACAAGTTTCAGTTCTTTGATTAATGAAATGAAGTGTTATTTCCACTGCATCTTTGTTTCTATGGTTATTTGTGTATTCTGTTGTGTTCTTACATAAATCCGGATCATGAAGAGAGGCACAATTGCTTAGTTATGTAGTAGACTATTGAAGGTAGGTACAAGTTCTTAGTGGTGTACTAGGTTTAAGATAATAACACAGATTTGGATATTTTTCTGTTTACTTATGATTTATGTAAATTGCTGGAGAGACCAAGTTTATCACTATTATGTAGAAGTTTATTTGTTGTATTTAAGGTTTATGTAACTTAATAAAGTTGGTGCAAGGATAGTTCAATAATTTGCACCACTTAGAAATGGGTATGTGGTATTTTCTCCATGGATACATGGCAACAACATCATGGGATGAGACAATGCAATAATATAGAGCCACACAACCTTTTTTTCCTATAAAGGAATGCTCTATACTATTTCTATGGACAAATTATTGGTTTCTTCACTTTATAATCTAAATATGTCTTCTTGTGTCTGAAGATTGCAATAATATTTTAGAAATTAGAGGTATGATAATTGTTGTGGTCCTCTTTGAGCATGGTTTTACTTGAATTTACTTACAATATTTTATGGGCATCATTGCATATCAATGACAAAGTTCCCTTGGTTTGGTAATGATAAACATTTCTATGGTTATATGCTCAGGTGATCAGTGCATGCCTTTTGGATCTTTTTTCTAAAGGAAAATCAAAGGTTGCATGTTGACATTAGAGGCTAGAACTAGTTATCATTGTAGCTGCATCATATGACTAGAGAGAGATTGACATGTATTAAAGGTTGATGCAATGCCATAGCCTTGAGAGGCTTCAAGCACCTCCATTGCACAATCATGTTGATGGCCACTGGTCGACATAAACATACATGAAATAATGTTGATGGATACTATGAGTCAATTTTAAGGTCTCGTTCCCATCGACAAGGCAAGCTTTAGACATGTCGAGAACCCTTACATGAAGGCAAGGTTCACCATAGACATTAGTGGCTTGCATTAGTTGGACATACCAAGAGAAGCTTGGAGGAAAATTAACGAGGAAGAGAATATTATCAGAAGAAACTTTATATGTAGGCATGAACTGTGCATGATGAACAAAGTGGAAAAAATAAATAATTGACTTATAGGTAACTTCGGAAAACTCGATTGTGTGCACATTGGATCGATAGATTAAGTTGGCACCCTTGGTTGGATGCACATCAGCTAGGAGCACATGGACGCACGTCATAAGGGAAAATGTTGGTTTCACAAACTTGAGGGTGCACCTTCATGGGTGAACTTGGAGGCACATTGGTGTAAGCACCTCCTATGTACAATTGGCACAACTTACCAGGTGCACTTGCAATTAAAACATTTGGGAACACCTATTAGACACACTTGCGATTGGAGCACCTACCAAGAACACTTGTGACAAATGTGAATCCAATGAGCACACTTTTAATATGTGTAGATGTGATGGGCACACTTGTGATGGGCGCACTTGTGGGAACTTGAGCACTGGACACACTTGTGATCATGTGACATAGTGGGAACAACATCAATGGAAATTGATGTTGGTAGACAAGTCATGCAGACAAAATTGAGCTGGATACAGGAAATTGGGTCCACTTAGACTTGGAGGGGCTTGGAAGAGTTTGGAAAGGCTTATATATATATATATATATATATATATATATATATATATACATGTATATATATACATGTATATATATACATGTATATATATACATACATATATACATACATGTATGTATGTATGTATGTATGTATATGTATATATATTGGATGTTTCAAAACACTAAGGAATTCATTCTTGACAAGTGATTGAGACACAAATTCAAAATGAGCTTTGTGATTGTGCTAAGTTATGGGCTTTTCATAGTAGAGAAAATTTAGATTGGTTGAATGAAAAACAAAGAGGTGACTCAAGGCCTGCAAGAAGAAATCCTGTAGTAACTTTAGGGTTGGTTTGTACATAACTGTTGGACATTGGAAAAATCTTGTTTTTCCTTGGATTCATTGTACTTTTGTAAAAGGGTGGTAGGAAGGTAGCTACACTCTCGTGTATACTATAAACATTCTTCTCATAAAAGAAGTTTAAGGCATCCAACTTGTGTGCCACTTGTACATGTGTATTGTGACTTATTTATAGGGACAATTTTAAGGATCCATAATTTTCTCAGTGTAGAAACCTTGTTAAATATTACTAATTCTTAAATTTGCAACCTTAAAATATTTGGCAATTTTTTTGAAAAAATATTCAATTACCCCATGGAATTTGGCCGAATCGGTTTTGAAAAAAAAGGAAAATTGGCGAATCTTTTTTTGGAAGAAAAGGTCGAAAATATAGCCCATGGGATAAATTTCACCCCAAAAATTTTCTCTACTTGTTTATTGGGATGAAATTGTGTTATTTCATGAGATGTTTTATGTTGGTTAATTGTTGACATTGACTAAGTAAGTGTTGAATCTTGTTAAGTGTTGTTGGGATGTTTTAAATGCCACATTTGGATGCATGCTAGTTATTAAATAAACCTAATGGAGTAGGATTTAATTGCATTTCATGGTTTGTAGTCTAACACAAAGTTATGGGTAAATATTAGGATAGGAGGTGTAGTCTAGTTGTAGTATGCACATGTTGACCAAATCCATGCAATTGAACCAAGGCAGCACTACACAACCTCAAGTGTTGAAATGAAGTTGAGTAACCCTAAATTTAAAGAAAAAATCAAACATATTACAATTCCTTGACATCTACAATGCGTTCTATATCATGGATATAATAACAAATCCCCTAAAGAGTTGCAACCACCCTATTTTAAGTTTCTCATTGATATGTTATGTTTATGGATGCACTTTCCCATCATTGTATTAATCTCACTTGATGTGATTAACTAAGTAATCGGTCCCCAGAAGTGTGTGACATGCGGGACATCCACATGGGACATATGGCGCCCAGACCACATGGCGACGATGTGGGAAACAAGGAAGATGACAACGTGGTTGAATTAAATGTCGAGGGCGGTGAAATGCTTGCCAAACCTCACAAGCAGTTGGCTAGTAATTTCCAACTTGGGTCGTAACATAACTGGATTAAATCCTATGTGTGTTAACTCAAACCTCCATGATGGTGACACTTCAAACTATGAGGCTTGCTAACCTCTGCTCTACGAGCATTCTTGTTTTCCTGCTTCTAATCTACAATCATTCCTCTATGAGCCATCCTGCAACGTTGAAGAATAAGACACCCAGGAAACACGGAACTTCGTGCAGAGGTAGCACAGGTCTAGGAGGTGGTCATCGTAAGGAAAACCTCAGGGAAACCGATGGTTTTGTAACGCAAGTATCCATACCTGTTAGATGTTTGATCGATGAGTGGGAGTCCAAGGCGGTCTCTGATCATCTTGCATTTGGAAGAAGTGGTGGTAGAATTAATCATTATTGGATGATTAAAAATATGTCTGGGTTGTTGATGCAGGACATGACTTTCAAATAGAATGGTGCCAAGGATTTGGCCCAATATATGTGCACCTGTATCAAACAGATTGATACGCAGCTCAAATCCATGGAAGACAATTTTAACTTAAGGAATTATTTGGCGTTTCCTAGTACAGGAAAGGTGGACGATGATGGAGACAAGGACCAGCATGGGAAGGGTGGCGAGACTTCGATAGCAATGGTAAATTCTCTTGGTATGTTGCAGGAACATAGGGGAAATACAAGAAGCGCTACGCCTATTAAGCGTGGCCGTGAGGATCCAATCGACGTCATTGTTGCTCATTCGATACATGAGATACAACCTCAGAATCCAATGGAGGATTATGGAACCTGCTTGGTCCTGGAGGAGACACCAGACTTCTTTGTGGGAGATGCAACACCCTAGATGCTCTGTTATCATATCTGGTTCCCTCTGCGACTCACATTATTTTTGGGTCTCCTTGTTTTTAAAATGTGTAATTTTCAAGTTTGTCTACAGTCAGTTTTTAATTTGTAATATGGTTGTCGAAGTTTATAGCTTTAGAAAGAGTAGAATTCCCCATTTCTCTAAAAATCCCAACTCCAATATTTTTGACAGATTGGGCAGGTGGTCTATTAGTTTAAAGCCCCCATAGCAAGCTTTTAATGCTCTGCACTTTTCTTTTGTTATTATGATTATGGATCTCTATTGTTGCTTACAAAAAAAACTAATCCATAGGTGCATTATCCTGCAAGGTTGTGCTTTAGACCCATATATTTTCGATATATGCAATCATAAGTCATAGATGTGCCAACTAAGGCTTTCTCAAAGTACACTACAAAATAGATCAAAGACCAGTTGGTGTGACTATTCCTAGGTTAATATCCTCTACGAGTCATATACTTGTTGATCGATTGATTTTGGTTATTGATGTCTTGTAGAGATGGATATCATCAAAGGTTAAATTTGATGACCATCCTTACCCATCATCTAATTTTTTTATGATCGTTTTGTTTTTAAACTGTCATTCATATACGTTTAATAATTATTTTCACCCTTTAATTAGAATACCCAGTTCTCTCTGTACTAAATTCCTGGATTATCAGAACCATTCATCTACTGCAATTCAGATATCTAATCCACCACAAAACAAATTCGGAGTGCTTCTCCACGAAACAAATTCGGAGTGCTTCTCCATGAAGCTCGATGAGTCGACCATGGAAATGGCAACTTAAATTTCTTTACACACCCATATATGCTATTGATATTCATTTGTATACCTCATTTAAATCACATTTTCTGGAGACTAAGCAACAAATCAATATTGAGGCTAGTCTTGACTTAGGTTATAAACCCATTATTCATTCTTATGATGTGGAGTTTCGTAGCGGTAAAAGAAATTGTAATGTATATATATGTCATTAATTAGTAATGTAATGTAAAATGTAATGTAATTAGTTTAAATGCTCCATCAAATTGTGATGTAAATATATCTCATTAATTAGTATATTCAATATTATTTATTCTTTCCAAATGGAATTATTTTCTATTGGTTGATTATTCACTTGAGTAATTCTTGAGAATATCTGGATACAAGTATTACAGTGGTATCAAAGCCCCTTCTTGGGCTTGATTCCAACCTTTGGCCACAGACCCTTCTCGGAGCTTCTCCAAAACTTGACCTTTGGCCATTATTTTTAGACTTTGTCTAAACACCTTGTCCAAATATAGGCCTTTGGCCAAAGAAGATTCAATCAAGTTAATCCAAAAAATGAAAAAAAGAGAAAAAAATAAATTATTTTGGTTACAAATGAGAAGAAGAGACCAATAAGTAAGAAAAAAAATATTACAAAGAAGTGGGAAAAAGAATTGTCCATAAGAGAGAGGAAAAAAAAGAGAAAAAATAAAAGAATATAATTCATAAGACCACACGTGGTTTTACTTACTATATTAAAAAAAAAGTCTTATAAGGTATCTTTGAGGACAAAGCATCCTCATGAGGAAGGCAATGCAACAAATAAAATAATATATTAATATATTAATAAATAAATATTGAAATAATAATAAAAAACAGTTAAACAAATATTAAATAAATTTGATATGTAATTAATCGAAAATATAGAAACGTGTCTTTCTATTGAAAAGACTCATAAGACCCTATTTAAATGGTCCATCAAATTGTAATGTAAATATATCTCATCAATTTATATTCAATATTATTTATTCTTTCCAAATAGAGTTATTTTCTAGTGGTTGATTATTCACTTGAGTAATCCTTGAGACCCTTCGTGGAGCTTCTCCGAAACTTGGCCTTTGTCCATTATTTTTAAACTTTGTCTAAACACCTTGTCCAAACAAGATTCAAACAAGTTAATCTAAAAAATGAAAAAGAGAAAAGAATAAATTATTTTGGTTGCAAATGAGAAGAAGAGGCAAAGAAGTAAGAAAACAAATATTACAAAGAAGTGGGAAAAAGAATTATCCACAAGAGAAGGAAAAAAAAGAAAAAACATTAAAAGAATAGAATTCATAAAACCACACATGGTTTTATGAAATCACACATGGTTTTATGAAATCACACATGGTTTTACTTACTATATTAAAAAGAAGTCTTATAAGATATGCTTTGAGGACAAAGCATCTTATGAGGAAGGCAATGTAACAAATAAAATAATATATAAATATATCATTTAACAAATATTGAAATAATAAAAGAAAGTGGTTAAACAAATATTAAATAAACTTGATATGTAATTATTGAAAAGATAGAGATGTACCCTTCCATTCAAAAGACTCATAATATCAAATTAAATTGTCCATCAAATTGTAATGTAAATATATCTCATCAATTTATATTCAATATTATTTATTTTTTCCAAATGGAGTTATTTTCTATTGGTTGATTATTCACTTTTTTTTCCAAAGAAAAAATTCGTAAATATTTTATTCACATTCAACAGATGGCCCTCAAGGTCCATTATACAAAAACCAACTAAGAAGTTGTCAATACAATCAATTACTTTCCTCAAGAAGAGCACAATAACCATTATCATATCATAAAGTTTAACAATACTTATCAGCAGAAAAAATAAAAAATGAATAGCTATGCAACAAAGTCTGATCATAGCAGACTTTTTTCATCATTCCTGATCACTCAGGTCAGATAAAACTGTGAATCGGATGGTAAAACACAAGCAAACAGACCAGAGCATAACTGACTGGCTGAAAAAGTCTCTAAATGTATGAAAAAATCAAAGTTGATCAAAAAATCAGCAGCTAATAAATTGGCCAATCCCAGACCATCCAAAGAATAAATTCATATCCATTTCAGCACTAAAACAAAGAGGCCATCAGCCCGCATATCAGCACCAAAAACAACCATCAACACCAGAACAAAGAGGCCTTCAGCTCGCAAACCATGCTCTTGGTTTGTTTGCTTGATATCACCAGAAAAATGAAGCATATAAATTTCAGCCAAAGCATCATGTATCAAAGAATCATGGGAGCCACAAATCAGGTAGATTAGAAATGCCCAAGCATAAAAAAGCCTGACACAAACACAGAATGCATGAAGCCCTCATCAGAAAAAAACAGACAAGTAAACTACAAATCAGATCACACAGAACTTAGAAAACCTGATAAGTTTCCACAATTTCTGCCCCTCTCTGTTCACATGTAACCCAAGATCCTTCATGAATGCTGCCACCTGCTTTAGCCAATGAATCTGCTTTGAAATTTCGCTCCCTATAAATTTGTTTGAAAGACACATAATCAAGGCTGTCAGCTAAACAGTGAACATCTTGAAGAATCATGGCTAGTTCAAGATTTAATAATCGATACTTACCCGATGCCCAATTGATAACTAACTGGGAATCCCCAAAAACTTGAATTTTATCCAAGTTATGTTTCCGAGTCAGCCTAAGGAGAAGTTTAAGTGCACATAATTCTGCATAATTATTAGTACCCAAGTCTAAACCTGCTTTGAAAGAAACATAATGACTTTCAGATATGAACAATACACCTCCAGCCCCACAAATCATTGGGTCCCCAGCTGCCGATCCATCAAAGTAACCCCAGGCATAAGTTTTATCAATTTATTCCACAAAAAATGTTCTGATAGAGACCACAAATGAGGACTGTGGAAAATTCTTCAACAAACCCAAGCTGTAGCTTGATACCTGAGCAGGAGTTGTGACAAGATCCTCAAAACATGATCTATTTCTTGCTTTCCAAATAAACCAGAGAACAATGATAGGTAGAGATTTTATAAGTGCCACATATGATAGAAAACACCAGTTTTTAAGACAAGAAGACAAAGATACTCCATACCATAAATTATTCATTTTCAAATGATCCTCCAAACATGACCAAACAGATTGAGTAAAAGGACATTCTACTGCAATATGAAAATTGGATTCACAGCTCTGATTGCATAAAAAGCATCTTCCAGGACCTTCTCTTCCCCTCAAGCAAAGAACATCCCAAGTCAAAGCTTTACCAGAAAGAAGAAACCAACTAAATACTTTTGATTTTAGGGGACACTTCATCTTCCATAAGACCTTCCACCACCAGACCGAATCCACTTCTCTATTAATAAGCTCAGCATAACCCTCTTTAGGAGAGTACTTGCCTGTTTTAGATAAATTCCAGATAAGACAATCATCTACAACAGAAAGTCTAACATGGCTAGACTTGAGAATGGCAATATATCCATTCCAAGCAGCAATCTCATGAGGGTTAGTAAATCCAATGGAATCTGCAAATAACCATTTTTGAGACATCAAAACAGAGCCTAGAATTCCAATATCATAAAGAAAATGAAAACCAGACAAATGTAATATTTCTAACAAAGGAATAGGAAGGGCATGTCTCCATTTACAGCCAGACCATGGATCTAAACCGATACGAACAGCATTGCCAGTACCAATTTTCCAGACCAGAAAATTTCCAATGAGATCGAAAGTCCATATAACAGCCTTCTAGCAAATAGAAATATTCTTTTTCTTTTTAACAGTAGATCTTATCCATTCCAGAGTATTCATTGGATAAATATATTTCTGTATTGCTATCTTAACCCTAAAACCCGAACCATGAATGATATTCCAGACATTTTTTGTTGCAAGAGCCTTGGCAAATAATACAGGAACTTTAAGTCCCCAGCCACCCAAAGATTTAGGCATAGCAAGAAACTTCCATGATATCCAGGGTAAACCTGAAGAGTTCCGATTACCATCCCATAGAAAATTAAAACAACGCTTTTTGATTTTATCAATTACACCCAAAGGTACCCAAAAATGCATCCAATAGACTGGAATGGCCTCTAAAACAGCTTTAATCAAAATCAGCTTTCCTCCTTTTGACAGCCAACGGAAGCTCCAATTCTGAATCCTTTGTTCAACTTTAATAATCAGCCAATCCCAATCCCTAATAAGATATCTGCATGGTTTAAGATGAAAACCAAGGTACTTCATGCCATGTTCAATTCTATGAACAGAGAAGCTGAAGATATTCTGTAGTGTACAATAACTTCAGAATCTTCCATACAAGAGAAGTATAAAGAAGATTTATTATCATTAATTTGCATCCCAGATGCCTTGCAGAAATGCATTAAAATCCCAAAGAGAGTAGATAGAGATTGTTCAGAACCATCATCAACCATGACAATGTCATCCACAAAGAGAACATGAGTTAAAACTGTATTATTACCAAAAGATAAACCATGGTAAGTATGACTAAGTTGAGCATGAAGAATAGCCCTCCCAAGGCCTTTAACCACAATAAGAAACAGAAGTGGTGCCAAAGGACACCCCTGTCTAAGTCCCCTACCATATTTAAAGAAATTGGTAGCAACACCATTGATGAGCAGAGAAAAAAAAACAAAAGAAAGACTGCTCATAACCCACGCAATAAAGTTTCCTGCAAAACCCATTTTTGCAAGAATAACCCGAAGATAGACCCAGCTGACTCAATCATAGGCTTTAGAAAGATCGATCTTAATCATAACAGCTTTTAAGGATTTAACATGCATAGTGTGCATACCTTCCTGAATGACACCTACAACATCGTGTATCTGCCTTCCCGGCAGAAATCCAAACTGTTCACCTGAAATATATCTACCCAAAACCTTTCTGATTCTGATTGAGATAATCTTACCAATAATTTTGTAAACAAAATTACACAGAGAAATAGGCCTAAAATCCTCAAAAGATAAAGGGCTATCAATCTTAGGAATAAGAGCAAGAAAGGTAGAATTAAAAACACATGGTATCTTTCCACTAGTCCTGGACAATTCAATGACTCTTAGAAGGTCTTCACCCAATACATCAAACAAACATCTATACACCTCAACAGGAATACCATCCGGTCCAGGACTCTTATCGTTTTTGCTGATGGATAATATATGCTTGATATCTTTAAGAGTAATAACCTGCATAAGCTCAGCATTTTCATCCTCTGAAACATAAGATGGAAAATGTCCAACACTTTGAACAATCTCTGGAAGATGGAGGTCGGCTTCTTCTTTAAAAAGGCTTTCAAAATGTTGAATCCCTGCCTTAGCTATAGCCTCAGACCCTTCCACAAGATTTCCAGAGTCATCAAAAAGTTTCCAAATAGAATTGCGACATTTCCTATGAGCAGCAAATTTGTGAAAAAAAGGAGTATTATCATCACCACAGCTCAACCATAACGCCCTACTTTTCTGACGAGCCTCCTTTTCCCGAAAAAGAAGAATAGCACTCTTGCGAGCTTCAATCTCAATCAGTAAATCTTTATCAATCACTAAAGTAATACCAAGAATATGCCTATCATGGAAGCTTTTCAGCTCAAATTCAATATCAACCAAATCTTTAATGTTCTGAGCTTTTTTATTCAATGACCACTTAGTAGAGAATGCTTTAATCCTTTTAAGATTCTCACTAAATTGTGAATCTGGAGATAAAGCAGACCTAGCATCATAAGGAACCCAAGAATCTTTTAAAGCTTCAACCAGGTCATTATGATCCAGCCATCCTGCATTAAACTTGAAAGGACTATGGGCCTTAGGAGACTGAGAAGAAATTTGCATGAAGACAGGTTGATGATCAGAAATACCTCCACACCCAATCCATTGTTTAAGAAGGAAATCACAATCTAAGAAATCAGCCGAAACTAAAAGACGATCCAACCGTTTACAAATACCCTCAGATCCAACTCTACAATTACTCTAGGTAGGAATAGCAACCAGAGGGTTGATGTCAACCAACCCCAATCTCTCCAACATATTATGAAAAAAATTAGTTAAAGGATCTACTTGAGCATTAACCCCCCAGATTTCAGAAAGACCCAAAGAGAAATTTAGATCTCCCCCAAAAACTAAAAAAGGAGTCAAGAAACAGTCCATCTTGATCAAGTTATTCCAAAAAGATTCATTGTCCAGATAGGGCGCATAAAGATTAACAAAGGATATTTCCTTTTGTAAATCATAAGAAAATAAAACTGCACACAAACCTGCTTTCATAGCCCATGCATTATGAAAAAGAAAATTACAAGACTTCCAACCCAAAATAAGTCCACCCGATCTGCCCTTGGCATCCACCGAAATGAACTGCCTACCATGAATCAAAAGTTCCAAATCTTGAACCAGTACACTTCCCTCAATCATAGTTTCTTGAATAAAAATAACATCAGTAGCATGTTGCTCAATAAGTCTATTTACCGCTAGTTTCTTGGGAGACTAGCCAAACCCCTAACATTTAAGGTCATGATGATCATAAGGAAACCTTGTTGAGGGCATTTGCTCTAAGCGCCCCATTACCTCTCAGCACAGGATGTGTATCATTATCATCTCCAATCAGACCTTTATCTACTTCATGAATCCCGGTTTTATCCTTGGCAGTCCTAGAAATCTCTTGAACAGATTTCGAGCACGAGCGTAGATAGTAACCCTTGCTAAGAACAGGAGATGCCTTACAAGGAGATACAAAACCCAAATTCTTCAAAGATAAATTCGGAACAGTAGGAGATAAAGCCTCAGGGAAAAGGTTCAAAGAGGGAAAGTTAGCAAGATCGTTCATAGAATTGGAAGTGCTCAACGATTTAAGATTGGCGAGAGGTTCAGATGCAAAAGAAATAGACTGCACATCCAAATTCTCCTCCACAGGCACTTCAGCCTTTGCATTAGCCTGAAACCCACCTTTTTTGACTCTCCAAACTTTGGAAGAAGAATGCTTATTAAATGGAAGAGAGCATTCATTAGCCAGATGTCCAAACCCATGACATCTAAAACATCGAAAAGGAATTCCTAAATAATCCAGTGGCTGGATAAAATCACTATTACCCTTTTTAATTACCAGTTCAGCAGGTAATCCCAAATGAAAGTCTAGTAGAACAAGAACCCGACCTATGCAACATACCCCATTGTGTAAATAAGTAAAATCAGTTTCCAAATGGGTACCCAAGGTATTCCCAACAAGTCTAAAGAAATCAGCAAACCAAAATTCAAAGGGTAAATGTGGAAGTTTGACCCAAATAGGAACTTGATCATACCTTTCCTTCCGCGGATCAAATAAAGGAGTCCATCTTTTGATCAATAGGCCAGCATTATCCCATTTCCAAACACCAGCCAGGATCCTATCAACATCATCACATGTAGAAAATTTAAAAGCTATCCATCCCCTTGGAAGCATGAAAATCTCAAGACTAGTACTGATAATCTCAGTCCAAGCCTTTACAGCCCATCCATGCAAAGATTCAGCGTTATAATTACGCCTTCCAAACCTCCCAACCAAAGTCAAAGCATTAGTGAGAACTATATCATTTAAAGGCATGTCTTCCCCCAGAGTCATTAAAACCGGGGTTATCTTCTTAATGGGTTTAGGCTGCCTCCTCTTAGACTTAGAAATTCCTTTGCTTACAGATAAATGAGGATCATGCACATAGTCATTATCAGGATCAGTAGATTTGATAGAGACATGGTTTTCTACAGAAATAGGATTAAAATCCAATTGTGCATTCAAAACGTCACTAACCTCTTGAACCAATCCAACAGCCTGAAGATTATCCGACAAGCTGTTAGACTTGTCAACCTTTAAACCAGAACCAATGTGATCACTAATACCCAACTCGCAAGACATCATACCCAAAGAATCTGATTGGAGATCCAATCTTAAAGACGGAGGCACTTCCCCATACCTTTATACCTTTATTCACTTGAGTAATCATTGAGAATATATGGATTTTGGTATTACATAGAGACACTTAAGTTTATGGATTGATTGAGGACCAATAACTGAAATTTTCAAAAAAAAAGCTAGCATTCTAGCGCTCAAATAGCAAGCTAGAGAAATTTCAATTAAGTTTAAATTTCAATTAAGAAAATGGTCAAATTCCCATGGCAGTTGGGAGTAAATATATGAAGAAAACATAGAGATTGAAACATTTATTTCAAAGTCTAAAGCTCTGCCAGACAACTTCAAACAAAAAGCACCATTTAGCCATGGAAAATAATCACGACCAAATAAAAATGTTAGCAAAACCCTAGATTGAAGTATAGAACATTTGAACTAAAACGTGTTAGAAGAACCATGTACTAAAGAATGGAAAATGAGGTGAAGATGTATTATGAACCTGAATTATTTAAGGACAATAGGTAACAATAAATGCAAAACCGGACATGTCTTTGAGAAATATTATATTATCTTTGAATGATCATCATGACACACTAACAAGGTCAAAGTCGTGATCTCACAGGGAGGAGACAATAAAAGAAACTTTAGTAACACACCAAGAATAAATGTCAATACACGTGGCACCTTCTCGTTAGATGGGTAGACAAGGAATCTCATAATAGTGTCTAAGAATGAGAGGAAACACCTATCCATGTAAATATAGAGCATCTATTAATTAGATGAACCTTCATTGAAAGGCATTAACATTATTTTACCGTAATGAAGTCTATATAATATCAAAACATACTTTCTAACTTACATAATATCCTTCATTAAGTTAATGAAGGGGGCTAGTGAATGGATGCCTTATAGTATAATTTTACTTACATAATCATATATGATTTACATTTATATAAATATTTCAACATAACTTGGAAATAAGTCTTTTTATTTTATTTTATTTTTAATTTACATAGAATGTGATTCTCGATGAAACTCACTAGATATTTCACATTTCAAGGATGGTACCCAAGGGTAAATGGAGTTTATAAGAGTTTAAAGCTTTGTTAACAATTGGTACAACAACTATTAGCTCCATAATTAACTCATACATGTCTCATTGAGAATTTGTACATGAGTGGGGAGTATAACACTCCTCACAACCACTCAAATTAAACAACTGACAAATAAGACTTATGTTATATTGAAGCTCATGATTAAATATTTTTATATTATTTTGTTCATGATACCAAGTTAACTTTGATCTCTTTCAAAGTCGATGAAACCAAACAAAAATTATTACACTCAATGGCATTTGTATTAAAGATTGCAGTTGTTCATTGGATATAGCTTAGGTTCTTGGGAGGAATGATTATTACCCTCCCACAAGGTTGAAATTTGACGTCCTACTTTGCACGCAAAAAAAATATGACAATTTAATTTTAACATTGCCTTTCATTTGAGGTTTAAATCTTAATTGCCCCATTTGTAATAATATTTCTTGTTTTAAAATAACATTTATAATAACTATATGAAATATTGAATTCTCATATCTTGCCTCACATGATACAAAAATAAAAAGTTCACAAAAATATAATTTAAAAAAAAACCATAAAAAACATAATGATTAAACCAAGTATAAGACATAATGACAAAAACTGTTTATCCTAAAAACCTTTAAATATGCTTCTTCACAAGCAATACAATGGGCCATTGCCATGGGCCACCGAATACCATGAGCCCAAAAAACCATGATTGAGTCAAGTTTACTTGACAAAAAAAGAGACAACAAGACCATGACAGAAATAGGAATATTAGAAATAATATATATATATATGGCTTGGGATATAGATATTAATGAGGTGTAAAAATAAAAATGCACTTCAAAATGACATATGAATTTAAAATTCACACTTCATTAATGATATTTAATTTTATGAAGTGGTTGTATTTTGATGTGTAAAATGACAAATGCCAACTATTTATCTATGAAATTTAAACACTACTCCCCACTCTTTTTCAATCCTTGTATGTGACATGTTACTCTTATTAAGCTTCTTTGTAATAATTGAGTGGATTATGTAATATGGTCATACCTTGGTTCTCATGTTAGAATAATAGATGTTGGCATATATACGGGTGTAACAACCCTCTAAAAAATGATAAACCATTTATGAAAAAAAATCACATTAATCCTCAACCTCGCTTATTAAAGATTAATATAGAGAAAGAAGGTTATTAAAAATTCGGCATGAAAGCATTCAAGGATCTGGCAAACGAAGTATTCACAGCCACAGCCATACATAGATGTTAAAGGTAAAATCACATCAACATGAATAAAACCATGACTTTCAAACTGACAGCTGTGGGATTTGAACCCACGCCCTTTCGGACCAGAGCCTAAATCTGGCGCCTTAGACCACTCGGCCAAACTGTCATATGTATATAATTTTGTATCTTTGAACTTATACTTATTTTACCCTTGTAATAAAGAAGGAAATAACAAACTTTTTATTTCATAAATCTCGGTCCGTTTCGCACTATATGTCTGTCCGTTACTTCAAGAACGGTATTTATGGATATAAGCTCTTGATATAAGTTGATAGAACTGAAGGGAAAACAGTCTTTAGTGTCATCCACAGGTCGCTGGTTCGAATCCAGCAGGTTGGAAGTTGTATTTTGCACTTGATATATTGTGTCTGCTGCGGTAGTGGAAATAGTAGTTCAGGTGATGTCAAAATATAATATTTCTAGTATAAGAGTTTTATGATATTTTTTAGTAGTTCAGATGATGTCAAATATAATATTTTTAATATAAGAGTTTTATGTTATTTTTTAGTAGTTCAGATGATGCCAAAATATAATATTTCTTTTTTTTGGGTGATCTAAATATAATAATTATAATGATTTTTTTTATAATAAATTATATTGTATTCATTTTAGATATATGTTTGAAAGAAACATATATCTATATTTTAATAGACCTTTTTGAACCAACCTATATTTATGGTGTTAGGATCAAAAGCGTTAAAATACATATCAGCCGACGGCCGACCAAAGGGAGAGGCGAATGCTACAAGTCATGTGACTATTGGATGTGCCAATCATGGGAGGAGGGGGTTGCAGTTCCTAAGAGTGATGCTTTACGGATTTGCATGAGCTGCATAGCTTTTTATTATTTAGTAGTAGTTTTTATTATTAACTAGTAGTAGGTTGGATTTCACGCATAATTGACTAGACTTAATGGATGATCAGTTGTTACTATTGTTAGGAAATGTAATCTTACTTGTCAAATGCAACATTAATTAGTCAATTGGTTGAGTAAATGATTTGGTCACCTTATCTTGATTAGTGACCCATAATGTTTTCTGGTCCATAGTGTTGGCCCATGGTATTGTTGTGATGTAATCCTATAAATACTTGAGTCTAATAATGAGAAGGCAATCAATATCCCCATTGTGTGTTCCACCATCTTTTGCTTCTTATCTTTATTCTTTAACATGGTATTAGAGCATATGGCATGATTAATTACTTTTGTCTTGGGTAAGCCTTTTCACATAGTGGAAAGCGCACACACATAGAGGTTGTGATCGAAGTCGGAACACATCGTGGAATCGGGTGTATTTTTTTCTTTTGCTTCTCTCTTGGAGCACTGACACACCCTACCTGAAGGAAAAGTGTGTCACTGACCCATTGACGCAACTTGCTTGAAGGAAAAGTGCGTCATTGAAGCACCTTGTCTGAAGGAAAAGTGTGTCGGTGACGCACCTTGCATGAAGGAAAATTGTTTCACTGGCACCACTAACACAGCTTATCCAAAGGAAAAGTGTGTTGGCCACTCTTCACTTACAAGATTTTTCAGTGGCACACCCTTCTGAAACCCTGTGCTAGCTATACAAGCTGCGTTGATTGTTTTTAACTATTAAAAAAAAGGATCTCTAGTTAGTCATAACAACATGGATACTACCAACACAAGCACCTCAAATTTCAAGTAGATCTCTGGACCTGTATTGACCAATACCAACTATGAGTGTTGGTCTATCAAGATGAAGAGGTTTCTCCATCTCAACAAATGTTGGGATATGGTTGAAATGGAGTTCAAAGAACTTGATACAAATGCTTTGGACGCAATGAGTAATGCCCACAAGAATGTCATAGAATCTCGCTGAGATTGAGATCTCACATCCAAATGGATGATCCAAAGTTGCATCAAGGAGTTCATTTTCCCTCGGATCTCAAGAGCTACAACACACATGAAGCTTGGAACCTGCTCGCATCCACCCACAAGGGAACGACTGAGCTTATCCATCATGTACGTTCATGCTGGATATGCCAGCTGGACGTGGGTCCCCTGCCCGTCAACAGAATCCATTAACCTAAGTCCCTCTCGGAATTTTTTGAAATTTTTCGGCAAGCCATTTAATGTAACCTGTCCCACTGGCCGCCTGTCCCCTCCACCGTCATGTCCCAAGCACCTGCAAATGAAGGTCTTCTCGCACCTGGCAAGCTGCAGCCCTCTCAATAAGCTCGACCCTTGTGATCAAGTATGGTGGTGCAATACTCTTGACGTTTGACATCTACGTTAAACCCAGCATGGAGTCCGATATTGCTTGTGGAGACTAGTATTATTGCAGTCTCACTCTTTCTCTCTGCAAGTAGTATGTGGAAGTTTACCAATTATAAAATTTACACAATTTTTTTGAAGAATGCGAACTGCAATTCTGTCATCCATTGAATCATATGATTTTTTTATTTTATTTTCCAAGAAACCATGCAATCATATGATATGAGACAAAATGTGAGGTAAGCACAGTAAAGAATTGACAATTTTCCATGGGGTAGAGAATCCAAGAAATTTTGTTTGTTGAATAATAATTATGTACCATAGTTTCCAAATATCCTTTAATAATAGAAAGTAGCAGGCAAGCTTAGGAAAGGGGAAATTGAAATTGAAATTGAAAAGGGCCATGTTATTTTTGGTTGATTGATCCCTACTTTACATGGAATATGGAAATTATAAATATTTTATGAATATTAAAAATACATCTATATATCTACTATAGAGATGATTTTATGTTTTTGAGTTAAAATCAAGAAGTATTTAATAGGAGTGAAAATATATCCATTGCAAACCATCAATCATGAATTTTAAACAATGAATTAATTAACATTTGTATTTGTATGTGATATTTGTATTCATCAATTTGAAAATTGAATTATGATAGATTTTTTCCAAAATAACATAGAAATTTACTCTATTAACTTTATTTAAGAACTAAATTATGATGAGTTTTTCCAAAATGACATAAATTTACTATAATTTGTATGTGATATTAATGAAAATAAACACAAAATTATGAAAATTTTATCAATGGAGTTGTACCTTCCATGTTTCTAGGACAGTATTAAGAGAGTTTATGTTTATGCTTTAAGATCGATCCAAGAACCTTAAACATTACACAAACTTGCTTGTGAAACCTGGATTATTTACCATGTTGCAAACAAAAAATCATGGAATATATCAAAGTTCGTCAGGTGTCGGCCTACTGCTTAGTGTTCAGACAGCTAGGTCTAACTTTTAGGGCTCTTTTTGATTTCTCTGACTTTAAGGCTTTATAAGGTACTCCCAAAGTTTCATAGTCTTTCTCAGTATGGTGATACAGACAGCGACCCACCGAGTAGTACGAAAAAAAGGTGAATTTTTTAATAGAATTTTTTTTTATAATAGAAACTAGTTAAAATTATTTCTGGAAACTGTAATTTCAGTGACCAGATTTGTTCGTCTTAAATTAAATAATGAATTTTAAAACTATTTAATCAATCTAAATTATTATTTTCAACACTATTTAATCAACTAAATTATGATTTTTAGCATAAATTGCTCTCCAATATTCCAAGAAGAGAAAAGATGCATTGAACTAGTCCATGGGACTCAGGACTATCACTGGACAAGATGGGGTTGATAATAATCCAGCACTGCAAGGATTCATTCTTATCTGGCAAGGACTAATCTTTATTTGGAACAGAGGCGAAAGAAACCAAGTATTTGGAGTTGGATGAGTAAAATGTTAATTATAGATGTTTATTGTTGGTCATTAAAAAAATTAATGGATTTTTTAGAGATCCAACCCTAATTACAACAAACTGTTTCCCTATATTGCAATGTCTAGGATTAGCTCCAATGTATTCCTGTCAACTATGTGATAGAATTTAGCAATGAAAGATCACAATTTTAACAGTGGAGTTGTGTAATTTTGTATTTTTATTGAAATTTAAATCTTATTCTTGTTGAAACAATTTTATGATACCATTTCATCTTTATTTGTATGTTAAAAGTCTTTAAAATTTATTAAAATAACTAAAAACTTAATTTTTTTAATGCATAAATAATTTAATCTATTGGTTTTGGAGTAAGAGTTAAACTGTTACTAATTAGTTAAGAGCTAGTCTTCTTCAAATATATCTTCAGATGTAAGGAAACAGGTTAAGGACCCAAGATCTAGAGGTATTTGACAGAGTGGAAGTCTATCTCCTTAAGGACCACCTACAGGTTATTTCAAGCTGCAGGGTTTTTCTTGAATAATGGTGATTAGTCAATTAGCATTTTCCATTAACAATTAATGATGATTGTCCTCAATGCCACTTAAACAAGTGAGTTATGGGTTTTTTGCCATCTTCTAAGAAAATAATCTAACCTATTCCAAAAATGAATACTGAACCACATTTGTGAGGTAATGAAGAACGAAAGACTTAGATTCTAAAATAAAATAAAATAAAAAATCTGTTTAGAATAAACGTTGCTGCCATTCAATTGTTTAGGGCTTATAGCTGGAGTACTTAATACACGAGAGGGAGGAATCATTCTTTCCTTGTAGCCCATCAAAAACCTCCGAAAGAGAGAGGGGTCATTCTTTCCTTGCAGCCCACCAACACATTAAAATATTGACATCTGCATTCTACAATTCTGCTGGTTTGTTTTGGATTTCTTAAGACTCTCATTGATCTCCAGTTTTTCAGTATGCTATATTCTTCTCCATTTGTAAACATTATGTGAATATATAATACCCCTGCACCTTTAACATCATCTAGTCCCTTGTTTGTTCGGATTGCATATCAATAAAAAAAAACCTGTTTGTGGGGATTGCATAACATATTAACAATAAAACTTATATGTAGAAAATATAGTTAAAACTAATATGTAGAAAATATATTGAAGAAATTATTGAAGCCACAGAGAATGCCACTCAAAAGAGATAGAAAATATATCCAATGATCTTATATGTAGAGCACAGGCACAGGGATTAAACACACTGTAATCTGAACTCTATTTTCTCATATAGAAATGACAGCTCTAGGATTCATGCTAAGGAATAACACAAGAAAACAAATCCTAATCACATTCACCTGAAATTGGTATATACAATACTCAAATCATGCACATATATTTTTTTTTGCAGAGATGACAGGCAGTGAGAGCAGATTCAAGCGCCCTTCTTCCTATTGGTAGAGGTGTGATAGTGATGATCATATGTAGATGGGTGTTTCTTGCCTCTTTTGGAGAAGAGGCCACGGAAGCCAAACAAGCTACCACGGCCATTCCAACTACCTCCCACATAGCCAATGCCAATGCAGGCAGGCACATTCAGTACCGGATTCACCGTCACCCCTTCTATCGAGTTAGACTTAACTAGCAAGCACCCGTCTGCCATTGGTCTTCCAGGCCTTGGGGAATCCAAACTGGTAACTTTGGCAGTACTACTACTGGACTGCTCCAAGTTTCGAACCATCAACCTCCCATTCACAACAACCCTTCCGGATTCCGATGACTGCTCAGGCCTCCTCTTATTTCAATGGACTGCTCCAAGTTTTGAACCATCGACTTCCCATTCACAACAACCCTTCCGGAATCCAATGACTGCTCAGGCCACGCTCAGGCCTCCTCTTATTTTCAAAGATCTTCCTGGGCTGCTTACCTCCCATTTTGTCTTATATCATATGATTGAATGGTTTTTTGGAAAATAAAATAAAAAATTCATATGATTCAATGGATGATAGAATCGCAGCTAGCATTCTTCAAAAAAATTGTCTGTGGCAGACTTCCGCATACTACTTGTAGAGAGAAAGAGTGAGACACTGCAACAATACTAGTCTTCACAAGCAATATTGAACTCCATGCTGGATTTAACATAGATGTCTAACCTCAAGAGTATTGCACCACCATACTTCAAAGTTCACAGGGCCAAGCTTAGCCAGAGCTTAGCCAGAGGGCCGCGCCTATGCGAGAAGAGCTTCATTTGCAGGTGCTCGGGACATGAGCACGGAGGGGACGGGCTGCCAGAAGGACATGTTACATTAAATAGTTGCCTGAAAATTTCAAAAAATTCCGAGAAAAACTCAAGTTAATGGATTAGGTTGCCAGGCAGGGGACCCACGTCTAGCTGGCATATCCAGCATGAACGTACATAAACGTACATGCTGGATAAGCTCAACGCAAGGGAACAGACCAAGTAAAAATGGTAAAATTTTAAACTCTTCAACTTTAGTTTGAAAGTCTAAAAATGAAGGAAATTGAAAATGTAAATCAGTTTATGACTAGGGTTTCAGACATTGTAACCCAATTTCAAACATATGGTGAACCTCTAGAACAGAAGGTAGTTGTTTAGAAGATTCTAAGGTGTCTTACCAAGAAATTTTCTATGGTAGTGACTACCATAGAAAAAACAAAATATATGTCTCCGTTCACCCTAGAAGAATTGATTGGATCTCTTCTATCTCATGAAGCTTGACTCAATCAAGAATAAGAGTTGTTGACCAATGCTTTCAGAACCCAAGCTTCCTTCAACAGAGGTTGAGGCAAAGGAGGATGAGGTAGTGGAAGAAGAGGCCGAGGGTCTCCTCATACAGAGGACAGAACTAGTCGTGAACATTCAGACCACTCAAGGAACTCTCACAACTCTCAAGGTTAGAGGGGAAGAGGCAAGATATGGACCAATACATCCAATATTTAGTGCAACTAATGCAAGAAGTATAGCCACTATGAATGAGAATGCAAAAAGAAGCAAACATATCAGAATAGTGGCATAGACAATGTCTCTAAAGAAGAAGAAGGCTTGTTAGAGGTTATGTTCATCTCCTATCAAGCAACTAAAGAAAATTGCGACTCATATTTATGGCTACTAGATAGTGGTTGCAGCAATCCCATGACAGGTAACAAGTCACTTTTCTCTAGTTTGGATTCTTCTATTGTCACGAATATCAAGCTAGGAGACAACTTTCTGGTTCCAGCAAAAGGAAAAGGTATTGTTCCTATTTTTACAAAGAAAAATGAAAAGAAGTTTATTCATGAGGTTTTCTATGTACCACATCTGAATGTCAATCTTATTAGTATAGGTCAATTACTTCAGAATAAGTATGATCTTCGATTTTATGATACATATTGTGACATTTATGGTAAACCCCCTAGGAAAAGACTCATTGCTAAACTTGAAATGACGAAGAACAAAATATTTATTCTGTCTCAGAAGTGCTAACCTTCCACAATCTATATCCCATACTACTTCTAGTCTAGATGAATGATAGTTATGGCACTGTAGATTCGGTCATCTTCCCCTCAAGAGTCTCAATATCTTGCACAAACGGTCCATAGTCAAGGGGTTACTAGTTATAAATGAACAATCCATCTCTTGTGAGGATTGTATCACTAGTAAAAATCAAAGGGACAACTTCCTCACTTCCACATCTCGAGCCAAAGAACATATTGAAATAGTTCATACATACCTATGTGGACCCATGCAAACCCAATCCATAGCAAGTAGCTTCTATTTTCTAACCTTTATTGATGATTTTAGCAGGAAAATATGGGTTTATTTCCTCAAGAACAAATCAGAGACCTTCTCTAGGTTCAAAGCCCTGACTAAGAAGCAATGTGGCAAGTTCATTAAAGTGCTTAGGTCAGATGGTGGAGGTGAATATGATTCACATGAGTTTGTAGATTTGTGCAAGAAACATGTCATCCAGAAACAATTCACCACCATATACACTCCATAGCAGAATAGAGTTACTGAATGAAAGAACCTGACCATCGTGAACATAGTCTATAGCATGTTGTCACACAAGAAGCTATCATATGAGTATTGGGTCAAAGTTGTTGCATGCTCAATCTACTTGGTCAACAAATCACCCATGATGAGTGTTCAAGACAAGACTCCTAACAAATCCTGGAGTGGCACTAAGACTAGTGTATCACATCTAATAGTTTTTGGTTATGTTGCATTTTCTTATGTACCCGATGAACTTAAAATAAAGTTGGATAAGAAGAGTGAGTAGTGCATTTTCACTGGTCATAGTGAACAACACAAGGCTTACAAGTTGTATAATCCTGTCACCAAAAATATTGTGGTGAGTAGAGATGTGAAGTTCCTTGAAGACAAATGATGGAGTGATCCTTCAGACATACAACAAAAGAAAGTTGATATATGTTGAATCTACCTATCATACTTCCAATATTGGAAGTACAACAGCAAGAATAAACATAGCAGTTAGTCCATGTTAGAACGAGAAAACCTGAAGTTTGAGAGACTTATATGAGCAGACTCATGATATTGATGAGCAACTTTAGTATGCTATGTTTTCCTGTCAAACCAAATCGTTCGATGAAGCAGTAAAGGATGCATAGTGGGTACAAGCAATGAATGAAGAGATTGATGTTATTGAGAAAAACCATACTTGGGATCTTGTTGATATCCCTGCAAACAAAACTAGTATTGGAGTCAAATAAGTCTATAAGACCAAACTGAATGAAAAAGGAGATCTTGAAAAAAACAAGGCATGGTTAGTTTCCAAAAGATATGCACAACAATATGGTGTATATTATTATGAAGCTTTTGCTCATGTAGCAAGGATGGAAACCATCGGAGCTGTACTTACCATTGCAACACAAAATCAATGGCATGTTTATCAAATGGGTGTGAAATCTTCCTTTCTCAATGGTATTCTTGAACAAGAAGTTTATGTAGACCAACCACCTAGATATACTATCAAAGGTCATGGAAACAAAATGTTTAAACATAAAATGTTTAAACAGGTCTTATATGGTCTAAAACAAGCTCCATGAGCTTGGTACAGTAGGATTTACTCTTATCTAATCAACAATGGGTTCAACAGAAGTAGCAATGAGCCCACTATGTATGTAAAAACAGATTAGGAAAGTAAAATGTTGGTTGTATGTATTTATGTTCATTGGATGATTTACACTAGTAATTTAATGCTTGAAGAATTTAGGACAGTCATGAAAAAGGAATTTTAAATGACTAATCTAGGTCTGATGAAGTACTTCCTTGGTGTGGAAGTTACTCAAACTGATCAAGGTATTTTCATTTTTCATCATAAGTATGCTACTGATATTTTTAGAGATTCGAAATGGATAAATGTAAACTAACAGAAACCCCCATTTCTCTAGGAACCAAGTTAACAAAGAATGATGATGGACCAATAGTAAATTCTACACTCTATAAAAAAAATGGTAGGCATTTTAAAGTATTTGACTGTAACTAGATCTGATTTGATGTATGTTGTTAGTCTTATTTCCATATTTATGGAGTCTCCCAAAGACTCTCACTGGAAAGTTGGAAAAATAATTCTAAGTTATGTTGTTAGCACACTTGAATATGGCCTTTGGTACACTCATTCACCAGATAGTACTCTCACAGGGTACATTGATAGTAATTTTAGAAAAACAACCTTATGAAAATCGTGGGACTGGGCCACGTGGCAATGAGCAACACCTTTGTACATAATCTTAGAATCCATAATTCATAATGCTTCGAGGGTGAAAACAGAGGCCAAGAGGGCTACGTGATAACCAATGTAATGTGTGGGCATAGGTGTCGACGCCATAACGCTCTGATGTTGTCTTCTTTAATTCTTGAGGTTATCGAAAATTTAAGCTTTCAACCAATAAACAAGAATTTCGAAACTCACGTGTAACAACACCTGTAATACAATGGAGTTCATGCTTCGACCAGGTTAGCAAGCACTTGAATACAACAGACTAGAAGGTCAAACTGCGTGTACTTGTTGAGCCCAAGCAATCTTGAACATTCAAAATTTAAACCTTATGAGGGAAATGAGAATTGTAAGGGGAAATTCTTTTGGCTAGAGTTCAAATCTCATGAGGGGAAAAAATCGTAAAGAATAATCAAGTGCTCTGTCTAATTGATAGCATTTCAAATCTTACTGAAATTAAAGAATCCATCAACTTGATATAGATATAGAAATTAAAGGGGTTTAGAGAGTAGTTGAGCATGAGTGTCTTAAGATTGGTATTGGATCAATTTCTTATATTTGTAATATTGTTGTAGGTTTATATGGGAGTTAAATGCTGAAAATACTTTGTATCCCTTGCTTGCCATCGAGAGGGGAGACACAAGCTTAGTGATGTAGTAAGCTATTGGGTGCTTAGTGATGTAGTAGACTTTTGAAGGAAGATATAAGTGCTTAGTGATGTACTAAGTTATTTTTAAGATAATAAATTAGATTTGAATATTTTGTGTTTATTTATGATTTATGGAATTGTTTGAGAAACAAGGTTTATCATTATTATGTAGAAATTTAATTTGTTGTATTTAAGGTTTGTGTAACTTAATAAATTTGGTGCAAGGATAGTTCCATATTTTGCCCCACTTAGAAATGGGTATGTGGTATTTTCTCCATGGATATGGCAACAACATCATGGGATGAGATAATGCAATAATATAGAGTCAAGCAACCTTTTTTTCTCCATAGAATGCTTTGGAATATCTCTATGCACAAATGATTGGTTTCTTCACTTCATATTTTAAATATGTCTTCTTATGTTTGAAGATCGCAATAATATTTTAGATCTATTTTAGAAAGAGGTATGATAATTGTTGTGGTCCTCTTTGAGCATGGTTTTACTTGAATTTACTTATGATATTTTATGGGCATCATTACATACTAGTGATAAAGTTCCCTTGGTTTGACAGTGATAAACATTGCTATGGTTATATGCTTGGGTGATCACTGCATGCCTTTTGGATCTTTATTCTAGAGGAAAATCAAAGGTTGCATGTTGACATTAGAGGCTAGAACTAGTTATCATTGTAGCCACATCATACGACTAGAGAGACATTCACATGTATTAAAGGTTGATGCAATGCATAGCCTTGAGAGGCTTCAAGCACCTCCATTTCACAATCATGTTGATGGCCATTGGTCGGCATAAACATAATGACATAAGGTTGATGGCTACTATGAGTTAATTTTAAGGTCCCTTGGCCCATCGATAAGGCAAGCCATAGACATGTCTAGAACCCTTGTATGAAGGCAAGGTGCACCATAGACATTAGTATCATGCATTAGTTGGACAGACCAAGAGAATTTTGGAGGGAAATTAATGATGAAGAGAAGATTATCGTAAGAAACCTCATCCATAGGCTTGAACTATGCATGATGAAAAAAGTGGAAAAAATAAATAATTGACTTACAGGTAACTTGGGAAAACTGGATTGTCTACACATTAGCTCGGTAGATTAAGTGGGCACCTTTGGTTAGATGCACTTCGGCTAGGAGCACATGGACACATGTCAGAAGGAAAAATATTTGCTTCATGAACTTGAGAGTGTACCTTCATGGGTGAACTTGGACGCACATTGTTGTAAGCACCTCCTATGTAAAATTGGCACAACTTACCAGGTGTACTTGCAATTGACACATTTGGGCACACCTACTAGACACACTTGCAATTGGTGCACATACCAAGCACACTTGTGACAAATGCGAGTGCAATAGGCACACTTTTAATATACGTAGATGTGATGGGTGCACTTGTGGGCACTTTACCACCGAACGTATGTGTGATCATGTGACATAGTGGGCACGACACCAATGGAGATCGATGTTGGTAGACAAGTCATGTGGACAAAATTGAGTTGGATACATGCAACTCGGTCCACTTAGACTTGGAGGGACTAGGAAGAGTTTGGAAATACTTATACATACATACATACATACATACATACATACATACATACATACATATATATTGGATGCCTCAAAACAACTAAGGCATTCATTATTGACAAGTGATTAAGACACAAAGTCAAAATGAGCTTTGTGATTGTGCTAAGTTATGGGATTTAAATACTAGAGCAAATGTAATTGGCTGAGTAAAAAACAAAGAGGTGACTCAAGGCCTCCAAGAGGCAAGCCTCCAGTAGCTTAGGGGTTGGTTTGTACATAACTATAGAACAATGGAAAAAAGTTGTGTTTCCTTGGATTCATTGGATTTTTGTAAAAGAGTTGTAGGAAGGTAGCTACCCTCCCTTGTATACTATAAACACTCTCCTCATAAATAAAGTTTAAGGCATCCAACTTGTGTGCCACTTCTACATGTGTATCGTGACTTGTTTATAGGGAAAATTTTAACGATCCATAATTTAACCTTGTTGAATCTTACTAATTCTTAAATTTGCAACCTTAAAATACTTACATTTTTTTTTGTAAAAATATTCAATTTTCTAAAGACTTTATATAGTTTCGAACAATTTTTGCGATTTAGAGAGTAAAAAAAATTATCCCATGGAAAATTTTGCAATTTTTGAGATTGCCCAATGTATGTAATTGCAATGATATTAATCTTGAAAAGATCAACAAATTGGGGAGAAAAAGAGAGATGAATTTTTCATTTGCTCACCGTGGTTGAATATTGGTTCAATGAGAACTGGAAAAATTGACGTCAGAATGATCCAACTTCAAGGATGGAAATTGAGATCAAATTAGAGGTTACAATCCTAAAGACTAGTATCAATTTTTTGTGTTTAAATATTTTTTTCCAACAAACGCAGTTACAATGACATGTTTGTTACAATGACATGAGCAACATAGACATTGAATGGGATTTCAATGCGAATTACAACTGAAAAAATAGTGAAGTGTCATTGTTGAAGTAAACCCAAGAGTAAATGCCAGAGAATCAGAAGACAGTGCAGGTTATTTAATGGCAAGTAGTAGAAAGGTCTATGGACAGTTGCAACTTGAAGCGGACCAGCTCAAGGTAGCTATTAAATTAGGCCCATTCTTTAATAGGAGTTTCTCTCATGAAACGATAATTGGGATCTATTTTACACCTACATAACTAGAAAACAACCAACATGCTTGCATGTCTCCTAAATTCAAACCATGCCTCGTTTCCACAAGCATGAAAAGGCATGGGAAATGTGTTGTTTTAATATTATTGTTTTTTTAGGGTGTTGTTGACACATAAATATGTAGCTGCAAATTGATTTCGATGATGTTTTCAGCACACCATTGACAAATTTGTTCTATACAACGAAATGGAGAACAGTGATTGGATGAGTGTCTTGGATTAATATTACGAGGCCTGGCAATGGCAAGAATGACAAAATTATAGACCGACAATTGTGGTTTAAACGGAGTATGCCATCTCAGAGTTTAGCAAAGATCTCAGAAGCTAGAGATATTGTCAATTAATTATGGTTAAAATTGGGTGCCATATTTCAGAATTTTGTGAAGAGCCCAACAAATAGATGCAATCTAAGAAAGTTTGGTTTAAAACATGTACGAGATTATAGACTGTGGTGAAAACTTAATTTCAGTAGTTTGTTGTAATTTCCCAATGAAATCGCAACGTGCTCAAGAAAGGTTCAAAGTACGTGGGGGCATCATTTCACTCTTAGATCTCTCTCTTTGTCGAGAGGGGTTTTTAAACAATTCAATATTAACCTCACAGAAGAGGCACAATTACTGTGAACAGGCTTCACCCGTCGTGTGTTATTTACATCCATTATTAAAACTAAACTCGCAGTGCCTTTTTTTCCTGGTAGAGGAGCTAGGGTCATTTTATTATTCACTTTACCGCTCTATTTATCAGCAGGAGAGGCAGCAAGGTTGTAACCAATTGCGTTGAAAGAGAGAAAGAGATTATGTTGAAACCTAGCACAATAAAGTGGACAATATACAAAACAGGTGTAACAACAATTAAGAAATCTTGACCACAACACAATGATGACAGAGGTCTCACAGTTAAAGCAAAGATCTAACCCCTACTTTCTTGACCAAATATATGGAGCCACATCCTTAGACCCCAGATGCAAATCCGTAGAAAGTTAAAGGACACCGATGCAATAATTGAAAAGAGCAGACCGTTTCTTTCTTAATGGTGAAAAACCTAGAAACTTCGTCACCAACCAAGCAACAATATCCACAAAATTGAGCAAGTATATAAGAAAGACGACAGAGAAATCGGGAAAAACCTGCACAAGATCAAGTACCAAGATTTTTTTTCCTTCAACGTTATTCAATAGAGTTTTTGTTATTGTATATATTCAACTCAAAGAGGAGCAATGTAGAAACCTTGACTTCAAACAGACGAAGAAACATATATAGAACATGATCTAAATTAAATTGAACATTGGAACATGGTTAACGTACGTGAGGCGAGAACGAGAAATGGGTTCTGGAGGCTTCTCGCAACTACAAGAAAACCTTCGAAAATGGTGCATACGGAGGGTGAAACACAAAACCCACAAATAATTTAAGTTATTGATACAACTATCGAAAAACCTCCGGACACGGTAGCTGCACCATGAAGACAGAGGTTCTGATTCCTGAATATAAAAGAGCCTCCATTGAGGGCCATAGACCATAGTGTGTACAATTAAAAAGGATAAGGGAAGTTTTAACAAAATACAACATAGCCGCCAAGAGGAAGATCAGGTAAAAAATGCCACAAAGAGGTAGAACAACATCACAAGATCCGCCTTCTGCAACGCGATCCTCGTAGAAGACAGAAACCAAAAGAGGCAGACGTTGGAGACACTTCGAACGTCGAACACCAGAAGTTGCATGCACGAACCCTGAGAACAGGCCAAGGCCAAATTGAAGAGAAACCACCAGCCGCAACAAACACCAGCAATGAAATTGTTGAGAGAATTTAGCAACACCTTCGAACAAACAAACTTGACAAAGGAACATGCACAAACAATGGGAAACCACATAGAAAAACCAACTTCGCCAAGACTTAACTACCTAGGAATGCAAGAAAAGGTACCCATATCAAAGAAAAGGTCCAAGCTGTAGGAATGCAAGAAAAGGTTCCCATATCAAAGAAAAGGTCCAAGCTGCAATAATGGGAGGAAAATGGGTGGTCGCAATGCCCTGAAGACTCAGACAGACACCCATACCAGCGGAACATTGCAGAAACCGATGAAAAGGCAACAGACACCCGAAACTTGAAGCCCGAAACGAGAAAGACCGAAGGTGAAAGTAGCGAGGAAGAAAGGTATGGTAAAGAGCATGTACAGAGCAGAGGTTGAATGGAATCCTCGGTCATTTCAAAAGAACGACATCCATGTAGCAGACGAGTGCACAGGTCCCATGCAGGAAGACCCCCGCTCAGCCCTGGAAGACAGAGGCATTCGAAGACTGAGCCCCAAGGACAGAAAGGATGAAGAAACTGGAGACAACTACCATGTCGACACAGCCACTGTACCATGCACGAATACCCCGCCCATGCCCCGAGAACTCGCCCATTGAAAAGCGATTAAAGCAATGGATCAAAGGAGTAAGCTGCTCACAACAAATCAACAATCCCTTCCACGCCAAGCCTTACAAATTACAGGAAACTACCAATTCATTCATTCGTTTCCTCGTAATTATATGGTGATCATCCAATTTCTACACAGAAAATGCTCGAAAGGCTAATATGCCTACTTAAATGGCAATTTTTCTGTAGCTTTGCTGGGTTATGTTGTGAAATTATCTGGTGAATCCAATTTCTACAGTAAATGCTCAAAAGTTAATAAGTTAATATTTTTTGCATGGCAATTTTTCTGTAGCCTTGGTTATGTTGTGAACTATGAAATATACTCAATAACTTTATATATGATTGGTGTTTTTTTTTTAATATCATTGTTACTAACCAGTATATATTTATCCATTTCAAAAGGCACCTATTATGGTAGAGAAATCAAGAACAAAGAAGAATCTACTGGATTGTAAAATACACCTTTTCAAAGCAATATATTAATGATTTTGATTCTCTCCATGAATTCTTGGCAACAACGTGTTCGACTATCTCTGTTTTTGAATTGGTCTTTTATAAATTCACTGTATTATCACGCCATCAATAAAAGCTATGAACTAGTAGAATCAATTCAACGGTCCGGTACTCCTTTCCATCAAAATCTGATATTGTGGTAGTCCTTCATTTTCATTTCCCAGACAAGTTAGAGTCCCTTCATGGCATTTCGGTGAGCTGAAAGAATGATAGAGAAAATGAATGAATTGGTAGTTTCCTGTAATTTGCAAGGCTAGGCGTGGAAGGGATTGGAGATTTGTTGTGAGCAGCTTCATTTTGCCCCATGATGCATGACTCTTGAATTGGTTGTTGCCTTTAACTTGCAAGGAGCCTAGACGTGGAAGCGATTGAAAATGTTTCTAAAGTCTCGGTCTCACTGGGTAACAGAGTAAGCTATCTACTCGACGACGTCAAGTGGACCCGGTGCAAATCGTCGGGTAGATAGCTCATGCCACCCAACCTCCTGGGTCGGGACGCTCCATTCGAGGCAGCTGTCACCCGCCACAACACTAATAAGAAGAAACTTCAACAATTTTTTTCGGGGTTTCTAAAAATATGAAAAAAATAAACGCTTCACACCTTTGCCTAAGTTCAATATTTTCCCAATGTCATCAGAAAAAATGTTGGACATAATAAATACAAATGGGCATAGATTTTTATGGACCCCATTCAGTGAAGGATGGCAAACAATATTTTACATGCAGCAGAGTAATAAATGTTGCGGCAGCAGCACTATGAGCTGTTGGATCTCAAACAGGTTGATCCAATGGCCCACAATGTTGAGGCCGGAGCATTTATTACTCTACTGATGTTGAATATTGTTCTCCATGAAGGATATGAACTTTTCAAAAAGACAAAAGAACATGGTATTTTTTCAGACCACTGACCTAAATAATGTTGAGATCATCTTTTCGTTGGGTCTTGGGAAGCGAAAATCTAGGACGATGTCACTTACTTTTTCCCAATCAGAAAATTGAAAATTCAAATTTTAAAAATACAAATATCAGTAACTATTAGCAACTATGGAAAAAATTTCAAATATTGCACTGTACAGACATGATTAATACACCTTAGCGATTTATATATATCCCCTTGTTGGGGACATAATAACTGTCTCCCTTGCTTAACATTTAGAGGGGGGACACAAGCTTAGTGATGTAGTAAGCTATTGAAGAGAGGCACAAGTGCTTAGTTATGTAGTAGACTTTAAGGGAGGTACAAGTGGTTAATGGTGTGCTAGCTTTAAGATAATAACACAAATTTGAATATTTTTTGTTTATTTATGATTTATATAAATTGTTTGAGACACCATGTTTATCACTATTATGTAGAAATTTATTTGTTGTATTTAAGGTTTATGTAACTTAATAAAGTTGGTGCAAGGATAGTTCAATATTTTGCATCACTTAGAAATGGGTGTGTGTTTTTTTCTCCATGGATACGTGGCAACAACATCATGGGATGAGACAATGCAATAATATAGAGTCACACAACCTTTTTTCCTCTATACGAATGCTTTGTAAAATTTCTATGGATAAAATATTGGTTTCTTCACTTTATAATCTAAATATGTCTTCTTTTGTATAAAGAGTGAAATAATATTTTAGATCTATTTTGGAAATTAGAGGTATGATAATTGTTGTGGTCCTCTTTGAGCATGGTTTTACTTGAATTTACTTATGATATTTTATGGGCATCATTGCATACTAGTGATAAAGTGCCATTGGTTTGGTAATGATGAAACACTATTATGGTTATATGCTCGGGTGATCAGTGCATGCCTTTTGTATCTTTATTCTAGAGGAAAATCAAAGGTTTGGATGTTGACATTAGAGGCTAGATCTAGTTATCATTGTAGCCACATCATACGACTAGAGAGAGATTGACATGTATTAAAGGTTGATGCAATTCCATAGACTTGAGAGGCTTCAAGCATCTCCATCGCACAATCATGTTGATGGCCACTGGTCGACTTAAACACACATGACATAATGTTAATGGCTACTATGAGTCAATTTTAAGGTCCCTTTCCCATTGACAAGGCAATATATATACATGTTGAGAACCCTTGCATGAAGGCAAGGTGCACCATTGAAATTAGTAGCTTGCATTAGTTGGACCTACCAAGAAAAGCTTGGAGGAAAATTAACGAGGAAGAGAATATTATCACAAGAAACCTTATCTGTAGGCATGAACTGTGCACGATGAATAAAGTGGAAAAAACAAATAATTGACTTACAGGTAACTTGGGAAAACTCAATTGTGTGCACATTGGCTCGATGGATTAAGTGGGAACCCTTGGTTGGATGTGCATCGTCTAGGAGCACATGGATGCAGGCCATAAGGGAAAATCTTGGCTTCATGAAGTTGAGGGTGCACCTTCATGTGTGAACTTGGAGGCACATTGTTGTAAGCACCTCCTATGCACAATTGGCACAACTTACCAAGTGCACTTGCAATCAACACAGTTGGGCACACCTATTAGACAAACTTGCAATTGGTGCACCTACCAAGCACACTTGTGACAAATGTGAATGCAATGAGCACGCTTTTAATATACGTAGATGTGATGGGCACACCTATTGGGCACACTTGTGGGCACTTGATCATCGGACATACATATGATCAAGTGACATAATGGGCACGACATCAATGGAGATGGATGTTGGTAGACAAGTCATGTGGACAAAATTGAGTTGGATACAAGAAATTGGGTCCACTTAGACTTGGAGGGGATTGGAAGAGTTTGGAAAGAATTATATATATATCGAATGTTTCCAAACACTAAGGCATTCATTCTTGACAAGTGATTAAGACACAAATTCAAAATGAGCTTTGTGATTGTGATAAGTTATTGGCTTTTCATAGTAGAGAAAATTTAGATTGGCCGAGTAAAACACAAAGAGGTGACTCAAGGTCTGCAGGAGGAAAGCCTGTAGTAGCTTTAGGGGTTGGTTTGTACATAACTGTTGGACATTGGAAAATGTTGTTTTTCCTTGGATTCATTGTATTTTTGTAAAATAGTGGTAGGAAGGTAGCTACCCTCTTTTGTATACTATAAACATTCTTCTCATAAATGAAGTTTAAGGCATCCAACTTGTTTGCCACTTGTATATGTGTACTATGACTAGTTTATACGGGAAATTTTAAGGATCCATAATTTTCTCAGTGTAGAAACCTTGTTGAATCTTATTAATTCTTACATTTGCAACCTTAAAATATTTGGCACTTTTTTTGTAAAAATATTCAATTTTCCAAGGACTTTATATAGTTTTCGAACAATTTTTGCGATTTTGAGAGTAAAAAAATCACCCCATGTAATTTGGATGAATTGGTTTTGAAAAAAAAGGAAAATTGGCAAATCTTTTTTGGAAGAAAAGGTCGAAAATATGGCCCATGGGATAAATTTCACTCGTAAAATTTTCTCTACTTGTTTATATTGGGATGAAATTGTGTTATTTCATGAGATGTTTTATGTTGGTTAATTGTTGACAATGACTAAGTAAAGTATGGACTAAGTGTTAAATATTTTTAAGTATTGTTGGGATGTTTTAAATGCCAGGTTTGGATGCATGCTAGTTATTAAATAAATCTAGTGGAGTAGGATTTAATTGCATTTCATGGTTTGTAGTCTAACACAAAGCTATGGGTAAATATTAGGAGAGGAGGTGTAGTCTAGTTGTATTAGGCACATGTTGGCCAAATCCTTGCAATTGAACCACAACAGCACTGCACAACCTCAAGTGTTTAAGTGAAGTTGAGAAACCCTAAATTTAAATAAAAAATCAAACATACTTCAAGTCCTTGACATCTACAATGTGTTCTATATCATGGATATAATAACAAATCCCCTAAAGAGTTACAACCATCCTATTTTATGTTTCTCATTCATGTGTTATGCTTATGGGCACACTTTCCCATCATTGTATTAACCTCACTTGACGTGCTCAACTAATTCATAGGTGCCTTATCCTGCAAGGTTGTACTTTAGACCCATATATTTCCGATATATGCAATCATAAGTCATAGATGTGCCAACTAAGGCTTTCTCAAAATACACTACAAAACATATCAAAGACCAATTGGTATGACTATTCCTATGTTGATCTCCTCTACGAGACATATATTTGTTGATCGATTGATTTTGGTTATTGATGTGTATGCCATTGATGTCTTGTTTGAGATGGATAGCATCAAGGGTTAAATTTGATAGGCTTCCTTACCCATCAGCTATTTTTTTAATGACGGTTTTTTTTTTTAAATTTCCCTTCATATACGTTTAATAATTATTTTTACCCTTTAATTAGAATACTCAGTTCACTCTATACTAAATTCCTAGATTATCATAACCGTTCATCTACCACAATTCAAATCTCTAATCCACCACAAAACAAATTTGGATTGCTTCTCCATGAAACAAATTCAGAGTGCTCTCCATGAAGCTCGATGAGACGATCATGGAAATGACGACTTAAATTGCTTTACACACCCATATATGCTATAGATATACATTTGTATACCTCATTTAAATCATATTTTCTGGAGACTAAGCAACAAATCAATATTGAGGCTAGTCTTGACTTAGGTTATAGACACATTCTTGATTCTTATGATGTGGAGTTTCGTAGCGGTAAAAAAAATTGTAATGTAAATATATCTCATTAATTAGTAATGTAATGTAAATAGTTTAAATGATCCATCAAATTGTAATGTAAATATATCTCATTAATTAGTATATTCAATATTATTTATTCTTTCCAAATGAAGTTATTTTCTATTGGTTTTAACTATTAACCTGAGTAATCCTTAAGAATATCCGGATACAAGTATTACAGTGGTATCAAAGCCCCTTCTTGGGCTTGATTACAACCTTTGGCCATAGACCCTTCTCGAAGCTTCTCCAAAACTTGACCTTTGGACATTATTTTTAGACTTTGTCTAAACACGTTATCCAAATGTATGTCTTTGGCCAAAGAAGATTCAATCAAGTTAATCCAAAAAATGAAAAAAATTGAAAAGAATAAATTATTTTGGTTGCAAATGAGAAGAAGAGACCAAGAAGTAAGAAAAAAAATATTACAAAGAAGCGGGAAAAAGAATTATCCACAAGAGAAGGGGCAACAAATAGAACAAAAGAAAAATATATAATTCATAAAGCCACACATGGTTTTAAGAAATCGCACATGGTTTTACTTGTTGTATTAAAAATAAGACTTATAAGGTATATTTGAGGACAAAACATCCTCATGAGGAAGGCAATGCGACAAATAAAATAATATATAAATATAGTAATAAACACATATTGAAATAATAATAATAAAATAGTTAAACGAATATTAAATAAATTTCATATGTAATTAATCGAAAATATAGAGACGTGCCTTTCTATTGAAAAGACTTATAGGACCCTATTTAAATGGTCCATCAAATTGTAATGTAAATATATCTCATCAATTTATATTCAATATTATTTATCTTTCTAAATGGAGTTATTTTATATTGGTTGATTATTCACTTGAGTAATCCTTGAGACCCTTCGTGGAGCTTCTACGAAACTTGGTCTTTGTCCATTATTTTTAGACTTTGTCTAAACACCTAGTCCAAATGTAGGCATTTGGCCAAACAAGATTCAAACAAGTTAATCTAAAAAATGAAAAAGAGAAAAGAGAAAAGAATAAATTATTTTGGTTGCATATGAGAAGAAGAGGCAAAGAAGTAAGAAAAAAATATTACAAAGAAGTGGGAAAAATAAGTATCCACAAGAGAAGGAAAAAAAGAGAAAACATTAAAAGAATATAAGTCATCAAACCACATAAGGTTTTATGAAATCGCACATGGTCTTACTTATTGTATTCAAAAGAAGTCTTATAAGATATGCTTTGAGGACAAAGCATCCTGATGAGGAAGGCAATGTAACAAATAAAATAATATATAAATATATCAATTAACAAATATTGAAATAATAAAAGAAAGTGGTTAAACAAATATTAAATAATTTTGATATGTAATTATCGAAAAGATAGAGATGTACCCTTCCATTGAAGAGACTCATAAGACCATATTTAAATTGTACTGTAAATATATCTCATCAGTTTATATCCAATATTATTTATTATTTCCAAATGGTGTTATTTTCTATTGGTTGATTATTCACTTGAGTAATCATTGAGAATATCTAGATACTGATACAACACGAAGACTCTTAAGTTTATGGATTGATTGGATACCAGTAACTGAAATTTTCAAAAGGAAGCTAGCATGTCATAGCATTCTAGAGCTCAACTAGCAAGCTAGGGAAATTTTAATTAAGTTTTAATTTCAATTAAGGAAAAGGTTAAATTCCCAATGAAGAAAACATAGAGATTGAAACATTTATTTCAAAGTCTAAAGCTCTACTAGGAAAACTTTAAATAAAAAGCACCATTTAGCAATGAAAAATTAACATAACCAAATAAAAATGTTAGCAAAACCCTAGATTGAAGTATAGAACATTCGAACTAAAACGTGTTAGAAGAACCATGTACTAAAGAAAGAAAAAATGTGGTGAAGATGTATTATGAACCTGAATTATTCAAGGACAATAGGTAAGCAAAAATACAATGCCGAACATGTCTTTGAGAAATATTATATTAGCTTTGAATGATCATCATGACATACTAACAAGGTCAAAGTCGTGATCTCGCATGGAGACAACAAAGGAAGCTTTAGTAACACACCAAGAATAAATGTTGGTACACGGGGCACCTTCTCATTAGATGGGTATACTAGGAATCTCATAATAGTGTTTAAGAATGAAAGAAAACGCCTACCAATGTAAATATAGACCATCCATTAATTTATATGAACCTTAATTGAAAGGCATTAACGTTATTTTACCGTAATAAAGTATATATAATATCAAACATACTTTCTAACTTATATAATATATGTGAAGTGAATGAAGGGGGCTAGTGAATGGATGCCTTATAGTATAATTTTACCTACATAATTATACATGATCTACATTTATATAAATATTCCAATATAATTTGGAAATAAGTCTTTTTTTTATTTTATTTTTAATTTATATAGAATGTGATTCTTGATGAAACTTACTCGATAATTTGCATTTCAAGGATGGTACTCGAGGGAAAATGGAGTTTATAAGAGTTTAAAGCTTTGGCAACAATTGGTACACCAACTATTAGCTTATGAAAATTCCATCAATTAACTTATGCATGTCTTTGAGAATTTGTATCTGAGTGGGGAGTATAACACTCCTAACAACTACTAAAACGAAACCCGTTTGATAAATACAACTTATGTTATACTGAAGGTCATGACTAAATATTTTTATATTAAATTTTTCATGATACCAAGTTAACTTTGACCTCTTTCAAAGTCGATAAAACCAAACAAAAATTATTACACTCAATAGAATTTGTATTAAACCTTGCACTTGTTCAGTGGATATAGCTTGGGTTGTTGAGAGAAATGATTATTACACTCCCACTAAGGTTGAAATTTGACGTCCTACCTTGCACGTTAAAAAAAAAAATATGACGGTTTAATTTTAACATTGTCTTTCATTTTTGAGGTTTAAATCTTAATTATACCCTTTATAATAATAGTTTTTTGTTTTAAAATAACATTTATAACAACTATATTAAATATTGAATTTTCATATCTTACCTCACATAATACAAAAATATAATTAAAAATAAAAATAAAAAACATAATGATTAAACCAAGTACAAACATAATGACAAAAAATGTTTATCCTGGAAACCTTTAAATAGGCTTCTTCACAAGCAATTCAACTTCTTCACAAGCAATACAATGGGCCATTGCCATGGGCCCCAAAAACCATGATTGAGTCAAGTTTACCTAACAAAAAGAGAGACAACAAGACCATGACAAAATTAAAAATATTAGAAATAGCAATATAAAGAGAGTATATATATATATATATATATATATATATATATATATATATGGCCTTGGGATATAGATATTAATGACGTGTAAAAATAAAATGCATTTCAAAATGATAGATGAATTTAAAATTCGCACTTCATTAATGACATTTAATTTTATGAAGTGGTTGTATTTTGACCTGTAAAATAGCAAATGACGGCTATTTACCCATGAAATTTAAACACTACTCTCCACTCCTCTTCAGTTCTTGTATGTGACATGTCACTCTTGTTGAGCTTCTTTGTAATAATTGAGTAGATTATGTAATATGGTCATACCTTGATTCTCATATTGGAATAATAGGTATGTGCATATATACTGGTGTAACAACCTTCTAACAAATAATGAACCACCTTCCAAAAAACCTCACACTAATCCCACAACCTCAATTTAAGATCCCAACCTTAATGTTTCACTACTTTACTAAATCCCTCAACCTTGTTTAAATTTCTAAACATTAATGTTACAATATTTTTACTAAATCTCAATCTCGCTTTAGGATCCGAACATTAATTAATATAATTAATATACATAAAGAAAGAAGATTATTGAAAATTCGGCATTAAACGAATCAAGGATCTGGCAAACCAAGTATTCACAGCCATACATAGATGTTGAAGGTAAAATCAATATGAATAAAACCATGATTTTCAAACTGAATATAAAAGAATATTTTTTTAAATTGACAGCTGTGGGATTTGAACCCACGCCCTTTCGTACCAGAGCCTAAATCTGGCGCCTTAGACCACTCGGCCAAACTGTCATGTGTGTCTGAGTTGACATCTTTAAAGTGGTAAACGTTAGACCTTACCCTTGTAATAAAAATGATCAAGTTGGCTTAATTGATATTTTTGAACACATACATAATAGACCTACCCTTGCGATTAAAAACATATGAAAGAAAGAAGGAAATGACAACTTTCATTTCATAAATCTCCATTCGTTTCGCACTATCTGTCTGTCCGTTACTTCAAGAACGGTATTTGTGAATATAAGCTCTTAATATAAGTTGGTAGAACCAAACACTGTAATGGGAAAACATTCTTTACTGTCATCCATAGGTCGCTTGGTTCGAATCCAGCAGGTTGGAAGTTGAATTTTGCACTTGACGTGTTCATCGTTTAGATGATGTTAGAGGAAATAGTAGTTCAGATCATGTCAAAATATAATATTTTTAATATAAGAGTTTTATGATTTTTTTAGGGTTGATCTAAATATACTAATGGTAATATTTTTTTATTATAATAAATTATATTTTATTCATTTCATATAATAAGTTAGATATATGTTTGAAAAAAACATATATTTATATTTTAATAGACCTTTTTGAACCGACCTATATTTAGGTTCCATCCATGGGAGGAGGGGTTTGTGGTTCCTAAGAGTGATGCTTTACTGATTTACATGAGCTGCATAGTTTTTTATTATTAACTAATCAACTAGTAGTAGGTTGATTTACATGAGCTGCATAGTTTTTTATTATTAACTAATCAATTAGTAGTAGGTTGGATTCGAGGCATAATTCACTAAACTTAATTGATGATTAACTATTACTACTCGTAAGAAATGTAATCTTACTGGTCAAATGCAACATTAATTAGTTAGTTAGTTGAGTAATTGATTTGGTCACCTTATCTTGATTAGTGACCCATAATATTTTCTGGTCCATAGTATTGGCCCATGGTATTGTTGTGATGTAATCCTATAAATTCTTGTGTCTAATAATGAGAAGGCAATCAATATGCCCATTGCGTGTTCCACCATCTTCTGCTTCTTATCTTTATTCTTTAACATGATATTAAAGCATATGGCATGATTAATTATTTTTGTCTTGGGTAAGCCTTTTGACATAGTGGAAAGCACACACACACAGAGGTTGTGATCAAAGCCGGAACACATTGAGGAATCGGGTGCATTTTTTCTTTTTCTTCTCTCTTGGAGCACTGGCACACCCTACCTAAAGGAAAAGTGTGTCACTGACCCACTGATGCAAATTGCTTGAAGGAAAAGTGCATCATTAACGCGCCTTGTCTGAAGAAAAAGTGTGTCGGTGACGCACCTTGCATGAAGGAAAAGTGTGTCACTGACACCACTAACACACCTTGTCCAAAGGAAAAGTGCCTTGATGACGCACCTTGTATTGATGAAAAGAGCGTCGGTGACACCTTCCAAAGGAAAAGTGTGTTGGACACTCTTCACTTACAAGGTTTTTGAGTGGCGCACCCTTCTGACGCCCTGCGCTAGCTATACAAGCCGCGCCGATTGTTTTAAACTATTAAAAAAAAATGGTCTCTAGTTAGTCATAATAGCATGGCTACTACCAACACAAGCATCTCAAATTTGAAGTAGATCTCTGGACCTGTACTGAGCAATACCAACTATGAGTTTTGGTCTATCAAGATGAAGATGTTTCTCCATCTCAACAAATGTTGGGAATGGTTGAAATTGAGTTCAAAGAACATGATACAAATGCTATGGACGCAATGATTAATGCCCACAAGAATTTCGTAGAAGCTCGCTGAGACCGAGATCTCACAACCAAATGGATGATGTAAAGTTGCATTGAGGAGTTCATTTTCCCGTGGATCTCAGGAGCTACTAGCACACATGAAGCTTGGAACCTGCTTGCATCCACCTACTAGGGAATATACTGAGTAAAATTGGTAAGATTGCAAACTCTTCAACTTTAGTTTGAAAGTCTAAAAATGAAGGAAATTGAAAATGTAGATCAATTTATGACTAGGGTTTCGGGCATTGTAACCCAATTTCAAACATATGATGAACCTCTCGAACAAAAAGTAGTTGTTTAGAAGATTCTAAGGTGTCTCACCAAGAAATTTGGTATGGTAGTGACTACCATAGAAGAAGCAAAATATCTATCTCAATTCACCCTAGAAGAATTGACTGGATGCCTTCTATCTCATGAAGCTTGACTCAATCAAGAATAATAGTCGTTGACCAATGCTTTCAGCACCCAAGCTTCCCTCAACATAGGTCGAGGCAAAGGAGGACGAGGTAGAGGAATAAGAGGCCATGGGTCTCCTCATACATGTAATATCCCCGGTTCTGACCCCAATTGCATTAAAAGATACATGATGTATATCTTGTAATTAATCGTGGTGTGGAGCTAAAGGCAAAAGCCCCACCATCGATTTGGTTGTGTTATGTTTCGACAATTGGGATCGTTGCCGATGGTATATCGTGCTATCCGGCACATGATAGTTTTGCATCATGTAAATATGCACATTAATTAAAATAAACCTACAGCCAGCTACGATGGTGCAATGTTAAATGAAAAGGGCATGATTTCCTAAGGTTAAGGGGGGGCTTGTCTAACCTGTGGGAGCCATTGGGGAAAATCCATGTGTTAGCCACTCGTTCAAGAACCCTGATGTTAGTTGAGAGCAGTTATTTGCTGGGTAGTGGTGGGTGGCATGCTTGCCCCCATGCACTCTCCACCAGCTGGTTCAGTCACACACATGGGTTGGAAGTGGCCTCCTCACGTGCTGCTTGGTATACCAACCATTTTTGTTCTGTCCACTCTCTCCATCATTGGTTGTTCATTCCTCACGCAGAGGAGAGTTAAAAGGATCCATGATTCTATCTGTGGGGGTTCGTTCTCCTTTGTCTCACCAATTGTTGGTTTGTGGATACGTTTTCCTGATTACGCAAAGAGTTTGTATTTCCTCCCCCATTGCCAACTATGTAAAGGTGCTGTGGCTTCATTGTTGAGAAGGGACCATTGTTTTCCCACGTTTGTTGGCTGTTTCTGGATTGTGTAATGTCCTATTACTTCATCGTGAACCCGGGGATGTGGTTCTTTCCCTGATTTGGAGGTGCTGTGGTTTTCCCCCCATTGTTTGTGACTATGGTCTCTTTCACGTTTTGAGTTGCTATAGGTTGACATTGTGTTGTTTTGGCCACGATAGGGCCAAGAACAACTCAATGATTGTTTTCCCCTGTCAAAGTTGTAATTGCTGGTTTTGTTGCATGCATGCAGTGGTTGGTCTTTGGACTGTGTAGAGTGGGATAGAAGGCTGGGTATGCTTGAGAAACCTGGGTTTGGGGAGCCACATAGATAGAGTTAGATGGCTGGCTTTCTTCTCCACAACCCCAGAAGAGCACTGGTAAGGGAAGTCAAGGCCTGAGGGACTGTGAAGCAGAGAAGGGATTGTTCCTGGTGTCGAGTGTGTGTGGGTGTCTTAGAGGTCAGGCTAGCTCTGGTGTAGGCATCCTTAGCTCTTCCATGAGCTCACTAGCTTAGCATTTAGCTTCTCCCAGCTCCTTGATAGCCTGATAAGCCCTACTGTGTGGGCTTGGATGATTTGTGCACCTTGGCTATGTGTAAGCCTGCTTGGTCCCTTATTCCTTGGGGAATCATGCCCAGCTCGGGGGTGGTAGTGTTGTTGAGAGATTGATGAGCACGATGGCGTATGGTTGGGTGGAACGTTGTAGCGACGTAGCTGGTTGCGGGGCAAGTTCTTCATGAGATAAGTATCCTTGTCTATTTCACCTCTGGAATTATATTTGATGGCTAATGAACTATGATGAAAATGTTGAATGCCTTAATGTATGTTTGCTTCTACTATGTATGTGAATGACTATGCATCTTAGCATGTTTTATGTTTTAAGAATTTTATTTCAGCATTTTATGTATGTTCATGTTCATGGGGCTAGTTTCCTGGATGTTTGATGGTTTGGCAGCGTCCTCTTCGCCGGTCAGAGGGTCAGGGACGTTACAGTGTGGTATCAGAGCAAAGGTTACAGCATGGGCCTGAATGGGCCATGAAAGGTCAGCTAGTAGAGGTAGGTTGTCCTCTACCCAGCAGAAAACAGAAGAAAACCTGTGCATGACAAGGGAATTTTGGAAAATTCCTCTAAGTGTTGGGATCATCGGAACATCGGAGGACTTAGTCCGAAGTCCCGCTGATGCATCGGATCACCTAAGCAGAAGGCCGTCTGATGGGGACCATCGAATAAAAATATCGAAATTTTTTCTAAGTACCCAGACTATCGGCCGTCAGAAAAGTTTAGAGGATCGCTCCTTTGATGCAGCAGGAGTTTTAGTCGGAAGGACCTCCAATACGGGCCATCGGTGAACAACGAAAGGAGAGGAAACTTCCATCGGAAGTCATTAGCGGAAGACCGTCGAAACGGCGGCGCAATGTAGTTGATGGAGTTGCCGCAGTGTTGGAGGAAAATGGTAGACGAAATATCCGATGGAGCGCCACAAGAAAACGACTAAGGGAAAAACTTTTCCGAAATTTTTTCTAAGTGTTGGCTATCGACGATCGACGGAGATCAGTTGATTTAATCAGTGAAATGTAGCTGTTTTGGTCTCCAATATGTCGGTGGAAAAGAAGGGAAGCTAGTTGGTTGAGCCACCGATACGACGAAAGGAAGAAGGAAATGTTCCGGAAGTTGGGAATGTCGGGTCGTCGAAAGTCGATCAGTGATGATGAGTCGTAGTGTCATTCGGGATATCCTGAAGGACGTCGAAACGTCAGCGAGAGTTAGCGGATGGAGTGGTCAATGCGCCAGCGGATGAAGAAAAGAAATTTCCGAAAATTTGTCTAAGTATGGAAATCGTTGGCGGAATTCAGTTGATTTGATCGGTGTTGGCCGGAATATTTCACCTCCTGCGGACAGCAAGGTGTTCCGTTGGTCTGAATGGTTCAGATCCCTAACAAATAAATCACAGAGGCTGATAACTCTCCCTAGACGCTATAGATATCTGGAATACAAGGCTTTGATAGTTCACCTACGTACTTGCAAAACAGTTCAACATGAAACAAATCAAAGCAACCAGAATATGATATACTAATCTATGCTGGTGACTAAGGAATCTAGCAATATATATCTGAAATCAAACATCAAAAATACATATGGGACAAAAAATCAACTTGCATTAGAAATATGAAGAAGTTTACAACCAAGCCTTAGTGTTGACATCCATATCCATGAAACCAGCTCTTCATCCCCATAATCTCCGACTCTAGCTTTCTATGATCTCTCCAAATGATCTTGGGCCAAGAATCAATCCAACAGCATAACAATACCTTCAATGTTCCCCCTTCAACCATGGCTATGAGCTCATATTTATAGGGCTTTAATGGATAGAGATGGTTGAAAAATTAGTGGGTGAGGTGGCCTCTAAGATCCTAGGATGAGGGATCTCGAGCTCAAACAACCCACATCAGTAGGGATAAGGGATATCTCGAGGCTTATCATCTAGAAGCCTCTAGAAACTTCTCTTTTTCCCTTTTTACCCAGGGTACCGCACTTCTCCTTCTATGACAGAGTGGTTCTAGTAATAACCGCTTATGGACCAAGGTGATAGGCGGTGGCACCGCTTGTGGACAACCAATGAAAAGTGGTGCGAACAGGGGTACCGCACCTGGATAAAGGGGCATTAGCGGTGCTGGCAATTTGTATGGTAGACTGATAAAAAACCATTTAGTTTTCACTCCAGAAGCTAGGATTCAGGGCAAGTAGGTATGTCAAATGTCTTATCACATGACGGTGACAGGATTTTGGTATAACAGGATGCCCCCCAAAGCATGAGTCTTAGAGTGATACGATAAATGAGAGCTTTGAGAACGAGTCGTTGCCAGGAGATGAAAATGTTGGCTCGATCGGAGTATGCAGTCAAGTAGGCATCTGTAGCACATCAGTATGTTGACTCATAAACACAAGTAACCAAACTCATAGCTGCAAACCAATACAAGGAAGATCCATGAGTGGAATAAACAAGCATGGCTACTAGAATACAGCATAGATCCATGTGATAGAGGACTCAAACTTGGACATAGCTACCAGAAATACAACATAGATCTATGTCGTACAGACATAAATTTGAGCATAGCCACGACCATACAAATATGGATCCATGCTAGATATACAAAACTCCATCGCAACCTGGGAAAAAGCAATGAGCGCTTTCAAACAAATGCCTAGGGCATTCATCTCGTCTTCCACAAAGTATGATCCTATCCATGTGATTACAATGATCTGAAGTCGAACATGGTAGAAACCACTTGATTACCGGCCAATGATGTGAACCATTAACAAGTGCGAGGGAGATCACCATTAATGTCAATGATTCCCAAGGTACCCTAGTACAATATCCTGAGTGCGAATAGATGTCCTGATGTCGAACACCCAGTTGATTCTATCGATCAAAGGTCAATGATGTGAATCTATGTCGAGAGCGAGAGAATCTGTCATTAAGGCATACAGATATCAAGGTACTAAACATTGTTTCTAAGACTATTTCCTGGATGATGAGCTGATGTCGACGAGAATAGTCTCGTTGAAGGAGGGCCATGATGAGTCCCACATCAACGACACAAAACTCAGAACATAGTTCTGGAATGATGTGAATGTAGTAACCATATGACTGACTCAAAGATACTGACACAAAGACTATGTAGATTGTAGAGGTAAAAATTCTTCAGATCCCCTTTGAACATCGGGCGGCACGACAAAATGACTTGGCAGCATGACTAGACATGACATAAACACAATGCGACAGTGGACAATGCATTCTTTTTAAAGACTCAAAGGATTGGCATGACTCATGAAAGTGGATCGTCACAGAGATCAGCTGAATACCCAATTGACTAACATGATTTTGCAGACAAGTGCCATGTTCAAAGGTAATGACAAACAACTACCATTATTTGCAAAATGATTCCCTTTCCCATTTCCCCCATCATGATTGATGAGTGCCTCTTTTCGGTTTTACGAGTTCAAAGAGGGTAACAAACACTCGATATAGCTTGTCAGAAGACAAGTCCAGTCTCATATGTTTTACGAACCTGAGAGAGGAGGGGTTCGTTCCCGAAATAGGTCTCTCAATGTTTAATTTAACGAGTCCATTGAAAGAAAACTCGGTATCATTCATGTTTAGAGAGTCTGAATGAATACGAAAGAAGAATCCATGGGGGTCCTTTTTCGTATGATTTAGTCTTTAAGGCCCGAAAAAGTGTAAAATCATTTCTTAGAGAACTCTTCCAGTCATGATTGGCTGGAGCGTTCCTTTCTCGTAAATAGTCCTATCCGAACCGAGAAAGAGATAACCTACCGTCGGATAGATGACTCTTCAAATACTTTAACGAGCGTGAATAAGACAAGGTCGTTCGACAATCTTTTCGTATTTAGGGAGCCTGAAAAGGGTTTAAAGAGAACTCCATGAGGTTTCTTTACACAATGTCACTTTTTACAAGCCTGGAAATATTCAGAAATGGACTTGACTATCTTTTCATGTTTAAGGAGTCTAAAAAAAGATGTAAAAAGAAGACTCCATGACGTTTCTTTACACAATGTTGTATTTTACGAGCCTGGAAATAAACTTGAACTAGACTTGGCACTTTGATACTAGGTTTTAATGAGCGTGACAAAGTGTCCTAATAAATGCTCATTGACCTTTTCCGTTTCGTGAAAGTATGAAAAATCCATAAACAAACTTTCCAAATCTTTTACTAAAGTCAACCTGTAGACGACTCATAAACAAGTGTTAAATTCATTCAACATCAACATCAAGGGATTGTGACAAATAGATTTTGACTAGAACATGGTGTAATATCAAAACTATACTAAGTCAGACCCAAAAAATGTCTATATAAAGCAAGTAAATAGTAAAAAATCAAACATTTTACTATTTACCTCTAGCAGAGAGCACTTGGAGCATTTTTAGCCAGATCTTCCACAGCTAATACCGGGAGTTTCCACCATCCATTTTTAGTCTCATCAGTTGCAGGTAACAGCTAAGACCCTTATCTTTCATTCCATAGCTTTTATTTTGGGATTTGGTGGGGTTTTAGGCCTATTTGGCAAACCCTAAAATCCAATTTGCGGGCACTATGGATACCCCTTGCGGGATAGGCGGTACCACCCGAGAACCGTGCCAAAAATATGGTGAACAGGCGGTGCCACCGCCTGTCTCCAACGGGGCACAGGCGGTGCCAGTCGTGGAGAAGTTAAACCAATGATATAGGAAAAATTTATTCATTCTTTTGATTTGCAATGATTCAAGGATGATATTAAGACATACCATTGTTGTTTTTGGAAGGTCTAGGCTTCCAAAATATGGTGATATGGAAGGAAAGAACACATGATGACGAGGATATTGCTGCTGAAAGGAATCTGGTTTGTATTGCTGGACTCCAGGACTGTGGGCTTTTAAATTTCTTCCGGACACCAAGCATGGTGTCCCATGAGAGACTACTGGAACACATACTGAGAATGTGGAATCCAAAACAACAGTATTTCAAGGTGGGGGCACACATACTTATAGTGGAGGTAGAGGATATCTACTTCCTGACTGGTCTATTAAGACAGGGTGCCCCTATCTCATTGAAAGGTTCCCGTGGCGGGGACATCACTACCAGAGAGCTCATAGATCGACACTGTGTACTAAGTATAGGCACATCGGGGAAGAAAATCCCTATCAGGGCAGTGACAGACAGGGCTCTATGGATTGTTCTGTTCACCATGCAGAGGGTGGCATGGATCCAGGGTGTACATCAGGCTTCCAAGGCACATATGTTGTATGCCCTAGAGGCTATGGCACATACGGTATTCAACTGGGCGGAAGCGTTTCTTCCAATCTTCAAGGATCAGCTGACTAAATGTCGGCAGGGAGAGCTGAAGCAGTTCGGCTTTGGTTCCATCTTAGCTTGCTTCTTCTTTGAGCGGGTCCCCCAAATGAGGCCCTAGGTGACTTTTTGGAGTCTGAGAGCATGGGACCCCCGTATGCTGAGGTGGGTCCAGGTCATGGCTCATACAGGAGCGGGTAGGGGTAGAGTGAAGTTCGGTGATCCGTTCTTTAGATGGATGCAGGATCAGATGCTCATGGTCGAGGATTATGCCTATGTAGGCACTGATTTTACAGGTGATCCTAACCTACCACTCCCACCTGGAGGGGAGTGGGGTGACATTGGTAAGAAACAAGAAACCCTAAAGATGGAAAATGTTTTTATGTTTTTTATGATAAGTGACGAGACCTGTTTGTCTTCATGTAGATGTTGGAGCAGGGAGGCCTGGAGGAGCATCTCCATTAGACAGGCGAGCCAGAGCTCACTTCGTGCCACAGGGTGATGATATCACCAGGGAGTTGGAGGAGAACCTAGAGAGGTTGAATCTGGACATCCCAGATGCTAATATAGATGACCTCCTGACTAGATATCAGAGATCTACAGCGGGAGTACTAGGCTACTACGCAGGGTGGCTCGAGCAGTGATGTGCTATCACGAGCACCACTAGTGGATGAGACATGTATACTGAAAGTTGATAGCTTCAGGATTTTGTATGATGATTTTTCCTGAAAGCCTACGTGCTTTAGATGAGGTCTAGAGACCTATTTTTTGTAAAACTTTTTCGTATATATATATACAGACTTTTACGCGGTGTTTATACGTTTCAAATGGATAAATGCATTTTCTATGAGTTCTTTGTGTCTTTAAATGTTTATTTACAATGTACCATGTTTGATTTAATGTCATGAATAGGCAATATGCCAATCTAGGATGTAATTAGCCAATGAATCAACAACTACATTATGCTCCCTAGGGATATGCCTATATGTAATGGTTCTAAATGATCTTTCTAACAGACGTACCCTCCAGAAGAGGCGGAGGAGCACCGGGTTCCTAATGGTGTAAACATGGTTTAAATGACAAACCACGAGCTAAGAGTCCATCAAAACTACTAGATCATGAACATCCTGGGAGGCAGCTTCAGTCAGAAGACTGGTGACTGCTTCACACTCGGCGATGTTATTAGTAGAGGGACCTAAGAAAACCGCTCCTAAACTGACCAAATCTTCAGCTGGGGAATAGAGAACCCATGCAGCCAAGGCTAGATTCAAGGTGTGGCGGCAAACACCATCAGCAAAGTCATAGAAATCCATCTGCATGACCAAAACATCGTATAAATAGATGCAGGCACCAAAACTCAAAACCATCTTGAAAATACTGAAAGCACACTGAAAGTCAATCAATATACATATATACAAGATACCATCCAAGAAAACCTAGGCATAGTACCTTTTCAGGTACAAGCCATTACGAGGTTGCCCCAAAAGGATTCCATCATAATCAACTAACTCATAGGCTCCTTTCTCTAACACCTTGGAAATAACAAAAGGTCCATACCACATGGACAACTTACCCTTTCCTAGCTTGTCATATCTCTGGTCATAAGTCAAAACTAGGTCACCCTCATTGAAAACACGAGGCTGAACGGATTTATCGTACTGTGCCTTGATGCGTTTCTTATGTGCCTCATTAGCCAAGGCATCATCTCTATGAGTCTCATCAAGGTTATTTAAGTACAAAAATCTCGCTTCCTCTGTGGAAGTGTCTGGGAGAAGTTCGATGGCAAGTTGTAAAGATGGAATTTGACATTGGATCGGCAAGACAGCTTCAAGTCCATAGAAAAGCTGGAATGGCATGAAACCAGTAGCTGTTTTCACGGAAGTCCGATAAGCCCAAAGAGTGGAAAAAGAACGAGATGCCAATTGGATTTATGATCTCCAACCATTCGACGAAGCATAGTTTTCAAAACCTTGTTAATGGCCTCTACCTGACCATTAGCTTGCAGATAATACGACGTAGAGTTTTCATGGCGAAAACCTAGCTTGGCACTCAATTCCTCCATCATTTGATTACGGAAATGAGATCTGTAATCAGTGACAATGGACTGCGGAACTCCAAATATAGTTATGATATGATTGAACAAGAAGAGAGCGACATTCTTACCATCTTCTGCATATGTAGGCATGGCCTCAACCCATTTTGTAAAATAATCCACGGCTACGATGATGTAACCATGCCCCTCGGCTGAGGTAGGCTTACAATGAATGAAGTCAATCCCCCATTTGGCAAAAGGGCCAACGGTAATGACGGGGTGAAGCAGAGCAGGATGGGTGCACTTTTTGGGATAAAAATGTTGGCAAGGTGGGCATTTCTTAACAACCTCATGACAGTCTTTGAAGACAGAAGGCCAGAAATAGCCAGCGCAAAGGATTTTCTGGGTTGTAGCCACCCTAGATAAATGACCACCACATGCTCCAGAGTGGCAATCATTCAGCACGTGTTCAACCTCCTCATGAGTGAGGCATCGCCGGAGAATGGAGTCAATCCCACGTCTATACAAGATATCATGCAAGATAAGATAGTATTTTGCATGGTGACGGATGCGGCGATGATCATCATGAGATAAATGTGGCTGAAGATGCTGGGTCTGGAGATAAATCAACAAATCTCCGTACCAAGGATCAGAAGTGCTAATCAGGAACAAGAATTCATCTGGAAATGAATTGTTGGGCTCAGATTCCGTGGTAGCACAGGGAAGGTCACATATAAGCTCAGCAAAAACCAAGGATTTCTTTGATGTAGCCTTGGAAAACTTGAGATCGAACTCCTGGAGGATGACGATCCAACGGGAGTACTTGCCCCTCAGTACCTGACGAGTCAGAATGTAGTACATCGGGTTCTGTTATGCCAATATGGTGGTAGTGCGAAGTAGAATGTAGTGACGAAATTTTTGCACAGCAATGACCATGGCCAAAGCTAGCTTCTCCACATGTGAATAACGGGTTTTTGAATCAATAAGATTCTTACTAGCATAATAAATCACATGCTCCTGACCATGGAGATTGTCCTGCACTAAAACCATGGCGATGGTAGTAGCGGAGGCAGCAATATACAAGAGAAAACCCTTTGAGTAATATGGGGGGTATATCATGGGTGAATGAGTTGGAGCATGCTTAAGACTATCAAAGGTGCATTGGGCCTGGTCATCCCAGAAGAATAGAGTGTTCTTCTTGAGGAGACGCATATAACCGTGCGTTTTCTCAGCGAAATTGCACACGAAACGGCGGAGAAAGTTTGCCTTCCCTTGCAAACTTTGGATTTCGAGGATGTTGGTTGGGGCTGGTAGATTAATGATGGTAGTAATATTCAAAGGATCGATCTGGATGCCATCTTTGGATACCACAAATCCAAGCAGACGTCCCGTCTTAATGCAAAAAACACATTTATGTGGATTGAACCGTATATTATAATGACGACATCTCAGGAATATGTTTCTAAGATGACCAATATGGTCCTCCCGTCACTGTGAATGAGCAGGGAGGTCGTCAAGGTATGGTTCAACAACATGTTTAATGTCGTGAAATGCATAGGACATCGCACACTAGAACGTGGCTCCAACGTTTTTCAAGTCGAAAGGTAACTTCCTATATGCAAAGGTTTTCCATGGGCAAATGAATGTCGTTTTATGATGATCAGAGGGTAATATCTCAATCTGATTATAGCCGAAGAAGCCATCCATGAATGAAAAGATGACACTTCCAACATAGTTGTCGATAATCTGATTGATGTGTGGGGTAGGAAAGTTGTCCTTGGGACAAGATTTATTTAAATCCCTAAAGTCGATGCAGATTCTAATGGTGCCCTGCTTTTTATTGACAGGGACAATGTTCGATACCCATTCCATTAGGGGTACAGGATAAATAAAACCAGCTTTTAGAAGTTTCTCAATCTCAGCTTTAATAGCTGCGGCCTTCCTAGGATGGACTTGCCTAGGTTTCTACCTGACAGGTTTAGTCGTGGGATAAGTTTTAATCTCGTGGACCACAATGGAAGGGTCAATCCCCAATATCCCTTCATAGGACTGGGCAAAAACATCACGAAATTCCTTAAAAAGTGCCTTATATGCTTCAGATTCATTTGTGGAGCAGTTCTGCCCAACACGGACATGCTCAATAACATCAGGCTTGGCTGACATGTCAATTGGGTTCGTCTGAGTAACGTTGCAAAGGTTTCCTTCAGAATATGTATCTTGCGACAATATAGGACTTTGCTGAACGTTGACAATATTAGTAGGAAACAAGGATGCAAAATCATGGCTGCCCGAACTGGTATTGGGGAGGAACATGGATCTATGATGATGATCCTCCCAAATGGGCTCATATGTATTCATGATCTCTATAATGGACTCGTCAAAAGGAAAAGTCTCGGAGAGATAGTCTGGAATCGGAAGAGAATGTTCTAACCAGTAAGGTAAATGGTAAGGATTCGAAGCCACCAAATGAATGTCATCCATGTGATCATTGAAACAAGTTTGAATGGTGTCATACATAGCTTCGTGTGGGCTCAACAAGGTGGACTAAACAACATTTGTGCCCTAGGGATCAATATCAAATGAGGTGATCATATGTACTATCGCGGTATCCATGCTAGGAGGAGTGGAGGGAAAAATCCCCATAAGGGATGAACCCTTCAGCATACCTACCCCAATCGACTGGTAAGGAGGAGGGGACTAACCTAACATGGGGATGTTATTAGCCATGGAGGCAGTAACATCTGGCATATAGAAATCAAGCTAGTCAATGGTAACAATTCTCCCGAGATGCGGGAATTGTACCGTTCGAAATACACTACTACATTTCGACCAAAAATCCGACGGCCGTCATGTCGGATTTTCGACACTTCCCTGTCGCATGTACGACACTTTGGTTTTTTTATAAGCGTCAGAAACTTGTCATCAGTTATCCGACACCTAATTAACCATCGGTTAAGCGACACTTATGTAACCATCGGTTGAATATACATCATCGGTTATCCGACATATAATCCATATTAAATTTTTAAAAAATCACTTAAAAACCGTCGCTTTACCGACGGGGTTAAATTTAAGGCGTCGGTTATCCGACATAAAATTTATATTAAATTTTGAAAAAACACTTGCAAACCGTCGTTGAAGCGATGAATATACAGTTAATGCGTCGGTTTAGTGACAGGTAAAACCGTCGCTTAAGCGACGAATATGCAGATTAATCGTTGATGAAGCGACAGAAATAACCCTCGCTTAAGCGACGCCTTTTGAAATTTTTTTAAAAAAAATTAAATTTTTTTTTGGAAACATAATTCTACTCTAGAGATCTGCCCGCTCTGGAAATTCATGCTGCTTATATGGGTGATCAAGTCCCGCTCTCTCTGGAAATTCATGCTGCTTATATGGGTGATCAAGTCCCGCTCTCTCTGGAAATTCATGCTACTTATATGGGTGATCAAGTCCCTCTCTCTCTGGAAATTCATGCTGCTTATATGGGTGATCAAGTCCTTTATCCTCCCATTAAAACAATGTTGTTTCACACTAATATCATAGAAATCGCTTCCATGATTTTGGTGGTTACTGAGGTGGAAGTATAGTATATTGGTGGCATTGTCTTTATACATCCTTAATAAAATCTAAATCTGTCTTTAATGGAGTTCTGCAATTTCCTTGATGAAATGGTGGCAAATGGAGCGATTTTGCTAGAATTTTCATTCAATTATGTTTTTCATTTTCTTGGAGTTTGTGAAATCATTAAAATATTAATTGGAAACTATGCATTTCTGATTCAAGACGTCATTCTTGGATTGTTGGACTGTATACAATCCAGAGGCCATGTCAAGAGTCATTGTTTAGACTTCTCCGATGCCATCTAAGAATACAGTGGGCCTCCAATACGACCTGCGAAACATTGACTAAGCACATTCGTTCAATTTAGTCTATAAGGAACCAAAAGAGGTGCCAAAAGGCATGGCATTATTTACATATAAGGAACAAGCAGTTTGAACAGGGGGATCTAGCGCTGAATCTGCTGAAGCAATGGGAAGACACAAATGCAGGTTTATCTCCTTGTGCACATGGATTAACATAGAAGGCTGGTGTTGTATCAGTGCATATATTTTTTCCTGCAATAGTGACAAGGAGCTGACTTGTTTGAAAACCACAGAAGTGTTTACTGATGATGCATTAACAAGGATTTACCTCAAAGATGTTTTCTTATAGACCTGACTATAATCATACTCTTCTTCTTTAAACACATAATGGCTGTTGTAACAAGAATGTCACCCATACGAAATACCTGCAGTGGTACTGCCTCTTAC